>PVKS010000133.1:0-256858 GCA_004027875.1 Aplodontia rufa
ATCATAGTCCATGATACTCTCCATTTCTGTAGGAAACCTCTTGACTCTTTTGATTGTTTCCTTGGCAGTACAGAAGCTTTTTAGCTTTATGAAATCCCATTCACTGATTTTTGACTTTATTTCCTTCGCTTTCGGAGACCTGTTGAGAAAGTCTTTGCCTACTCCTAAATGTTGAAGTGTTGGACCAATTTTTTCTTCTTTAAGGAATATCTTTGCATTCTCCAAATGAATCCCTGCAAGCTTCATGGGTATCATGGACCCTAAATCTTCATAGAGTTTATCTTTTTTACACTGTAGTGAATACTTCTTTCCAAGGCCCCTATCATAATTGCCACTTAGTATTTCTGATTCAGTTATCAAGATCTCATAAGTATAATGCTCTGATCAAATGTTCTGTGGAATGTTCAAAAGGTCTAGCTAGGTCCCTCTCAATTATGATATGACAGAGAGTGAAGGAGTTCATATAGCCCTCAGGCAACATTATAATGCATATTGTTATTCATCTCCTGAGAATAGAGTCCTTTGATCCTCCTATTTTATAGGAATGGAAAAGATTGCCTATGTCCCATCAGGAGGGTCATACAATGTTCCTGGGGCTGTGCTGATCTGCTATGGCAGAAATTCCATGCTTGGCAGTGCAGCTGCAGTTGGAGCTGCTACTTGTTGAGCTAACACTGGGTTACTATCCTGTGCTCATATCCAAGGATGGGGCATTGGGTAGGCTGCATAGGGACTCAACTCTGAGCTATCAGCAGTGCATATTCCTAGAAGCTGGAAGATTGAGTATGCTGGTACCAAAAGCGTGGGATTTGATGACGCATCATAGCAAACACTACAATGAACTTATTTAATGATTGCTATATGCAATGAAAGTTGAGTACACTCTTCAGGGAGAGTGTCCTGTTTTCCTCAGCTGCAAATTTAAAATCTTTTCCCTTGAAACCATGTGAAAACATTCACTTTTGGCTTATAGTCCCCCTTTTACTCAATTAGGTCATTTTTTGTGACTATATTTTTTGAAAAGTATTAAATTGCCATTTTAGAACTGTTTTCTTTCTTTCAAACATCAGTCATAATTTTTATTCACTAGAATTTTCAAGGACTAAAAAGTGAGTAAAAATGAAATAGACAAATTGGTATTTCATCTTTTAAAAACAATAATAATGATTCTTAGTTTTAGCATTCACAAACACACACACACAAATGCATATCTAAATAGGAGTGCTTTATGTATCATCTCAATATTTCATTGTTTTATAAACCACATCTAGCCTAGATAAAACAAAGTTAGGGGATTTAAAAGTGCAAGACCTTTCCCAGGTTGTAGACAGCTGTTATTATGTGCAGATTTAGTTCCTTTCAGCAATATTTTGTGAAAGGGGTAACTCAGCATAGCAGAGTGCTTACTACCACATCCACTAGACCCAGATATCCTGAAGTAGGGTGCTAATTCCATATTTTTATTGTTTTTTCCAGTTAAAACAGATTTCAAAAAAGCAAGAAAGTAAGCAACAACAACAAACAGATATTATTTTGGAATTAACTTTGAGTCATCTCTAGCTTATATATAAAAGTAATAAATTATTAAAAATATCAACTATTTGCAAACTTCTTTTCAGTGGTGACACATTAATTGGAAAATAATACATAATGGATCAAAGTAAGGAAGCACTATAATTGAAAACTGTTTAGTGAAAATGTTTTAAATTTAGTTTTGTATTAAAATCTCTAGAGTCATGAAATAATCTTGATTCCATATCCTTTTCCTTTTTTATGACATCAAGATGTATATTGTTTTATCTTTCTCCAGATTTTCTCACTGTTGTCTAATCAACTCTTCTCCACGTGCCCAAGTCCTGACAAACACTATAGTTTTGCTTCTTCCAGAATGTCATACAAAAGAAATCATAAACACATAGAGTTTTGAGCTGATTTCTTTTATTTAATACAATGCATTTGAGATTCATCCACATTGTTGCACATATCAGAAATCCATTGCTTTTTAGTTCTAAATACTTTTCTGTTGTATGGGCATACCACAGTTAATCTATTCACTAATTGAAGGACACTTTGGCTGTTTCCAGTCCTTGATGATTACAAATAAAGCTGCTATAAGTATGTTTTGTTTACTTAGATAAGTAGATAGGGATGGAATCCCTAGGTTATATGATAAAGATAAATCCACTTTTATAAAAAACTACCTCACTATTTTTAAAAGTGCTTATGCCATCTTGCACCCTACCCCTGGGTCCAGAAATGTGTGAGAATACTAGTCGCCCTGTTTTTGTCATCACTTAATAGGGTCAGCATTTTAAATTTAGAAATTCTGACAGGTATGCAGTGGTATTTGACTACGGCTTCAATTTACATCTTTCTTACAGATAATAACGTTTAATGCATAGTTAGGTTTCAGAACCTCACTTTGAATTGTTCGGCTACTTTCTACTTGAGTCACCTTAAATAGATTATTGAATCTCCATGAGCTTCAGTTTCTTCAAACAGATAAAAATATACTCTCTTTTAATCAGACTGATATACAGTTAAATGCAAGGATGGGTTTAAAAGGCTATTTTTGTACTCATGTAACTTTGGGATTTTAAGTTGGCGAATATTCATAATGTGTGGAAATGCATGGTATACAACAAAATCACAGAAAATGGGATGCTTTCTGTTTTTCTTTTTTGTGTGTTTATGTGTGTTTGTGTAATGTGTGTGTTGTTTATGTATGCACAGGACCCAGGAGGATTCATGCAACTAAGCTGCTTGTGACTGGATTACACATTTGCTTCTTTTGTTTTTCTGTTTCCTATAATTCATATGTTAGCTTTTAAAAAAAGTTATTTAAATAAAGGACTAAGAAGTTCTGGAATTTAATAGACATTTGATAAATGTGGGGACTTCTGATTCTTCTCAAATAATTTGGTTATTCTTAAAACTCCACATTTTGAAAAGCTACCTTCAAACCTTCAAATATTGTACAATACATCTGGGTCCAGGTAGACCCAATCTATCACTTGGTCATGTCCTAGTAGGCTTTTCCTACCACTAGCTAATGGACATTTTGCCCAAGACGTCCAAAGTTCCAAGCCTTGAATAAGGTACTACAGCCTATGTAAGTGATTCGATGCTTTACCTGCAGTATTACACGTCTCTATTCTTGCCTTGTTGGATTATGAAAGACACATTAATGGTACCAATTACAAAGTGTGAGTTTGATTTATGGCTCTTTGTTACTTTCCCTGGCAGTCACTATGCAATAAGAAAATCCACACACAGCAATCTAAAGACAATTTAGACTGAAATAGTTCTTTGCAATTTAGGCATTTAATTAGGGGTTTTAAAGCTTAATTAAAAAGTTAAATCATTTGTCTTTATATCTGAAACAATGCTATTGTAGATGGCTCAATTATGTGAAATAAAACATAATAAGATATGTATTTTCTTGTCTGAAGTTATAGCATCGTTCACACATAACAGCACAGCCCCATAAAATGTATTTGAGAAGACAGAACAAAATTGAAATATAGAGCCATTAAATATGGTATTGAAAGTAACTTCTGGTCTGTGAAGTTGTTTTTCTCTCCTTTGTTTCATGATCCTTGCAACATATGAGCTTTTCCTCCAAAAATGTAAATGATGAGAAAAAGGATTTTAAGCATATTACCTACAATTCCTTCCAAAGGCACACTCATATGCAAAAAAACTGGAATGAAATTTCTCATCAATCTTAAGTTATTTAGCAGTAGAAAACAAACTACATTCCTTTATCTGAGTAAACAGAATCTTCCTTCAGGTGCACAAATATACTTTCTAATTTTTAAGAAACTTTAACAAGGCCTCTGTATTAGTCAGAGTTGTCTAGAGAAACACAGTTAATATATTTGTGTATATCTATAAATATTTTGTGACTGTGTAGCATTTCTCTCTCTCTCCCTCTTTCTTATATACATATGAGATATATACATTTTTTATCTTAAAGCTGCCTTGATTTTGTGGAGTGACTTTTTTGCCTTAAAATAGGTTGTGAAAAAAATACGCATGAGAGTAAATGCCTGAGTTCAAATTCTTGCTATTGTATGAAATTGGAATATATTGGAAGTCTTTTTCCTACATGTCTTCAGTTTTGTAGGTTGTATGATAAGCAATGATTAGATCACATTAGACCTATACAAGACTGAGTAGCAGATACCAAAGATAATGTATACTGGTAAAAGACAGGATGCAGTCAGGAATGAGGGCAGTGGACTGAGATGATTTCAGTTATATGTGTGCAGTGAGACACCTGTGCTCCTAGGCTATCCACCCTCATTTGGTATCAAGTGACCTAGATCAGTGGTTCTCACCACTGGCTGCACATTAAGATCACTTGGGGTAGATTTAAAAAAAATAATGATATGTAGATTCCGTGTCAGGCCAAATTAAACCAGAGTCTCTAGGGGTGGAGCCCACACCCTGGTATTTTTAAATGCTCCCTAAGTGGGTCTTATGTGCAGCCACAGTTGAAAGCCACTGGCCTGTATCTTCTTAGCAGTGTGGCAGCAATGTTTCCTGCTGTCAGCAGTGGAAGAAGCCTGAGAAGTAGTGTAAGGATAAGCCAAAGTTTCAAGGAGGGATAAATGAAGTGACTGGGAAAACTTAATATACTCTCTTAAAAATATCTGAAGGAGTCCACAAGGCCCAAATGATATTAAGTAGTTTGACAGACAGAGGATCCAAGCAGAGTGGCATTTGAAAGCTCTTTAGCAATGTTTGGCAGCAAGGGAATGGGAAAAATGAATATTATTGTCATTTAGTGCAGAGAACTGGCATTGTCAATAGTTCTCAAATCAGGGGCTGGAGCGGTGGCTCAGCAGTTACAATGCTTGCCTGGTATGTGCAAATACGCCGGTTCAAACCCCAGCACCCACATACACAACTAAGTGACAGAGCAACGAAAGCCATGTGAAAAACTCAATAAAAATTGATTCTCTCTGTCTCTCTGTCTCTCTTTCTCTCTCACTGTCCTTCTCTCTTTAAAAAAATTATTTAAAAAATAGTTCTCAAAGCATGCTGAGCATCAGAATCGGACAGGAAACTTAATGAAAAATATAGGATTTCAGTGAACCTCTTTCAGTACATCTGGATTGTTGATTTTCATTTTTAAGAAACACACTTGGTATGTATGGCAGCCTGTAGACTGGAGTTTGGGGAACTACTGAAATGGGGTTGTGGGAGATCGATTCTGCAATTACAATATACACACGGCTGAGAGATGAGCCTGTGATTCAGGTAGGCTTCGTGGCAACTGAGGTCAGAAGGGCACAGAATGGAAACAGGAAGTAGAGACAGGCTTGCAGGCAGAGGGGAAGTGAGGAGATAGAGACAAGAAGGTATTCTCAAAAAAGTTTGTCAATTTACCTATTGTGAATTGTGCTGCTATAAACATTGATGTAGCTGTGTGACTATAATATGCTGATTGTATTTCTTGTGGGAGAATACCCAAGAGTGGGATGGCTGGGTCATATGGTGGTTCCATCCCTGATTTTTTGAAGAGTCTCCATATGGCTTTCCAGAGTGGCTGCACTGGTCTGCATTCCCACCAACAACATACAAGTGTTCCTTTTTCCCCACAACTCAGCATCTGTTGTTTTTCGTATTCTTGATCTTTGCCATTCTGACTTGAGTGAGGTGAAATCTTAATATAGTTTTGATTTGCTTGTCTATGATTGTTAGAGATATTAAACATTTTTTATATATTGTATTGGCCTTTTGTATTTCTTCTGCTGAGAAGTTTCTGTTTAGTTCTTTTGTCCATTTATTAATTGGGTTGTTTGTGTTTTTGGTTTTAGGTTTTTGAGTTCTTTGTATACTCCAGATACCAGTCCCCTTTTGGAGGAGAAGCTGGCAATGATTTTTCTTGCATTCTGTAGGCTCTCTCTTGACATTCGTAACTAATTTCTTAGCTATACAGAAGCTTTTTATTTTAATGGCATGCAACTTATTGATTCTTGGATGCCCATCAATGGGTGAATGGATCAAGAAACCATACACACACACACACACACACACACACACAAATAAATGCATGCAGGTACATATACACACATACATACACACACAATGGAGTTCTACTCAGCTATTAAAAAGAATGAAATCATGCTCTTTGCTAATATATGGTTGGAAATGGAGAAAATTAGGCTAAGTGAAATTAGCCAAATTAAGAAACTCAAAGGTTGAATGTTTTCAATCATATGTGGAAATAGAGTAAATCAAAAGAAAGGGTGAGAGAAAGTCAAGTTTATATAATAGACCCATCAAATTCAGTGTAATTTATGATCTTGGGTAAGTCTAGATATGGGGGTAATAGAGGATGGGGAGGGAAAAGAGGAGATATAAATATTGTATGGTATATTTGCACCGTGTGGTGCTGGATAACATACATACAGGCATTTAAAACTGGAAAATACAAAAAAATAAAACTATATACATCTCTCTCTCTCTCTCTCTCCATACATACATACATATATGTAATGGGGGGAGACCAGTGGAGATAAGTGCAGGATGGGGGTAGTGCCAGGGAAAGAACAGAACCAAATTATATTGTTATAACATGTGCATGAATGAATGTGTAACAACAAATGCTTTCACTATGTAAAACTATGCACCAATAAAAAAGAAGTTTGTCAGGATTACAGTCAGAAAGTGGAAATTCAGTTTGATCTTGGACTTCACCTTTCTTATGTTCCTTTATTTTGACCCCATCCCAACATTAATATAGGAATTTTGGGGAGACAAAAGTCAGCTCATAATAGGTACCAAAGCTAGACATATGATGCTGAAACTCTGTTGAAAGGAAAGGAAAGCACAAAAAAGTTTTTTGTTGGTTGCTTAGAAATTAAGACAAATCCCTGATCTTCTCATAGTTCATGCCTAGGGTAGAGATGGGTGCACATGTGCTAAAACAACTTCTGCAAGATGTTATGTGTAATTGCTAATCTTTGACCTAAGGAACTAAGCACTTCTCCAGGAAAGTCAGACCTGCAGGCAATGTCTCCTGACTCTTGAAGGAGCAATGGGCCTGGTTGGATAATGAATCAATTTCCTTCTTGAACCTGAGTGGGAAAATAAATCAGGGTCAGTAGGCTTAAAATACTCCAAAACACTTAGAATTCAAATGAAAATTAAGGGAAGAAATTATAACATGCCATTTATTGATTGGGTGTTTTTATCAAAACTGCATAACAATCAACGTAAAAAAAGAGAAGAGATTTTAGGGATCTGAGTGATAGGTGCATATTTTAGTGACTTGGTTTTGATTTTATTCTCCTGCTTGTTTCCTGAACATTCTCGTTATCACCTTACAGAGCTTATCTGAGAAGCCTCCTGGTACCATAGCTGTGTAGAAATTTGATGTAAGCCCAAAAGTACCCTGGTTTTATCTTAAAAGCTTTTACTTCTTATTTTTAAAACTGACTAGAGGTATAATTTGCATGCCATAAAATTTACCAATTTTAAGTGATATTTTAGCAAACTTACTGAGTTGTGGAACTATTATCACAATGCAATTTTAAAATATCTCTATCACCCAATAATATCCCTTGTGCCCTTTGACAGTTCATCTCTGTTCCTACTCCTAGCTCTCAGCAACAACTAAGCAGCAGTCTTTCTTTGCACACTTACCTAAAGACTTTTTTCTTTTCACATGATGTGCATTTCAAAAATTCTACTTCTTGGATATATGTCTGTAAAATAGAAACTAATGTAGTGGTCTTTCCCTAAAATTACGTGAGTTAAGTTCCTAGGTTCATTCTGGTCCTAATGGTTTTTAAAGTAATTTTGGTCATCAGGTCAATACAATAATATTTGAAAAAAATTCTAACAGTCTACTTTGTTCTAATAAATTCCTCCTATTGCTAAAGGTTAAGTCAATCATTGGCTTAACCTACTAGCTTGTCCCTTGTTTTATATATAATTATTACTTTAGAGATCCTTGATGTAGTCAAGACTGTCAGATGATACAAAGAAAATGTGGCAGAGTCTACTTGTTAAAAGTGAGTTATCACTTCTTATTCTAGGGACTGACAACCTTTTATTATTGCTAACATTTACAAGGGGACAAATGAGTAGTCTAAGAAAATTCATTTTATTACTTTGGAAACAGAAGTCTATTATTTTCATTCCAGCAATTTCACCAAATGGTCATCACATTTAAGTAATTTGTTTTCCTAAAAAACTTCTTTCCAGTTATCCATTTATATTCCCCACTTAAAACCAAAGATGTAGCTTACAGCAAGTGTGATACGTGCAAAAATAAAAGTTCAGCTGTGGTTCACAGGACACTGGCTTCTTCTCACTGTGCAATTGAAACGTGGAATTGTAAGCACAAGCTGTACATTTAATTGGGTGCTGTCAAACTGGGACTGAACATGTTATTTAAAATATGTTTTTATCTGTGCTCAAAGTATTTCTAAATTACTGAGGCCATCATTTATCATCTTTATTTGTTCTTTTTCTACTCTCAACACAGATTAATATAATTCATGTACTTTGCCCACATTATGTATTCGAATGTTTCTTACTATACCATCCACATCAGTATTTACAGCTCACAAAGCCATGAGTAGTACAATATTTATAGATGAAAACAATTATTGAAAACCTTAGTTCTGTATACAAACATGAATCTCCATATGGAGAGTGTGTGTGTGTATAATAAGGAGAGTAGGGTACAAAATGCTTCTCTTTGGACAACAGATGAAAATTTTGATTCCTGACTAATATTTCACAATAAACGAGATATCCTATATCTATCTGTATCAGAATTGTATCAGATTTTTTGAAGCACAAATCAATACCCAGGGAAAGTTACCCTTGTATGAAATTTACTGGTTCAGTTTCTCATCCTAGTTAACAAGGAATCAGAAACTAAACAGTGATTAATGACTAATGGTTTTACCATTTAAGGTTTAAAAAAGTCTGTAATCAGTTACAGATCAACTGTAACACAAATGGAAGCTATAAGATTTGACTAACTCTGGTCTACCTTCTGGCAAATAAGGTATTGTTATACTCTTTTGGTAGATAAAGAAACTTAAGCAAAAAAAATAATAATAATAACTTGTGCATTACTGCCACATTCTTGATATCAATCACTACTGGAAGAGTATAACCATACTTTCTGTATATTCCATGGATCAGTGCAAACCAAGACCAAAAGATTGGTAATTAAGATGAAACTGATGAAAGTAGGGATGCAGAAATGATTTTTAAAGAGCAATCAAGAAAAATTCAAATTTTAAGGAAAATTTAGCAGAAATTACATCATGAATAAAGTCAAGTCTCACAGGACAGAAAGTATTTGCACTGTGTTCTGTGTGTGTGTGTGTGTGTGTGTGTGTGTGTGGGTGGGTGTGCTCTGTGGGCCTAAAAGTACAAATTAGAAGACTGGATAAAATGTGACTCTCCTGAAGCCTAGAAATCTGGGCTCCAGTTTAAATTTGACTTAAACATAAGGCATTAAGGCCAGTCTTGACAAAAACTTGTTCTTGTTCTTCTATTTAGTTTTGAGGCTTGAACTTTGGGATTCAGCTTCTACTAGTCCTGGATCAAGTTTAACTCACTAATGTGAAAGCAATTTCCCAAATTCAGGAACGTGACAAACTCTAAAACCAAGAGTAAGTTTAGGGAGCTAGTTTCTTTCTACAAGATTGGGGAGCAATGTTTTGAAGGTAGAGTGTTTCTTTGATGTTTTAGTAAATTCGTTTACGAGCCCAAGGCAGATTGAGAGTCACCTGCCATTAGATTTTGTTGATGCTTCTTATTTCTGCCACACTTCGGTCACAAGCCAGGCCATGTTTATATAGTCTGACCTTATTTAGCTTCCTAACTGATTTGTTTGCCTTCAAACCATTCTTCACCTTTTAAAATAAACATCCAATTACATTATTTCTCTATTTGAAGTCCTTCGGTGATGCTACACTGCTCTCAAAACAAACGTCCTACTCTTTGCCCTGTAAAATCAGATTTTATAATGATCTAATTTATGAACCTCTTTCAGTTCATTCATCTCCCTGGTTTTGTGCACAGCCTCTTTTCCCAATGCCCAAAGTTATTCTAACCATATTCTTGCTTAGCAATCTGTTTTTGCACACAGTACGTCTCTTTAACTGCTTTTCTCTTCTCTATTTTTCTCATAAACACCTGCTGGTCTTTGAAATTTCAATGATTTCTTCTTTGGGAGTCAGGATGCTCACTTCGTTTAGGATTTTTAAACAATCTGTTTGTGCTTTCCATATTATCACTTATTATATTCCCTTATTTATTTCCTTACCAGATTGTGTGCCCTTCAAGAAAAAGTAGCAGTGTTTAGTACACACACAAAAAATGCTTGCTGTTTATTGGATAAATGGAGATACATACCCATAGATAGTTAAAAGTGTAGCTACCTTTTGAAAAGTACTAAGCACTAGACACTGACATAAGCGTTTTTCTTTTAGGTCTTACAGATGTCTCCTGCCTTGCCTTGCTTCTGAAGGGAAGTCAGCAGGGCTTCTCTACTTGATACTCTTAATGCAATGGCTCTTTCCCTCTGGCTGCTTTTAGAATTTTCTCTTTCCAACTAGTATTCTTTGATTTTATTATGATATTCTTTCACATAGCTTTTGTTGTGTTAATTTTGCTGTATTTTTTTCATCTTCTTGAACGTAAGGATTTAGTTTCCATTAAATTTAGCATATTTGCAACCATAAATTCTTCAAGTTTTTTTCCTCCTCCTTTCTCTTTGTTTTCTTTGAGTCTTCTTCAATCAAGTCTATTAGACCAGTTACTGTTGTGTCACTGGTCATTGAGGATTTGTGTTTTCAGTGTTTACTCTTTATGCTTCAGTTTAGATAGACTATTATAGGTATTCAGAATCAATGGCTATTTCCTGTCAATTGCCTATACTTCTGTCGGTTGTGTGTATGCGTGTGTGTGTGCCTGCTTGTGTTTGTATGAGTGTGGTACTAGGGATTGAACCCATGGGTGCTCTATCACTGAGTTATGGATCCAGCCCTTTTTATTTACTTTTTTAAAATTTCTTTTGTTTTTCATTTTTTTATTAGTTGAATATGGACTTACAATTAAAGGGGAATCATTATCAAACAATTAAGAACAAATGTATATTCACATAGGTAGCCAAGGCTGATGCCATTCCATGGTCCCCCCTTGGGTTCCCCGTGGTTCTCTTTCCCCCAGTTGAACCCCTGTGTTAAATGGACTTTTTGTGGAGGTTGGAGATCTCCTTCTGAGTTGATTCCGCCATACTCTCTCCCTCCAGTCTCCTTGATATCCTGCCTAATACCTCCCCCCTCCATGGCCCCCTCCCTACATCTCCAGGTATCCTAGGCAAGGTTCCCCCTGTTTGTATAAAAATTCATACATGTTGAGGTTATTATTAGCTTAGCCATCTAACATACTGTTTCCGGTTATATTCTAGCTTCCACAAATGAGAGAAAATATTTGGCCCTTGAGTCTCTGAGATTGGGATACTTAGCATAATTTTTCCATCTCCATTCATTTGGCTGCAAAAGCCATATCATTTTTTTCTAATGGCCGAGTAGCATTCCATTGTATACATGTACCAAACTTTTTGAATCCACTCATCGAGTGAGGGGCATCTGGGTTAGTTCCACAGTCTAGCTATAGTAAATTGAGCTGCTATAAACATCAATAAGCCACATCTCTATAATATGCTGATTCTAACTCTTTTGGGAAAATACCCAAAAATGGGATAGGTGGGTCATAAGGTGGTTCCAACCCTAATTTTTTGAGGAGTCTCCACACTGCTTCCCAGAGTAGCTGAATCAGTTTGCAGTCCCACCAGCAACGTGACAATGTTCCTCTTTTCCTACAGCCCCTCCAGCATCTGTAATTGTTTATATTCCTCATTTTTGCCACTCTAACAGGAGTGAGGTGGAATATCATTGAAGTGTTGATTTGCATTTCTTTTATTGCTAATGAAGTAGAGCATTTTCTCATGTATTTATGGGCTTTCTGGACTTCCACTGGTGAGAAATTTCTTTTTAGATTTATTGATTGAATTATTTGTGGTTTTGGTGTTTAGTTTTTTAGTTCTTTGTATATTCTGGTTATTAGCCCTCTGTCTGAGGTATAGCAGGCAAAAAATTTCTCCCATTCTGTAGGATCTCTCTTGACACTTTTGACTAATTCTTTAGCTGTACAAAGGCTTTTTAGTTTAATTGCATCCTGTTCATTTATTCTTGACTGCTTGCGCCATGGGAGTTTTGTTACGGAAGGCGCCACCAACCCCTATATCCTGTAGTGTTGATCCTACTTCTTTTTCAAGTAAATTCAAAGTTGCTGGCTTAATATCCAGATCTTTGAACCATTTTGATTTAATTTTTGTGTAGAGCGAAAGGTAAGGATCCAGTTTCAGTTGTCTACACATGGCTGTCCAATTTGTCCAACATTTGTTGAACAGGCTATGTTTCTTCCACACTATGTTTTTGCCCCCTTTATCAAATATCAGATAGTTAAAGTTATGGGGTTCATCTCAAAATCCTCTATTCTATATCATTGGTCTTCAGTTCTGTTTTGATACCAATACCATGCTGTTTTGGTTACTATGACCCTATAGTATAATTTCAGGTCAGGCATTGTGATATCCCCTACTTCTTCCTTCTTGATGAGTAATTTTTTTGGCTAATCTGGGTCTTCTGTTATTCCATATGAACTTGAGAATTGCTTTTTCTATATCTGTAAATAATGACATTGGTATCTTGATGGGGATTGCATTAAATCTGTATAGGGCTTTCGTTAGAGTGGTTATTTTGTTTATATTAATTCTGCCTAACCATGAGCATGGAATGTTTTTCCATCTACTCAAGTCTTCTGCAATTTCTTTTTTTAGTGTTTGATAGGTTTCTTTGTAGAGGTCCTTAATATCCTTTGTAAAGTAGATACCCAAGTATTTTATTTTTTTGGAGGAGATGGTGAATGGGAGAGATTTCCTGATTTCTTCTTCTTTGGATTTGTTGCTGGAGTAAAGGAAAGCTTGTGATTTATTTGTATTGATATTATAGCCAGCCACTTTGCTGAAATCATCTATAAGCTCTAGAAGTTTTCTGGTCAAGCTTATTGGGTCTTCTAGGTATGGAATTATGTTATCAGCAAATAGAGACAACTTGACTTCCTCTTTTCCTGTATGAATTCCTTTGATTTCTTTGTCTTGCCTGATAGCTCTGGCAAGGGTTTCAAGAGTATATTGAATAAGAGTGGTGAAAGTGGACAACCTTGTCTTATTCCTGAATTCAGTGGCGATGCTTTCAGTCTTTCTCCATTGAGCATAATGTTAGCCAACATTATGCTCAATGCTTTAATTATGCTTTAACTATGTAAGATCCATAAATGGATCTTACATAGTTAAAGTATCTTCTGTTGATCCCTCTCTTCTCCAGAGTTTTGAGCATAAAGTGGTGTTGAATTTTATCAAAGGCCTTTTCTGTGTAAATTGAGATGCTTGTATGATTTTTAGTTTTAATTCTGTTTAAGTGGTGAATTACATTTATTGATTTGCGTAAGTTGAACCTGCCCTGTTTTCCTAGAATGAAGCCCACTTGATCATCATGTGTTATCTTTTTAATATACTTTTGGATCCAATTAACTAGAATTTTATTAAGAATTTTTGCATCTATGTTCATCAGGGAAATTGGTCTGTAGTTTTTTTTCTTGACGTGTCTTTGTTGGATTTTGGTATCAGTGTAATATTTGCTTCATAAGAAGTGTTTGGGTGTGCTCCCACCCTATCAATATCATGAAAAAGCTTATAGAGGATCAGTGTTAACTCTTCTGTGAAAATTTGGTAGAATTTTGCCATATATCCATTGGGTCCTGGGCTTTTCTTTTTTGGAAAAGCTTTAATTGCTGCTTCGATTTCACTACCTGACATAGGTTGGTTTAGATTTTCAGTGTCCTCTGGTGTTAATGTGAGGATGTTGTATGTGGCCAAGTATCTGTCCATATCCTCCAGATTATCAAATTTGACAGAATATAAATTTTTAAAATAACTTCCAATAATATTCTGGATTTTGGTTGAGTCTGTGGTGATATCTCCATTTTCATTTTTGCTTTTGTTGATTTGCTTCGCTTCATTCTTCCTTTTGGTGAGGTTGGCAAGGGGTCTGTCGATCCTGTTTACTTTTTCAAAGAACCAATTCTTTGTTTTGTTGATAATTTGTATTTTTTTTGTTCTCAATTTCATTGATTTCAGCTCTGATTTTATTTATTTCCTGTCTTCTATTAGCTTTGGTATTGGATTGTTCCTCTTTTTGCAGGCATTTGAGTTGTAGCATAAGTTGGGTTCTTTCTAGATTTTTGATGTATGCACTCAGTGCTATAAATTTACCTCTTAAGAATGTCTTCATACTGTCCCAGAGATTTTAATATGTTGTTTCCTCATTCTCATTCATTTCCAAGAATTTCTTGATTTCTGCTCTTTGCCTCTTTTATTGATTCTTCATTTAATAGGGAATTATTCAATTTCCAAGTATTTGAGTAATTTATGTTGTTTCTCTTGTTGATTGCTAAGATCATAGCATTGTGGTCTCACAGGATACAATGGGACTATATCAGCATTTTTGTATGTGTTAAGGTTAGCTCAGTGAACTAGGATGTGGTCTATTTTAGAAAAGGATCTGTGAGCTGCTGAGTAGAAGGTAAATTCAGCCAATTTAGGATGGAATATTCTGTAGATGTCTGTTAAGCCCAATCGATTAAGAGAGTTGTTCAGAATGGAGATTTTTTTTAATTTTTTTGTTTTGATTATCTGTCTAGTGTTGATAATGGTGTATTGAAGTCCCCCAGTATTGTGCTGAGATCAATGAGGGATTTAATGTCCTTGAGTATTTTTTCCATATATTTGAGGGGGTTGTAATTGGGGGAAGAAGTGTTAAATATCGTTATAACTTCTTGATGAATTGTCCCTTTTAGTATGATGAAGTGTCCAATTTTATCCTTTCTGACTAGTTTTAGATTGAAATTAATTTTTATCAGATATTAGGTCTGCCACTCCAGCTTGCTATTTTGGGCCACAAGCCTGGTAGATATTTTGCCAATCTTTGACTTTCAGTCCGTGTCTAATTTTGAGTGTAAGGTGTGTCTCCTGTAGACAACATATTATT
The DNA here is from genome assembly GCA_004027875.1 of Aplodontia rufa. Classification (NCBI taxonomy): domain Eukaryota; kingdom Metazoa; phylum Chordata; class Mammalia; order Rodentia; family Aplodontiidae; genus Aplodontia; species Aplodontia rufa. Next base: position 15,159 of record PVKS010000133.1, read on the forward strand.
GGATTTTGATTTTTGATCCAGTGAGCCTGTCTGTGTCTTTTAATTGGGGCATTGAGACCATTCACATTCAGAGTTAGAATAGATATGGGAAACTGAGTCTCAAACTTTGTGACTATTGCAGAGTTTTGAGCCATCTTGGGAATCTTTGGTGTGTAATGTGGTTATTGACTCTCCCTTGTTTAAGGGTTTAGGGTATTATTAGCATTTTCTTCTGAATGAAGAATATCCTTGAAAATGTTATGTAGCACAAGGTTTGTGTTCATGTATGTTACTAACTTGAGTTTATCATTGAGTATTTAATTTCCCCATCATATTTAAAGCTGAATTTTGAAGGGTATATTATTTTTGGCTAAAAATTATTTTCTTTCAAGGCTTGAAAAATATTGTTCCAAGCCCTTCTGGTCTGCATTGTCTGATCTGAATACTCCATAGTGATCCTAAACGGTTTGCCTCTGAATGTGATTTGGGGCTTTTCTCTAGCTGCTTTTAGAATTCTCCAATTTCTCTGTTATTCATTTTATATATGATATGTCTTGGTGAATTTGTCAATTGATTAGGCCAATTTGGTGCCCAATAATTGTCTTGGATGTGGTATTCTTGGTCAATTTTAATGTAAGGAAAGTTCTTTAAAATTTTGCTTATAAGGTTCTTAATGCCCCTTTTTGCTATTTGGAGTTTTCGTTCAGTCCATGGACTCTCAGGTTATTTCTCCTCATCTCATCAAATATTATTTGGAAATTCTGGTCATGTATTATAAGTTTCTTCTCTTGTCTGTCCTCCTTGAACTTGACATTGCTTAGCCTATGTTCGTTATCTGATGTATGTTCAAGAGTTGAGGTTCTATTTTCAGTGGAGTTTACTCTGGTATATTTTGGTGAAGATTCAATTTGGTTGACAGTATTTTTCAATTTTGATAGCTTTGCTACAACTCTTTTCAGGGTGTCTAATTCTTTATGAAGCTGATCTTTCATCTCATGGAATTGCTCCCTTATTTCCTTATAAAAGTTGTCTCTCAGCACTTGAAATTGATCTCTGGTCTTTCCTTAATTCTTCTTTCAACTCTTTGATTGAGTTGCTCATCATAATGTTGATACAGTTTCTTAAGTTTTCATCTAGGTCCCCAACCATGGAGTCCTTGGGTAGAGAGCTATGAGGTTGAGGAGGAGAGTTATTTCCCTCATTTTCAGATACAGGGAGTGTGTCTTGAAAACCAACTGTATTACTCTTGTAGGGGTAATTGGAGCTTCTTATGGCTTTGCTTTGTTGGGATAGGCTGCTATTTGGCAGCTCAGACCTATAACTTCCAGTCCAATCAGTGAGAATTGAGAGCCTATAGGTGAATATATAAGACAGTTTCAACTAAAACAGTTATAATGATGATTAGCACCTATAGGAGCAGTTTTCTTTTATAAGAGCTCTCACAATATATTACAATAGCAAACAATTACCTGTTTTGAAGAATGTCCCTTTCTTCAGTTAGCAGGGCCCCTGTAAGTGGAAGAAATGACTAGAAAGTCAAGGAGGTGAGGTAGGGAGGTAGTTTATAACTCCTGACTTAGAATAAAAAGGTACAAGGGCTTAGGGTGGTGTAGGTTATTCAATTAGGAATAAAGATAACATAGAAATGGGATGCAGGTGTGGGGTAAAGACTTTGGGTGCGGATGAGAACAGCATATAGTTTAGGAATTGCCAGAGTATAGGGGAAGAAGAGGTTAGCATGGAGCACGGTTCTCTTTGATGCAAGGAGACTGAGGGCTAATTTGCTATCATGAATAGTTTTCCTGGTTGGACCCCAACACTATGGAGACAGCAGTTGTGTTTGAGAAGACACAGTGACAGTAGAAGGCAACCACCATTACATATAAACAAAAAAATATATACATCCACAAACATCAAATTCAGCAATAACAATAAAGCAAGCTAAAAAGGATTAAAAAATTAGAAAATCATTAAAAAGTTCAAAGTTAAACAAGTTAAAAATACTAGATGGCAGCAGGATCCACATTAAAAATAAAATAAAAATAAAAATAAACTAGTTGTGAAAATTCTGAGTTTTTCCCCCTAGGTCAGTGTGTACCATGGAGGAATACGTTCATATCTGCCATCTAGATGGAGACTCTTCCCAGTTGAGCTGGGGGGTGGAGATGCAGCTTGGTAATCTCTGGTGGCCTTGGGTTTTCCTAGAGGATTGCCTCAAAATTTTCTGCTGCAGAGGGGTAGAAGACCCTGCCCTCTTCTGCTTCTTGTGAGAATAGAGTTCAGCAGCACCTGAGATGCACTCCTGGGCAGATTATTTTCTGCCTGACCCAACTCCTGATCATCTTAAGCCGGGGACCCAGGAGTTGTAGGGAGTCTAGTAAATTCTGGTGTAAATGTGTGGGACTCTGACTGTTCCAAGGAGAGTTGCTCATCTGAAGCTAGCTTCCTCAGGATCACTGATGACCCACTCTGTATGTCTTGTGGTATTCAGAGGCCCCAAGAGCTACTCTGTGGGGTTGTCACAATCCCAGCAAGGGAAGACTTGTGTGAAGGAGGCTCCAGGCTGACTGGGCCAGTGTTTACGTGGTTCTCAATTGCAATCACCAGGGAGTGTGGAAGCCCAGTCCCACTTGAAGAGCTCAGGACCTATGGAGTCTTGGCTATGCACAGAGCTCAGAGGCTGAAGGAGAGCCCAGGCTTCCCCTTTTGTTCAAAGTTTCCTGAGGCTGATGTCAGATCCTGCCTTGTTCAAGAGTTACAGGCAGCTTTTGGAGAAACTGAAGCAAGTGGCCCCCTTTGGAAAGATATGCCCTAGTGAGCCAACTTCCATTCATAGACTCCTGTTCAGGCATGTAAGAGGGCAGGCAGGAGGCCACCACTTGTATGTCCCACAAGCTGGAGAGGGGCTTCCCAGTTCCACACAGCCCTCTGGGCAGACAGACAGGACAAAGAGCTCTTAGACCTGCTTCTCTGTTTGAGGAGACTGAGGTCCCTAGTCTGTGTGTAAATGATAGGTTTGGTTTCACTTTTGTTAGTGAGTGACCAGCCCCGCCCTCAGGGAAACCTCAAAATGGCAGACAGATTTTTTTTTGTTAACTAGGATTTCTTCTGGGTCTGAGTCATATTTTCATGCATTTTTACATGTCTGATAATTTTTGACTGGATACTGGACATTGTGATGTTAAAAATATGAGTGTTTAGATTTTTGAACTTGTTTTAAGAGTAACTTAAATTTATTTTTATAGACAATTAAGGTTTTTGATGACTGACTTGATGATTTTGAGGTATGTGTTGAAGCTATTTTAGGATAGGTCTAGTGTGGCTTTTATGCTAGGTCTGCTTTTATCCTACTACGAATGTGTTACTCATGATGTGTTCTACTGAATATCATAGGAATTCAGCGAAGTTTTTCTATACCCTCTGGTTGTTATTCAACAATTCTTATACCTTTGTGAATGCTTGGAATTGTTCATCTTTCACCTCCTTGATGATACTATGCCAGACCTTCTGGAGAGTCACTCTGTGCATGCACATCTTGTTAAACACTCAAGGGGAACCAATGAAGACTTCTGATGCTCATTTTCTAGTACTGGCTGATGCTATGCTTACAAATTTCAGTCTTTTAAGCTTTCTTAATATTCCTTTCTGTTTCCTCAACTTAATAAAACTATGTTCTCTGTTCAGGTACTCTCTACTTACCTTAAAGTTTGGATGATACCACCAGGTAGAAAGATGGAATAATTGTTTCACATTATTTACATTCTCTTAAGGATCTCAGTTTGGTGACATCTATTTTTCATTGTCTAAAAACAGGTTTTGGACAATCTAGTTGTTTGTGGTAGGAACACACAGCACTCACTACTCCATGGTTGGAGGAAAAAATTCTCCAAGCATCTTTAATACATTAACATGAATCCTTTTTGTTTAAATGTTTTGACTTTGAAAGTAGTTGCAAGACATTTCTGATTATCAGTTAACAAAGAAAAAATCATAAAATTTCACCCAAATAAAGAGAAAAGGCATCATTGTTGAAGACAAATTAGATTTAAAAGATAATTTAAAATAAACAGAAAGGTTTCAAGAAGAGAATAGAATCACCAATTTTTTTTTCTGAATCATTGAAAAAATTTGCTAACATGATATCCAAACAATCCGGAATGCTTTACTATATATTTTCAACAAATAAGCATATTCTCATACATATATAAATTACAATGATCATGTTAACATTGATATATTACTATCACCTAAACCTTAGACCCCATTCAAATTTCATTTATTATTTCAGTAATGCTGAATCTGGTGAAATAATTCAGTCCGTTGCTTCTTTTCTCCTTGTTCTTTGTGTGCCTTGAAATTCCTAAGTCTTTTTTTTACTTTCTTGGTTTGATAATATTGAAGATTACAAGCCAATCAGTGAGTTATTTTGAAGAATGTCCTGTAGTTTCAGTTTATCTTATACTTCCTCTTGATTAGATTTAATTTTGTATTTTTGGCAGGAACATGACAAAGGGGCTGCTGTTCTGTTATTATATTCTATTGAGTGGTACATGATTTTAATTTATTTCATTGCTAAAGTTAACTTTGAATATTTGATTAAGTTGATATCTGATCAGTTTTTCTGCTATATTTACTCATCTTTGATTTATAATAAATATATAGATGCAGAAATTCTTTGAGACTAAATATCCTATTGTCATAAAATTTTTACTTACATGCTAATTTAGCTAAGTTTATTGTTATTGTTATGCCAAATGATGATTTCCTAATTCTATCATTTTCTCCACATTTAGTGGTTGACTTTATATAATAAAGAATAAAGTTTCTTTCTTCTACATTTGCTCCATACTACATTTATTTTCGCATGGATTTTATATACTTGTACTATTTAATAGGTGATATTATTTTTTTATTGTTGTGTAAATTGTTCCAGATTTGAATAGGGGGAGCTCCTTTTGGTTATTAGTGTATTTTAAGTAATACATTGAGGAATGTAAAAATGGAAGTACAGAGATAGTAAATAAATTTTTTTACATTTACACAGCTATCATCTTAGTAGGATTTCATACAAAGCAGATTCAGAGACAAAGATCCAAAAGTTAATCATTTCCTAGGAGGTAAAGAAAATACTACCCTACTAGTCGGGAACTGAGCTAAAGAAAGGAAAGCAGCCAGCAGAAAAGGAATTAGTAGTCCAGGCCCATTTTTAGGCAACTAGTATTTATCTTGCTAGGGAAATTTAGAAAGTCAGTATAGACCTCTTATTTTCCCCACTTTAGGGGTAATGGGTACATAACTCGTGTTAGTTAAATAATAAGGGGAAATATCTGGGAGAGTTAATTGCCTGGGACTTGTAGCATGCTGGATGGGTAGGCACAGAGGGGTATTACAGCAAGAGAAAGCCCTCAGGCAGAGATATGTAAAGGACAGGAGTAGGGCACACATCTCCTCTACAACTAACAAGCAACCCTATGGATCTCTCTCAGGCAAAGTCTGTGCTTTGGGCTGTCCTACTCTTGAGACCAAATGCTCATGGTCCTGTAGATTCTGCTACTGTAACAGATAGCATTCTCACCACCAGTGAGAAGTCCACATGACATCTATGGAAGATGAAGTAGGGATTCTATTTTAATCTGATGCTGTGAGAATACAGCCAAACAAATTAAAAGGGTTTCTGTCTTTCCATATTTGAAGTTTGCTATGGGAAAAAATGAAGCCCAAGCACATCTCCTGGATTTTTTTTAGAGGTAAACATTCATCCTTTATAACATAGAACAATTTATCTCAATAAAAATTTGTTATATAATAACAAATATAAAATGTTAACACATCTTAATCTTGATAGAAGGTACTGAAAAGTAGAGTTTGTGAGGTTTTTGGATAGGAGGAAATCAAATTATGCCAAGAGAAGAGAAAGACTTGAGAGTGAGACAGTATAGCTAGTATGTTTGAAAAATAACAGTGAAGTGTAGTTAAAAAGCAGAGGGTCTCGAGCCATTTGTCTGTGTACCAATTCATGGCTGCTCCACCTACCCAGGAATCATGAATTGAATTGTGTCCCCTAGAAGTTATTAAAGTCCAAACTCTTAGTAACTGTTATATGACCTTTCTAGAAATAGAGCCTTTTCAGATGATCAAGTTAATATGAGCTCATTAGGATGGGCCCTCATCCAACAGACTGGTGTCCTCATAAAAAAAGGAAATTTGGACTGAAAAATACATGCACAGGGTGAATGACATCTGAGGATGAAGGCAGATTGGGTCATGCATCTATAAGTCAAAGAAGACCAGGTACTTCCAGAATTTGCCAGGAGCTAGAAGAATTAACTCTCACAACACCTTGATCTTTGACTTTTCAAAACTGAGACAAATCTGTTTAGATCACTGGATTGTGATACTTTGTTATGACAATCCTGATCAATTAACGCACAGGGTTTGTTTTGTTTTTCTTTTGTGGTTCTGGGGATTGAATTCAGGGCTTGAAGAGAGGAAATCAAACTCTTCCTTTTTGCTGATGATATGATCCTGTATCTGGAAGATCCAAACAACTCCACCAGTAAACTGCTTGAGCTTATAAACAGATTTAGCAAAGCAGCAGGCTACAAGATCAACACCCACAAATCAATAGCTTTCCTGTACACTAACAATAATAGGGCAGATGAAGAAATTAGGAAATAAATCCCATGCATAATATCCTCAAAAAGAATAAAATACTTGGGAATTAATCTTACAATAGAAATCAAAGATCTCTACAACGAAAATTATTGGATATTGAAGAATGAAATTCAAGATGACCTAAGAATATGGAAAGATGTTCCATGCTCTTGGTTAGGCAGCATTAATATAATTAAAATGGCCATTCTGCCAAAAGCTCTATATAGATTCAATGCAATCCCCAATGTCATTCTTACAGATATAGAAAAAGCAATTATCAGATTCATTTGGAACAATAAGAAACCCAGAATAGCCAAAACATTACTAAGCAAGAAAGACAAAACAGGCGGTTTTGCTATACCAGATCTAAAACTATACTATAAAGCTGTAGTAACAAAGACAGCATGGTACTGGTATCAAGAAAGGAGTGAAGACCAATGGATTAAAATAGAAGACCCTGAAACAAACCCACAAATCTTTAAGCACCTGACTTTTGACAAAGGGGGACAAAATATTACATGGAGGAGACACAGCCTATTCAACAAACGGTGCTGGACAAACTGGACAGTCACTTGCAGAAAGTTGAAATTAGACTTGTATCTTTCACCTTGCATGAGAATCAAATCAAAATGGATCAAGGAGCTAGGAATTAAAACAGCTACCTTGTAACTGATAGAAGGTAAATTAGGCCCAACACTTCAGCATTTAGGAGTAGGCAAAAACTTTCTCAACATGTCTCCTAAAGTAAAGTCAAATATCAGTGAATGGAATGTCATAAAGCTAAAAAGTTTTTGCTATGCCAAAGAAATGATCAAAATAGTCAAGAGACTACCTACAGAAAGGGAGAGAATCATGGACTGTGATTCTTCTGACAGGGGTCTCATATCCAGAATCTATAAAATCCTCAAAAATCTCAACCTCAAAAACACAAACAACCCAATCAACAAATGGGCCAAAGAACTAAATAGAAACTTCTCAATAGAGGACATTGATCAAGCCAATGAATACATGAGAAAGTGCTCTAAATTACTAGTAATCAGAGAAATGCAAATGAAAACTACATTAAGATTTCACCTCACACCAGTCAGATTGGCAAAAATGAAGAAAATAAAGAATAATAGATTCTGGAGGTGTTGTGGAGAGATAGGTACACTAGCACACTGTTGGTGGTACTGCAGACTGGTACAGCCTTTCTGGAAAGCAGTATGGAGAATCCTCAAAAAACTAGGGATGAGCCAATCATATGATCCAGCCATTCCTCTCCTGAGTATTTTTCCAGGGGATTTAGAATCAGCACATTTCAGTGACAGAGCAAAATCTATGTTCATAGCAGCTCAATTTATAATAGCTAACTATGGAATCAATCCAGATGCCCCTCACTGGATGAATGGATCCAAAAGCTGTGGTGCATATATACCATGGAGTTCTACTCAGCAATTAAAAACAATGATATTGCTGTCTTTGAAGGTAAATGGATGGCTATGAAAAAAGTCATGCTGAATGAAGTCAGCATAACCCAGAGAACCAAGGGTCAAATGTCTTCACTCATCTGTGGAAGCTGGAGCTAGACCCTGGCCAGTGTGAAAGGTGGTCAACTCGCATGTATTAAATCCTGAAAAGGTATAGTGACATACAACCTAAGGCATTCATAGAGATGTATTGAGAAGGAGGGGGGAGGAGGTGAGGGATAATGGTGGGTAATTAGGGGGGATTCTAGGGGGTAAATCTAATTTTTGAAATAAATATGTGTAAATATATTATTTTGTTGGAAGTATGATTGTTCAACAAATAAATTTTGTTTTCTTTTTTAAAGAAAGGACAGTGTGAGAGAGAGAGAGACAGAGAAAATCAATTTTTATTGAGTTTTTCACATGGCTTTCGTTGCACTGACACTTAGTTGTACATGTGGATGCTGGGGTTTGAACCCATGTACTTGTGCATGCTGGTCAAGTGCCGTAATTGTCGAGCCACTGCTCCATCCCCAACAAATAAATTTCTTAAAAAAAAATTTTTTTTATCTTGAGACAGGTTCTCACCAAGTTGCCCAGGCTGACCTCAAACTTGTTATCCTCCTATCTTAGTCTACTGAATAGCTGTGATTATAGGCATGAGCTAACATTGTGCTAACATAGGTCTTTCTTTTCTTTACTTCTTTCTTTTTTTTAAAATTAACTCTCCATGCTGCAGTTTCTTCATACATAGAATAAGAGTAACAATTATATTTGCCTTCTAGGCTTTTGTGCAGAGTAAATGGGTTAATAAAAATAGGGCTTAGACACGTGCTTGTCACTCAAGAATAGGCCAAACATGGCTGGTTGTTTGACTCAACAATTATTCTTTCTCTTCTCCTAAATACTAAATAGCATTCTATATGTAGGTTTGGCTTTCTGCTTACTTGCAGATCAATAATTCCCTACTAACACAAGGGAATAGAAAAGAGATATTTTGGTTTAACACAGCAAAAGTTACAGGTTGTAAGAAAAGAGAGGAGAGACTAAATCAAAGTAACTAGTTTCAGAAGGTTAGAGTTTTTGTTTTCTGCCAGGAGATTAGAGGTTTAAAAGAAAAAATAATGATTCAAAGGGTCTAAGAGGTCATATATCAATATTTTTAGAAAAAGTGAAGGGTTAGTCAATTATGTGGTATGAGCCAAAAGATGAAATGCTTTAGATGCTCTCCCACCCTTCATCCTCTATGACTATGGGGCTTTGGATTCAGATGTTGATTTTCATAAAGCTGTTTTTAAATGAAAATGTTATATTACTCTGCATTAGCTCTTTCTTTCTTTTCTTTTTTTTTTAAAGAAAGAGGGGACAGTGTGAGAGAGAGACAGAGAGAATCAATTTTATTTAGTTTATCACATGGCTTCCGTTGCTCTCAGACTTTGTTGTGTACATGGGTGCTAGGGTTTGAACTCAGTTCTTGGGCTTGCCAGGCAAGCACCATTACCGCTGAGCCACCGCTCCAGCCCCAACATTAGCTATTTCTTAATTAGTACACCAGTTTTTCTTATTAACAGGAAGTGGAGCAAACTTTGGGGAATGAAGTACTACTTAGGTTTGTTGTGAGAGGAAATAGGTTAGTGGTAAAGATTATCATTGGTTGGGGTTGGGGAGAATTAGACAATCTGGGAAAAAGAGAGTAGCTGGGGTTTGGAAACTGAGCAGGGCATGAAGATTGAAGGAAAAGAGAACATAGCATGCAATAAATAAGCCACTTACCAGTTCCGTTATCTAGGACAAGGTATTTATTATTGCTTAGCTTTCTAAGTCTGCTATAATAAATACAACAAGCTAGTAAAATAGCACATATTTATTCTCTTAAGGTGTTAAAGATCAGAAATTCAAAATCAAGGTGCTGGCAGGGCCATGCTCTCTCTGAAGGCTCTAGAGGAGAATTCTTTCTTTCCTCTTCCTTACTTCTAGTGCTTTCTTAGTAGACCCACCATTCTAACATCTTCTGCCTTGTTTGCATTTCATATGGCATTCTCCCTCTCTGTTTCCAAATTTACCTCTTATAAGGACATTAATCATTAGATTAGTGTTTACCCTAATCTAATGTGGCCTCATTTTAGCTTATTTCTGCAAAGATTCTATTCCCAAAACCTATTCCCCTTTCACATTCACAGGTTCTGGGTGGAGATGAGTTTTTCAGGACACTATTCAATCCAGAATACTCAGTTTCTTCACCAAAAAAGCAAAGGATTAAAATATGTACTTAGCTTCACTTTCCTGATCTATAAAATAGGGAGGGTAATAAATTTAACCTGAAGCTTATTTTGAGATGTTTGTCATTCTTTGGTGACTTCCCATCGGATTTTCCTTGCAATATCCTTATTTCCTTTGGAGGAATCATTGTGTCTTCAGTGTATTGAGTTTAGTGGCTTGGTAATTATAGACCCACCTTCCTTAGATAATGAGCATACATGTTACCCTATGAATCTAACTGGTGGAAATCTAATTCTGACCAAAGGAATAAAAAGACTAAAAGTAGATGGAATCTATAATATGGTGGTTAACTGCACAGATACTAGAGATGGGCCATATACATTTAACCCTGACCCTGTTGTTGAGTATGTGACTTTGGGAATTATTTAGTCTCCCCCTGACTCAGTTTCCTCATGTATAAAATAGGAATGATGATTGTACTTACCTCATTCTATTTGCCTGCCACTCAGCTTACCATTAGTGATGAATCAGTGAATAAAATATGACCATGTGGAGGTTTCACACTTGTAGAGAGCTGGATACCAAACAGAGAAAAATGAAAATTTATAATAAATAATGATATGTACATATATGTCATGCAAAGTGTTTATGCAGTACCTAGAACATTTTTGGCAAGACATAACTAAGTATTTACATATTTATATTAGCAACAGTGTTCTGACCACATATAAATACTAAAGTTTCTTGCCAGTGTCTTAGCTTCTGCTCATTTTGGAACTTTTCTTCCCTTCCTCTGATATTGAAAACTCAGTATCCTTCCAGTAAATTTCCTTTTACTTAATTTAGACAAGGTTTGTTTCTATAGGGTAGTTGTAAGGGTTAAATAAAATCATGTACATTAAGCATATACATGCATAATTCATATTCATTGCAACCTGGGTATGTTGAGAGTGAAAAGGATAGAATCAGATGACAGTGAGCTGACAAATAGAGGTGAACAAAAATATTACCAAATGAATTTAGTGTGAGGGTCATTCAAAGGAACTTGGCATGCTGGTAAAGAAGGCCACTTAAATTTATAAGATTGAATGCTTGAGACTGTTAGATCAATTTGAGTAACTCCCAGAACTGAGGGCTTGAATGGGATACATTCAAGGTACTGTTACTTGTAAGGCCCCAGAAGATCTCATCTTGGATATGCAGTCCTTCAGAAACAAGCTTTTCTTCTTTCTCTCTCCTTCCTTCCCTCACTCCCTCCCTGCCTGCCTTGCTTTCTTCCTTCCTTCCTCTCTCTCTCTCTCTCTCTCTCTTTGTATCACCTGATAAAGCAGTCTACAAAAACAACCTTCAAAGAAAATGTCCTTCGTTTTTGGCACAAAGGGCTACAAAAGGAAAAATAATAATGAATGGTATAACCATTTGTTCAACACCAACCCATGTATATATCATTATTCTAAGGTGCAAAGATGTATATTTTAAACCCAAGAGGAAAGATAATATTTTGCTGATGGGTGTACTATCATAAATACGCACATGCATATTCAAATGTTTCCAATTATTCTTTTGAAGCTGTATAAATTATGCTTTTGGAAATTAACAACTGAAAATATGATACATATGGAAAACACTTCAGCATCTTGAGATAAATATGGAATGAAAGAGGATTATTGTAAAAGCTCTTTTCCTGTCAAGTTTCTTCTATTTCATTTCTAACCACCAAGCCCTACTCAGCCCTTTTAACTGTGCCCATACCCAATTATCCTTTAGGCGTAAGGGAACAGCAAGTACTCCAACTCTTTTTTGGTGCAAGTGCCAAGCTTAGACTTGGTATATGAAGATAAGCTCTCATTTTGAATTAAAGAGCTAAAACTATAGTCAGTTCCAACACTTTTCATCATGAAACCAGTTAATTGACATTCATTCATCCCACCAGTATTGATGAAGTTTGCATTATTTTTGTCAGGGACTGTCCTTTATTTTGGGCAATCATTGCGAATAATTACTGTGACTGTCATATAGAGTTATCAAGCTAGTAAGGAAAACAGACAGTAAGAAGGACACCAAGGGAATATTACTTTGTAATGTGTTGTAATGTGTGCTATGAAGAAAATGAACAGGGGTAAATAGAGAGGAGGAACAAAGTGGGGCAAGGTACTAAGAATTTGGGCCTTCTTAGATGGAGTCTACTCAGCAACAACTTCTCTATAAGGTGAGGGATGCAGATATGAGTGATAACTGCTCCCAGACCTCAGGAAGATCATTCTCAGGAGTCATGAACTTATGGAAACTGTGGGAGTAGCCCTGAGGTCAGAGCAGCTGTGTGTATGCATGCATGTGGATGTACACACGCACTGTGGGTGAAGGAGGTTGCTCTTGTCATTGATGACCCTTGCACTGTACTTTTTTGTTTTCTTAAGCAGTTCTCCTATTTTGATGAGGGGATGGCTTGAGGCTTGCAAAGTCAGAAGACTGGTACTTAATATCTGGCCTCAAATGACCAGGTTTCTTGAAATGTGTGCTATGAAGAAAATGTACAGGACTCTGACTAGAGACCTTGAGACCCAACTTTTGAGTTCTCTGAGGGCTTGGGTACCTCCTTCATGTATCTCTTCTCATGTCATTTTTCTTCTTACTTCTCCTTGCCCTGACCTGGGCTCCAGAGAATAAACTGTAAGGCTTCCTGTGGACATCTGTTCTCTCTCCTTGTACTTTCCTTAGGTAATCTGGGCAAGACCTCACTGGGCTCTGAATTATTGCACAAGTTCACTCTTCCCTATGTCAGAGCTCTGTTGCTTCAACTTCTCCTTATTAGAGAAACAAAATAAAGACAAAGCAAGACAAGAAAAATCTTTACAAAGTAAAAAATATTTACTGAGTAGGAAATTGTCTTAGTTATTAATTAAAAATTATGGCAGAGAGCACAGGAAGTATCCACAGTGTAATGAGCATTCCTGGGGGCCAGGGTGAGGAAGCCTTTTCTTAGACACTGCCCTCTGCATCTCACAAGAATGACTCTATCGGGTGTCTTCTTATGCTGCCTGATCTTGGGTCTCAGGTTGTGTTTCCAGAATTAGCAGAGATCTGATTTAGTGTGAGGAACAAGCATGTCAGGGATGTTGGAGAGGAAACAGAAAGAGGGAAAAGGGCTTGTGATGAGCTCTCTCTGAAGATAGAGATTCAGGTGTGAGCCTTACTGTGGAAAAGTGCTCTGCAGGCCAAACCTGCTAAGCAGAGAGCTAAGCAGAATGGCAAGGAAAAGGTGAGTGAGGTACAGTATCAGGTCAAGACTAGTCTTCTTTTGAATCAGAAGCTGGGGATGGGAATGTGGCACACAGACTTCACCAAAGGATATACTCACTCTTGAGGCAAGGAGCTGTTTTTGTACCCCAGTGTAGGTCAGTCACGGGGGTGGGAGGGAAGATTAAGAACAAACTCTCAGGATGACTTTTCCATCAGTAGCAGAGCTCTCCAATACAGCAGCGAGGGATGGGAATACAGGTCCACCCAACATAGACCTCATGCAGGCTTAAAATTTGGCAAAATTTTTAAAAAATGTAATTTCTTAAGTTGTGGTACATGGAGAGTGTCATTGGCAATTCTCCTATATCTCTCCTCCCTTTTATGGCTCTGATAAGAATTAAACTTTAGATAGATACAGATTAAATAAAGACAAATATAACTTTTTTTCTTTTTCTCTCTTTCACTGCCCCTCTCTCTCTTCTTTAATTTGTTTTTTATTAGTGCATTATAGTTTTACATAATGTTGGGATTAGTTGTCACATATTCCTAAATGCACACAATTTGGTGATACAATTAGTCAAATACAGAGAGTCAAGGGCCGAATGGTATCCCTCATTTGTGGAGGCTGGACCTAAACCCAGGTTTGGGAGTAAAATAGACAAATGTAACTTTGAATCTAGTGTACAACACTGCCCTTCCAGCACTTTCAAATTCAAGTTCTAAGAACTAAAGCTCTAGTAAAGAGAAAGGACCCCCTAGAAAACAGATGGATGGGCAATAAAGGAACATAAACAAAAGTCAAGTGCTGTCTGGGGAATGCTGTCCTCCACCAAGAACTTGATTTGACCCCTCTTCTAGTGGATAAATCTGCGTTGTGAGAAGGATCTATTAGTCTAAATCTACCCATCAATATTGCTGCCACTTAACCAACTCACTTGGGTGTGGTTCCATGATCATCAAGCAATTGTGGGTTTCCCAAATAGAGCTGCCTGTGGTCAGAGACTGGTCACACAGACAGACACATTGTTGATGAACATTCATAGTTATGTTTCTCTCTGAAAATGAACAAAATAGGACCATTTGTACTTCAGTCACTTGCGAGTTTAGTTTGCTAGAGTCATTTTCCCTGTACCTAATTCACCCTGTGTCAAGGATATAATGTATATACTGCACTTTCAAACCTGGGGATCAGAACGGGAGCCATGGCAATCTCCCCGTTTCCCTGCCCACCATGCAGTGAAGCTTTGGTTAGTTTTATCACATAAATGTTCAGAGAATGATGAGGATGACTTTGGAAATTCGAGTGTTTGTGGAGAAGAGAGTTTTGCTTTGGTCTTTATGAATGTGCATGTTATAGAAGAATGCCAACTTCATAGAGGGTGGTGAGGAATCAGCCAGCTACCATGCCATAGGTACTCAAAATTGATGAGACAGTGAAGGGGAACAAGGACCTAAATTCACAGCACAGAAAGGGAGGGTGAATTATCCTGGTGCTCTGCCTTAGAGTCCTACAGGGAGAAGCAACACGCCCATATGGATACTATGCTTCTGGTAGGCTGAGTTGCCTGTGGACTTTGGTAGGCACCCTCAGCAATAGCATGCATGGACTCTCAGGCCCCTGGAGGATGGTCTTTCCCAATAGCACCCATTTCAGAGAAATAGGATAGCGGAAGGAATCCCCCAACAGGGTAATGGTTATATAGCTCATTTGAAGTGGAGTTACTTTCCACCAGTTTGGCAGTAGTAGAAGTTCACTCAGCGGAGTCAGAAACACATAGAGAGGAAGCTTGAGACCATATTATAAAGAACAATAAGAAGCTAAAGTTTTCTGTTTTTTCAAAGGTGGCTAGAATTTCACTTTGTAGAGTGTTAATAGCAAATTCTGTCTTAAAATCAGATTACTCTTATTAACCTTAACATATCGAGAAGGAATGGGACAGGGAAACCCACGATATTGCTATGATAAAATAGTCAAATAATTGGTGGTAGGACTGAAAGCAAATATAATTCCTGAAGCATAATAATTGGTTAATTCATACTAGCTATTGTTTTCAATAACATGACTTTTACAAAACAAATGTTCTCAGTCCATAGTTAAATATATGGAATTTAGGAACCTGTAGAGGTTCTGGGAGATGGGAATTTTTTATTTCTCTTCTATTTCACTCTACACCTGAGTCCAAGACTGATAACATTCTCCTTTGAGATAGGCAGCGCTCAGACTTGCAATGACTTTGTGTAGAGAAAGCTTTGGCTGTGTTGAGGTCCCTGCAAACAGAATTGTATAGATTTCCTAACCTCAGTCTTGCATGGCCTGGCAGACTATATAGCAAGCAATGCTGGAGACTCTAGCAATGAGGAATATAGAGGCAGAGGATGAGTGTGCTGGGCCTGTAGACCCCGAGAGCCAGGTGACAGCCTATAACTCAAATCATTGGATCATTAGACAAGAGCCTTTGCCATGCCTTACCACCTGTGAGATTCCAACAACAATCCTGAATTCTAATGAGAAAAACTGCCCATCTGAATGGCCTCCCCACCAGAGAACAAAATTAAATAATCAGAAATGTGTCAGAGAAATAGGACTTCAAGAGAATTAAAAGAACAGTGAATAATGAAGAAGCAAAATAAATACATACTTCTGCCCACTAGAATATGAGCAATGAGGTCATAACAAATGTCACATCCACACTGGGACTGATTTCTTGCCTGTCTGTCCCAGTAGAGCATAACTTTCTTTAGAGCAGGGATACGTCTCTATTGTTCACCAGTGTGTCTCCCTAGCTTTGAGCATGATGCCTGGCACACAGTAGGCAATAACTAGAAGGTGTTGAATCCATAAATAAATGAATGGGCCCTAGCTCTCTCAGCCACTTTGTCTTTCTCTCCTGCTGCACATCTTATGTTTAATTTACAATCCTATACTATTCTCCTCCCAGAGTAAGTTTTCCTAGAAAATAACTGTAACACTTTCAAAGTTTACTGCTATATTTCATGGCTTCTTATACAAATCCTAAGAATCATTGACAACCTTTGTAGAAACTCTACATGTCAACCAGAATGTCCCAAGGTTATCATTCTTACAGAGAGGATTAGCAAAACTTGTGAAACCTGTGCAAAATCTCCATTACAAATGAACTATTTCTGACCAGAGAGGCCTGAAAAGCCCAGGGGGAACCTAGAGGAGTTTTTTTCTTTTTTTAAAATTAGCTGTCATGCGTGTCTTCTAAGGAGACAAGACATATAGACAGTGAGCTGTTTTATTTTTTAACATGTATTACAGAAGGCAGGAAAGAGCCCAGTTTGATCAGATCAATAATCACATTTAAAATTATATACAAAGTCAACATTTGGTTTCAAGGCAAAAGTTTTAGGTTTTGAGCCAGAAATAAGAAACAAAGTTATAGGCCTTGGCAATTTGAATCTTGGATGTTTAAGTAATAACATATGTCTGAGTCAACTTTAGTACCCTTAGGATATGACTATCTTTTTATCATGATTTCAGCCTTTCTTGGGATCTGGTTCTTGACTATTGTTTTTCTGATTTGGTCACAGTCTCTATTAAAGGTTAATTTTGACTTATAATTTAAAGTAGTAATTTCAGAGTGAGATTAGATTCATGAAGCATCTACTGAACATCTACTTGATGTCAAGTATCTGCTTTGAATAAGACAGATACAGTCCTTGCCCTCCCAGAACTTATAATTTAGTAAAAATGCAACACACAAACTCACAATATACCTTGTGGTCTTATCTATGATGCTGAGAATCCAGGTTTCAATGGGAGCACAATGGAGTGACTGCTAAGGGAAAAGGCTTATGAACTGAAGGTGAAGAGGACTTAGATGGAGAAGCAGAGTTGAAGTGAGAGGAGCAGCATGAAGAGGGGCATTAAAAAAAAAAAACTACAGAGGAAAACCTTGCAAGTTTGGGGAATGTGTCCAGTATATTGGGCATACAGGCTCTGTCACCTTGTGAGTTTATGGAGACTGTGCTATGCACAGAAACACGGAGGTGGGGTAGGTGTAGAAATCCACCTGAGCATGTTTCTTACCATGTCTTCTACCCTGGTGTGAGGCTGCATTTGCTCAGAGAAAGGGCTCTCTTATACATAGGTATCATTTGGGCTATTTTCTGTCCCATGGAGATGTACATTAGGTAAAAAGCATGAAGGACTTAGTAAATTTTGGATCTCAGACCTGAGACCAATAGGGATCCCTCTAGTACTTTAAGCGTGAGGACCAGTCAGATTTGCATTTTATAAAAATCACCAGTGAGACTAAATGAGATGGAGGCAGAATAGCAATCCAGAAGAAAAGTAAGGGAGGTCTATGCTACGGGGTGGGACAGAGAAAAGTGATTGGTGGATTTTTGGTTTTGTGGTACTGGAGGAGGTGGAAGGGTAAGTGCTATGCTCAGGATATAACCTTGAGCAACTGAATTGGCCATATTGCTTCTGGAGTAGGAAGGTAGGATGAAAGGGAAAATACTGAGTTCAGTTTTGGACATGCTTCAGTTTTTAGGTGAATAGGGTGCACACAAATGCAGAGGGAAAGAGGCCATTGGATATATAAGTCCATAGCTCAGGAAAGGATTAGACTGGAGATACATTTTAGAGTGTGATTAAAATATAGATGAAAAAGTCATGGGAATAGATGAGATTACTTAGGGGATGTAGGTAAAGTTAAAAGAGATATGAGCACAGAGTGGAATCCTAAGAGAAGCTAATGGTTCCACAATGGGTAGAGAAATAAATAGCTGCCTAGGAGACAGAAAATAAAAGTCAGAGATGCTGGTAGATTACCCATGGAGGTATGCTGTCACTGATGTCAAGGGACTACAAGGTTTAAGGAGGAAGAAGTTTGATTAGGTCAAGAATGAAACAGAGAACATCATGCTCAGTGAAATAAGCCAGTCTCAAAAACCCAAAGGTTGAATGTGCTCTCTGATATGTGGAAGCTAATCCAAAATAAGGGAAAGAACAGAGGAATGGACAAAGGGGAAGGAAATGGAGGAAGGAGGAATGAGGAATGAAATAGGGAAAGAAGAAATCAGACTTAACTTTCTCATGTTCATATATGAACATATCATAGTGAATCTCACCAACATATATATCAACAAGTCATTTAATAAAAAAAAAAAACTATTGGTAAATAACAGAAAGACCAGTAGAGTAGAGGGAAGAGAATGGGTCTTGGTGGTGAGGAATTTGGGGACTGAATTAGAGTAAGTTGTAGTGCATGCTTTTATAAAAATGCCAATGTTCACCCTATTGTGAAGTATATCTTAAAAGAACAGGAGGTTAGAGGAAGAAAGGAGAAGAGGAAATACTAGGAACTGAGTTAAAACAAGGTACATTCCAAGCTTTTCTAAATATGTCATTGTATATCTATTGTCATGTATATAAAAAAATCAGGATGGGAGGAAGGAAAGGAAAGGAGAGAAAACTAGAGACTGAATTAAAACAAGTTAAACTCCCTACTTTTATAATTATGTCATTGTATAATCTTATGTCATGTATAATATAATTTTAAAAAAACAATTTAAAAAGTTATTAGTCAGTGGAATTTTGAGAGCAGTGGTAAGTGCAATGATTTGGAATAGGAAGACTGGAAGCAGAAGAAAAGCTAGGAGTTCACTCCAAACACATCGTAATGAGAACTGAACACCCAGTCTTTATTAATAGGGAAAACGAACTGTCGCCTTTCCCCCACCCCCACTTTGATCTAGAATAGAGAGAAAGAAGACCTACAAACTATTAAATGGAAAAATACACCACTTTTTTGGAAAAAGAGTGGAAAGACAATAAAGTCCTCCCTTTTCTCAAAAAAAAAAAAAAAGGGTAATCAAGTTTTTTCTTTTTTTCTCCTTTAGTGATTCTAGCTTTGGTTTTTATCAGTCTAATCAAAGAAAAAGAGGAAACAAGAAATTTTTAGAGATGAGAATAAAAGAGAATATAGGGAAGAGGATGAAGAACAAGAAAGGGGACAGGAGAGAGGCTCAGGAAACCAGTTGTAGAAGCCTTGTTTCTCCAGTGAAAGAGGTGAAAGAACCAAGAGGTCCCCTGCCATGGCCATTGTCCACATCCCCAGCAATCTCAGGAAGCCAAATCACAGCCAGGGATGGTACCTTTGGTACCCTTCGCTAGCATTCAGGTCTAGCGTGCTGCTCCTCAGTCTTCCTGAAAGGGACCATCATCAAAGATCACAGCACTCCAGCCTGCCCAGGTATGTGATCTTTGCCCATCCTCCACAATAATCCCCAACTTTCATCTTCCATGTCCCAAGAAACACAAACCAAAAGAGAACAATTGCTAATCTAGCAGGAATGTGATAGAGATGCACTCCTTAACTGAACCATGGGTGGGATGCAGCTGCTGAACAGAGTAAATTGAACACACTTGAACTGGGACATGATTCAAGAACACCCCTATAAACAAAGAGCAAAATGAGCATGAAGTAAAGAAAGGACTGCATGGAAGTCTGTGGGGGAATTGAAAGGCAAGGACGGATTAGAGATAATTTAGGAAGGATGATCAGGGCAGGGTGGTTGATAAGATGGGCCTAAGAGAGAGGTCTCAAGAACTCCTAGATTTCAGTCTTTTGGGATTAGAAAAATATTTTGGAAAAACCTCACCTGCAAGTATTCTTTCTGTATCTTTTTTGAGTGGTAGGGGTCAGGGCCAAAGAGGAAGTTTGAGATCCCTGGGAACCCCAGTATTTGGAGCATCCTTCATTTTATTTAGAAGTAGGAGAAAACTTTCCACAGAAGGTCATTGCATGCTTGTCTACCTAATATTTGCTCTTGTTTCCCTTCATTCATCAATTGAATCTGAAGAGAGATGAATGTGGACTTCCTGTACTTACGTACACACTTAAATGCTTCCTTCTTAATACAGTTACTGGGTACCTGCTCACACAAGAAGGACTAGATTCTGAAATCCCAGTGGGGATGCAACAACCCACATTTCAGGCAGGTTAAGATAGTGGTTAGGAGTGTGGCTTCTTTAACAGGCTTACATCAGAGCTCAGCTCTGCAGTTAATTGACTTGAGGCTTTGGCAAACCACTCAATGTCTCTGAGATTCTCTTTCTTCATTTGTAAATAAGGTTGTTGGGAGGATTAAATATGGAGATGTATATAAGGTGTTGGAAACTCTTTCTGGCATGTAGTAATATCTTAAGTGTTAGATATTAATTGGAGGGATGCTTTATTTAACATAATATTTATTAGTAGTCAAGGGTCTCATTTAATTAAAATCACCAGGCCTGTCGTGCCAGTATTTGATTTTAACTTTCTTCACTGTCTTCTTTCTTTTCTTAAATTAAATGTAATTTCTTTTTAATGACATATTCAACAGTATTGGTTAAGATTTTATTATATATTAAAGGAAGATAATATGCTGAGATATATTTTACAATCTTATATGACTTTACCTCATTCAAACTTCAAACTTACAGCCTATGGTTGACTCTATCAAAGGCATCTTGAACACCAGATTATTATAACAACTTATAAAAATTAAGTGACTCAATCAAGGTTATACAGATAATTAGTGGCAGAGTTGGCTTCTGGTATAATTTTTCTGACTCCAAGTCTCACTATATGGAGTCGACTGCCCTGATGCTGGCCTAAGAGATAAGCAAGAATGAACTTCAGGGTTTTGGGTGATAAAATGAAGAATTACATAATTTTATAAATCCAAGTTATTTTGACATTGTATGGTTATAGTCTTAAATTGTGTTTGGAAAAACATGGCTTTAAAATTCTGACTGGATCTATATCACTATAGGGAAACTATAACATATTTTCTTTTATATTATACATTACAATTATATGTAATAGTGAGATTCATTGTAACACACTCATACACATCTGTTTGTGTGTAATATACATTTGTCATTTTCCCTTCCCAGTACCTCTTCTTTCTTGCCCTTCCCTCCACCACCACCATTCCTTTAGTAAAGGGAGACTGTGTTATTGTAGGGAGAATCACTGTTCTCTGTTCTTTCTCCTTGAGGACAATCAATTTTGTACTGGCATCTATGCTCGCTCCATGAAGGTGCAACCTTTAGGGGAAACCATCTCCACCTGGTTCTAAAGGTGGGACTGGTTGATCTAAAGGGGTAAAATCCCACTCCCTTTGCTAATGAGGGGTTCAGGCATGGGGATATGACCTTATTCGTGCCAATGGGACCTCAGGACAGATTTGGCTCTTTAAGACATAGGGAGAAATTTTAAGAATGAATATACCTTGAAGAAAATAGGGTTAAAAGCAAAAACTTGACAAAATTTTCAGTTATGTTTAAATTCTTTTGAAAGGGAGAATTTGATGGATTTTTTTATTTAATCTTTTTCAATAGAGGTACTCAGATCATTTGTAAATTAAAGTACAACTAACATATAAAATGTGAAT
Source organism: Aplodontia rufa (assembly GCA_004027875.1). NCBI lineage: Eukaryota > Metazoa > Chordata > Mammalia > Rodentia > Aplodontiidae > Aplodontia > Aplodontia rufa. The sequence continues at coordinate 37,115 of PVKS010000133.1, forward strand.
CTATTACAAAAATAATCTCAAACTTTGCCGTCCACTGGGAGTTTATTCCCTACTTTACGTCTTTGAATGGAAACTTGTCAAATGGTTATGATAAGTCCTTGTTCCCTCATCTTCCGTGGATCATGTTCTCAGCTTTTAGGTGAAGCAAGGCCATTGTTTGGACTCATAGGGGTGATTACTCTTTTGTCAGATGTAAACTGTCCTCTGATACAGCATCTAATAACTGTGAGGGCTATGTTAATAAAAGCCTCTAGTTTATCCTGTTGTTCCTGAATGATTTTGTTTCATGGAGTATTTATTCTCACCATTCAAGAAATCAGTAACATTGTCATTTTAATAGCTTCTTTTTATGGTAGATGCTCTAAGCATATTTCCTTCCCTTTCCAGCACAATGCCTATTATGCAGATACAACTTTAACCAAGCAAAGTTGTAAGAGGTATAAATAAATAATTTTGCATTTTCCTCATAGGACAAATGACTAAATGCTAATTTGGAACCTGGCAAACTTGGCTTGCTTGTTAGAAAATTTTAGAATAATGTGCCCCCTTACTGCAATTCATGCCATATATCCTATTTTATATGGCAAATCCCCAAATGAATAAATGAATTGTGCTTCTCCTAATGCTATTTTCTGGAAGACAGGAAACTTATGTGTGGCAGAGGCAGAAATTTAGTGTTGTTTCCACAGACTGAAACCTATTTTTCATTTCTATATTCCTACCATCCTAGGTTGAAATGGTGTTGTTACTACAAGTTTATCTATATCATGACCCACAATTTCACCTCTGATGTTTCATGAACCACTTTATTTCCTGAGATTTAAAGCGTCATTATATTTTTAGCTGAACAGATAGACTACAATATCTGTTGATGCTGATTCTGTGCATAGGAGAATGCCTATATTAAATTCAATCTCTTTCTAAAGTTGGTAGAATTATGTCATTCTCTGATTCATCTGAAATTGTTTCAACTATTGGAGGACTACTTAGTATTCAAAAGCTAAACAGCACAAAGTGGAAGTCTTCCAATTTCATCTCTAAAACCTTCTTTTAATCCAAAGTTATTTTTCAGTAAATATTTACTGAACACCAATTAGGTATTAGTCATGGGACTAGGTACTGGTGTAGCACCAGTGGAAAGAATAAAGTCCATGTTCTCCCATAGATTATATTTTAATTAAAAGAGAAAAATAATACATTACTAAACTCATAAATATGCTTCATGTCACATGTGCTTTGGAATACATAAGAAATTACAGTTGATTTACATGGTCTGGTCAGAAAAGGCATCTCTGGTAGTGTAACATATAAAATAGGGACCAGGAAGTAGATTTGGCAACTAAAAGGTCAGTGACTGGGAAACCCGCTACCCTGCAGGATTGATAACCAGCTGGTGTGTAGTCACTGACCCCTCATTGGCTCCTGTTCAATGTAATACTAGTTATTAATATTTTGAAAATCATCTCTGCCCCCCCATGGCAAAGAACTTGGACAGGAAGATTTTTGCAGAAGGACACAGTGTGACAGGGGCCAAATTCTTTAAGGAATAAGATGTGTGGATATAAATGCAATAAGGAGGACAGTTGGTGGTGTGGTGTGATGGCTTGAGCCTCAAAATAGCTAAGGGTTTTAAGCAGAAGGCAGTGATAACAGCTCTTCAGTGCCATTGGGAAATGAGCTGGACAGCCTCACCACCTCCAGACTCAGTGAAATAAGTGGTGAGGGAGAGAAGAAACAACATTTGAGCTGGCTGTATGCAAAGCAGCATCCTCAGAAGAACGCCAGACTTCAGTTAGACAGAAGTTGGGGGAACATGCTGAGAAGTGAAGGATAAAAGGGTGTTTCATCAATGGCAGGTGGAGAGTCTCAGAGGGCAAAATATCAGAGAGAAAGTCAGATAGTGGAAGAACGTTGATTAATATTGAAGGGGTGAACAGACCTACGTGGGATAAGAGCCTAGGTGATCTGGGACCAACAAAGGCACACCCAGGATAGGATGTGATGTGTCCTGATGGCTTTTCACAGTGAGTATGCCATCATTTGGGGGAAGGCAGAGCTCCCTGGATCTCTGGTTAAGTCATAGAAATGAGGCACCATGGCATCTGTAGGGGATGTGTGACTCTGGACTGTCCATGAGCTCTGCCTAATGCCACAGGTGGACATCACAGGTCCAGTTGACCAGGAAATTGCCATCTTTTGGTTTCAATTATACACCTAATATCAAAACATCTGAGTCAAAATGGAAAACATCATTGTCATTATCCAGATGGTTTTGAAATATCCAGATGGCTTTATCACATTGAACAAAACTTTGCATGGCTGTCTAGAAAATCAACTTATTTGCTGCACCTGATGTTTAAAAAGCTTGATTTTGTTTTGGCCCAAATTATATATGCCTGATATTCTGTAAGTGTAAGTTCATTGCTTTACAAAAGAGTGGCGGCAGATCCTATATGAATTTAATTCCTGGGTATTGTGATTAAATCTCATCTCAGTGTGTGTGTGTGTGTGTGTATTTTTTTCCCAATTGGAGCAGCATAGAAATACCAAGAGTTGATCATCAGAAACCAGCTTTCTGGAGAAGTAAAGTTCCTATTCTGGTACTTTTGTTTTATCTTCCAGGATCAAGAGTATTTGGTGAGAATAAGATATGGCATCAGAGAGTAGAAGAGTCACTGGATTGGATTTTAACACCCAACTATGCAGGAAATTGACTTCTCAGGCTATCAAATCCCTGTAAAGATGAGGTTGCAGACAGAACCAAGGCCACAATCACATTACTGGCACGTATGGGACCAGATTGTGGACTCTTGGCCACTTGAATTTTGTCTTCTTTCGATGTGTGATGGAGCAATGTCTCTGTAACTTTGTCAATGACTTTCTCTCCTAAATTTCTTTTTTTATTTTATTATAGCATTATAATTATTATAGCTTGGATACTAGGTGTTCCCCAAAAGCTCATGTATGAGGTAATGCAAGATGGCTTAGAGGTGGAATGTTTGGATTTTGAGATCATTAACCCAATCAGTGAATTTTTACTCTGATATGGATTAACTGAGTGGTAAATGAAGGCAGATAGGGTATGGTTGAAGGAGGTTGGGACCCCTGGAGTGTGCCTTTGGGGTACATATTTTGTATTTGGCAAGTGGAGTCTTTCTTTGCTTCCTGATCCTCGTGTGAACTGCTTCCCTCCACCACACTCTTCTGCCATGATGTTTTGCCTCACTTTGAGACCCAAGGAAGGAGTCGACCTTCTGTAGACTGGGACCTCTGAAACTGTGAGTCACCAAATAAACTTTTTCTCAAAATTATTCTTGTCAGGTCTTTTAGTTACAGCAGCAAAAAAGCTGACTAAAATAATTATACATAGAAGCTTTCATTTGTCTTCAAGCTATTTCTGTTGTCACATTAAGAGTAAATAAGACGTAGGGCAAAGAAGGTCAAGCCCCAGGGAATGCAATGAGTTTGTCAACAGATCAGGGTTTCTCTCTCCTAACAAACTCTAAGCAGACAAGGAGAACCAGAGAATTGAGGAGTAAGTAGGCCTGAGACACTATTTCTTTCCTACTCAGTTTCTTTAAGTGTAAAATGGAGCAGTTAATCTCCCAGGCCTCTTTTAACTCCAAATATAGATAAATCTGTGAAAATCCTAGATATTTAGAAGAGATCTTCAGTTTTGCAAATGACTGACCAATAAACATTTCTGAAGGATTTTACTGAATTGAGTCTTAGATGCAGCCTGTGAAGGAAATAATTGCCAACTGTTACACACGTTTGTTAGAATTTTTATTAATACACAGGTATCAACATAACCAGTTCGTGTGCACTTAGGAATAAACTATAACACATCCCTTATGAGTTTAACTTTTTCAGGTTTATTTCCACAAAGGAGACAAAGGCAGTTTACTTATTCTGCAATTACTGTAGGTGGCAAGCTATCAATAAAATCTCTTGCTTTCCCCAGTGGTTATGCAATCCTAATAATTAAATCTACACATCTGCTAAATAACAGCAGATTCAAAGTCTAGCAATTTACATGGAAGAAAACAGATGTCATTCCGGTATAATCTCTTCACTTTCACCATGAGTGCTGTGAACGCTGCACACCCCGCAGTGATTAATCTATCAAAATACTCTACTCCATTTACTCCATTTTATTACATCCTGTGTCACAGGAGATGGAGCAGCTGTTTCTGGATAGAAAGCAAAGAACTGGTACCAAATAAAGCATTCTCTGAATAGGTGCAGCAAACTGATGTTCCTGAATTATTAGAAAAGAGAGATCAAGTGTCTACAACAGGGTGATTTTCAGAAACTCCAGTGGAACTACTGTTTCAATCAACAGCAAAAGTGGAGAATGAACTGAAGAGCAAAATGAATAGGTGCATTTTCCCTTCACAGAAAAGTGCTTTGCAATGCAATCGTCTGCTTTTGAATTGGAAAATGAAGTCCACATCCTTTGTTAAACACAGTAATCTGATTTAAAGAGTAGGGTTTTTTTCCTAATTAAGTTGCTATTAAACAGAGCTTCATCTAAAGGTGAAAATACATGTGAGCTAATCCCAAATTCTGGAAACTTATACTGAGAATTTTTGACAGAAAAAATAGTTTACTATTTTAGAGAAATTTTTTGGGGGGTATGAAAAGTGTTAATAAAGAGAACATTGGAAATTTGCTGGGAACTTACCAAATGGATTTTTACTGATGGAAATGACATGTAAAAAGGAAAGGAGGGATAATTATACATATATTTAATATGTTCTTAGGAAGAAAAATTATATTTTGCTAGATGAGCAACTCTTAAACTTCAGTGTGCACAAGAATTCCCTAGAGTGCTGAAAGCCACAGATGAGTCTGGAAAAAACTATCTGGATAATAGTTCAGATAAACGTTTATTTATATTGTGTATCACATAATATATATTCACATGTAGTAGGCACTCAATATGTGTTGGTAGAAAGCATGGGGAAATTAAGAGCTCTATCTTTGGAGGCAGACATCTGTGTTTAGGTCCCAGTTCTTCTTTTTGTTAGCATTTCCATTTAAGGCTAAATCTTTATTCTCTCTGAGCCTCACCTTCCTGCTCTGTTAAATGAATACACACGTACTTAACTTCTAGGGGTATTTTGAAGATATATGACTAGTGATTTCCTCTGGGAATGATTTGTCTATATTTGTTGCCTTCAATTAATCTCCCTCTCTCTTCTCTCTAAAACTTATATAAGGCTTCTGCCTCCACTAAACCATGTAAACTGTAATTATGTAACAGACAACTTCCATGTTGCTGAATCCAATCATCTAGTCTTAAGTTTCATTATATTTGAATTATTTACAGGAATTTATACGATTTTTCATGCCTCTCTCATCAGCAGATTTCTTTATGTGTGTTTTAAAAACCAAATTTTCATTTTTTATACCACCTTACTTATTGCTCCTTTTTAGTCTCCTTGTTGGTTCCATTGGAATGCTCCATGACTTCCAATGCTCTTGGGCTTCTTCTTTATCTATATTCACTGTCTGGTTTTGTATGTCCCATCTAATGATGATCAAATTTATATTTGCCATCTAGACTTTTTTCCGGAACATATTAGAACCATATATCAAACTAGTGCGCTTGGATGGGATCATAGACTCATATATCATCTCCACTTGGATGTCTAGTTGACATTTTGAGTTTAGCATAGCCAAAATTGAACAGTTCTTTTTGTCTTCACTCCACCAAACCTGCTCTGTGCTATGTCTTTCTTCATTTCAGCTGATAACTCTATCCCTCCAGTGTATCAGACCAAAAACCTTGGAGTCATATATGATATCTGTTTTGTCTTATATCCCAAATCCAGTCCACCAGAATATCCTCGTGGCTTCTCCATTTCTCCCCATCTCATTGCTATCATTTGGACATAAGATACTATGATCTTTTTCCTGAAATATTGCAAAAGTGTCACTAATTTCTCTGATTCCACTTTTGTTTCCCTAAAATCTGTTTTTTATAAAGCAGCCAGAGAAATCCTTTAAAAGTCAGATCAGATTAGTCTTTTGATCAAAACCATCTAATGACTTCTTACCTCTATGGTTTCACCAGAACGTGACAGGTCCTATGATATGGTTTCCAGTTCCTTTCTGATCTTATCTCCTCATCTCTCCTGTCCTCCTACCATACTGTCCACTTCATTGTTCTTGAAACTAGTAGGATTGCACTGATTATTCCATCTACCTGGACACTTTGGCTCTTGGTATTCTCATGGCTTTCTCCTTCACATTGTTCAAGTCTTTATTCAAAAGGTGCCTTTCTAGCAAGACCTCCCTTGACCACTCTACTTAACAATTAAACTCCGGCCAGATGTGGTGGTGTGCACCTGTAATCACAGCAACTTGGGAGGCTAAGGCAAGAAAATCTCAAGTTTGAGGCTAGCCTTGGCAATTTAGTGAGACCCTGTTTCAAAATAAAATTGCTAAGGATGTAGCTCATTGGTAGAGTGCCTCTGCGTTCAATCCCCAATACCAAAAACAAATGTATAAGTAAATAAATAAACAAATCCCAACTTTTTCCTCACATCTCCATATCTTCATTCATTTATTCTTTATGTAGCATGAATCACTTCCTAAACCATACTATTTACTTCTACTGGTGGTTGATTATAAGCTCTATGATAAAAGGGATTTCTTTTCATTTTTATTCACTGTTGTATTCCTAGTACCTAAAACATTACCTGGAACATGGCATTGCCTCAATAAATATTTGATCAAAATAATGAGTGAACATCCCTGATTTTATAAAGAGCCTATTTTGCATTAAGTAATTACAGAAATTGAGATAGTCTTCATAAAAGGAAAACTATATAAATTCACTCAATATTTAATTGATTCTTTAAATTATAATAGATTACTTATAGAAAGGGTTGACAATGTGTTAAATGTTCTATGTGCTTTGCATGTGTTACCTTTTTTATCCTTATAAGTAGCTATGAAGAACAGATTGTAATTATTATTATCCACATACTGCAGATGAAGAAAATGATAGAGAACTCAGATTTGATAAAGATTATACAGCTTCTAAGCTTTAGAGATGGGATTCAAAATCAGGGATCTCTCTCCAGATTCTGCTTTGATACTATCCTGGGTGTTTCAGTCAGCTTTTGTCTTGCTGTGACTGAAAGACCCGACTAGAACAATTTTAGGAGGAAAAGCTTACTTTAGGGTTCATGGTTTCAGGAGGCCAGCTGCTTTCTTTGAGGCTTGAAGTGAGGGTCCGGGCATGGTATCAGCCATGGCTCCAGAGACAAGCAGCTGAAGGCTTCACATGGAAAAGCAGAGCAGAGCAGACGCTCCATGCCAGAAACAGAATATGTGCCCAAAAGGCACGCCCCCAATGACCCACCTCCTCCAGCCATACCCTACCAGCCAAAGTTGCCACTTGGTCCTTATGAGGGGATTAACTCACTGTTTGGGTTAAGGCTTTTATAACCTAATTATTTCATCTCAGCCTTCCAGAATTGTCACATGTGCACATTTGGGGAAACATTTCATATTCAAATCATAACACTGGGTAAATAACCACAAAGAGTCACACAGTCATTTAGTGACTGCTTGTGTTAAAAAAAACTGGTTTTGAAAAAAAAAAGTACTGAGTGCTTATCTCTTAAAATTATTTACCTACGGATGTGTGTCAGATGTGGTCAGCCTGTGATTCACTTTTTAGAGTCTGTTACTCTGCTTCTAAAACTTAGCCCTATAAATTGCTAAGTATTTATCTCTACTTTTTTGCATTTTTGACTATTAAAGGCTAATCAAGTGCTTGCCCTATATGAGAAAAATTTTTATGTACATGTTATAGGTCTATTGGGTAATTCCAGCTTGGTCCATGTTCTTTTCTTTTGTAGAAATAACATCTTGGCCTCAAATAAGCTTTCAAGGAGACCCAGATGGTGAATAATAATTTTAATAGATCCATTGTTCAGTTTAAAAAAGATATCAGTCTGGTCATTAATGAAAGCCAGGAAATTGCTTTAGTGCACTGAAGTACTGTCAAAAGACCATTTATAAATTGTGAGGATATTACTTTTTCAATTAAATTTAAATATGATAATGAATGAAGAAAAAGGTGTACCTGCTCATAATTAGAGGAACTTGTATAAACACAAGGGTAAGAAAAAAATGAAGATTATCAAAGTATTTATAATTTCTATGACCAGGAGCCTCAAGAGTCTGATCTAAGGGGTCAGTGCTAAATGAATGCTATTATATTTTAAGTCAGTTTGCTTGGGTTATTTTAATCTTTTGACTTATATTGTAGAGGTGTATTATCTACTAGAGACCAAGTCTTTTACTGAGTTCAAACTTCTGATTGAGGTCATCAGTGATTAGAGGAGGACACATAAATAATATTCCCCAATTCTGGTTGAGATTGGGATTTCAAGAGCTCATTAATAATAGTTAATCTGGACTGCTCTCTATAGTTAGAAGCAAGGTTAGACCGCCCTAAGGAAGACAGAAAAAGTAAGTTCAGGTGCTGACTTTTTGATAACCTGAAGGAAATTAGTAGATAAACTATAAAGTACTGGACTCAGTAAATGATTTAATATAAACCATGGACTTCTTTTGGTTTCAGATTGAATCTGTGATAAATCTTTGGCATTTAGAAGTTTATTTTGTAATAAGTCTTATTTGCCAGCATGTAATTATACTCTGTGGTATGACATATGATATCTTTTGGCTCTTATTAATGTTTTAATATGTAAACATTCACTTTTTTTCAACAAGTATTTAATATTGTTCATAAAATAGTGATCTTAAAGAAACCCAGATCATGAATTCACACATAAAGATGGACTATAATGAATTAAGTATGCCACTGCACTGTGAATAATGTTGCTGCCCACTTGGCTATGGCACTTTTCTTTGTTTCTAATAGAAGTTTAGTTCAGGTGTTCACCTCTGTTTTCTAGTTCAAGGAAAGCTGATACTATTATAGGGGTTTGATTCTAATTAGTTTAAGCTACTTAACATATGGATATCCTTTGAAGACTACTATTGAATCAAGGATTGATAGGTGACATATTATGACCAAATTGTAGGGAAGGACACATTCCACCACTGTGGAAAAGGTCCTTTTCCCTTGTATTTTATGTGAGCAAGAAAGCACCCAGTCCAGAGATGACAGCACAAGAGATCACTCTTGGGATGAAGCTGACACTGAAGATGGCTGTGAAGAAGGAAAGAAAGAACTCCAGTCATTAACATAATTGAACGGTCTGAACTGCACAAAGAGCACCCACACCTCTGGGTTTCCACTCATGGTAGGCAATCAATATCCTAATTGTTCAACTAGTTTGATGTTTTACTCCATGCTGTATTTATGTCTTGTTGTAGTCAGCTTAGGTTGCTTTAACAGAATACCATAAACTAAGTGGTTGAAACTACATACATTTATTTCTCATAGTTCTACAAGTTAGGATGTTCAGAATCAAGATTCAGGCCTATTTGGTTCTTGATGAGGGACCTTCTTCCTGGCCTGCAGGTGGCCAAAACCTTGTTGTATCCTCACATACCAGGAAGAGAAAACTCTGGGTGTTTTTTTTTTTTTCTCTCTTTCTCTCTCTTATATTGGCATAATCCCCATAATGAGGCTCTACCCTCATGACCTAATCTAACTCTAATGACCTCATAAAGGCCCTCTCCTTCTAATAGCATCACATTGGGGGTTAAGGATTCAGTATACAAATTTTGGGGAGACAAAAATCTTTAGTATGTAAGGGTCTACTCATAGTCTCACAAAGTTCGTGTCTTTTCGACATGTAAAATACATTGATTCCAACCCCACAGTTCCCAAAGCCTTAAATTGTTTTTAGCATCATGTTTAAAGTCTAAAATTCAAACTCTTATCTAAATTGCATATAAATCAGATATGAGTGGGTCTTCAGGCACCATTTATCCCAAGGGAAAATTCTTCTCTACTTGGAACCTATGAAACCAGATAAATTATATGTCTGTAAAAATGAAATGATGAGATAGGCATGGGATAAAATTCTCATTTCAAAAGGGAAACTCTGTAAGGAAGAAAGAAGTGGCATGATCCAAGCAAGTCCAAAACCCAGTAAGACAAATGCTGTTAGATATTAAGGTGCCAAAATAGTCCTCGCTGTTTTGATTCTTTGCCTCCTGAACTAACAGGGATGATAGTTCCATCTCCTATAGCCCTACTGAATGGGAATTGAAACCCTGCAATCCTCCTGGGTGGATGTTGAGTAATCATGGCTCTGGAGGACCCTGGGTGGCTGCTATATGCCCTGTTGAATTTTAGGCAACAGCGTTACCCTTTGAAGCCAACAAGGGAACCCTGATGATCTCTGAATCACATTCAGGGTCTCAAAGAATAGCACACACTCATGTCTACATAGCTCTACAATCTGGTCCTACAGGAGCTAAGAAGTCTGGCAATCTCCTTTCATTTCACCCTGTCTCTGCTCCTGTCAGTTCAAATTGGCAGTGTTTCCTACACTAGTTGATTAGGTCTGTGGTTCACTTTTATACTAATATCCTTGCCAAATAGTCTTAGTAATTTTTGCAATATGGTTAGCCTGACAATTTTCCAAATCTTTAAATTCTGGTTTAATTTTGTTAAACAATTCCTTCTTAAATTCAATTTCCTCTCCTTGCATTTTACTCTATGCAGTCAGATGGAAGCCTTCTTCTCAACAATCTCTGGCTACATATATAGCTCATGGGTGCCACCTTCCACAAAATACTAGAACATGAACACAATTCAACCAAGTTCTTTGCCACTTTATAATGTAAATCACCTTTGATCTATTGTCTGATAACTTATTTTCCATTTCCATGTAAAAGCTCAGCAGAATGGCCTTTATCATCCATAGTTTTTACAAAATCATGTTCATGATTATTATCCAAAAGGATGGAAACTTTCTTCATAACTCTCACTTGTTTCTTTCTGGGTCCTCACCAGAATCACCTGTAACACTCTTCATGATTGTCATAGATTTTTCTAACATGTGCCTCAAAATTCATTTAGCCTTTACTCATTGCCTAGTTTCAAAGATGCTTCTGCATTTGTAGGCATTTGTTACAGTAGCACCAGATTCCCATTATCAATTTCTGTCTTAGAGAGCTTGGGCTGCTGCAACAAAATACCATAGATTGGATGGCTTACATAGTAGGCATTTGTTTTCTCACAGTTTTGGAGATAGGAACTTCAAGGTTAGGCTGCCAGGATAGTTGGATTTTGGTCAGGTTTTTCCTCTTGACTTGTAGATAGCTACTTTCTCATGATGTGTTCTTATGGCCTTTGTGTGTGTGTGTGTGTCTGTGTGTGCGTGCACGCATATCTATGGTTATCTATAGCAAGAGAATATATTTGTAGAGAGACAAAATGAGGTAGGCACATCTCCTCCTCTTATACATGCACTTCTATCATCATGGGAACTTTATCCACATGGCCTATCCTAACCTAATTACCTCCAGAATACCACAACACCTAATATATCATGCTGGAGGTTGGGGCTTCAACATAGGAATTTTGGAAGACAGAAACTTCTAGTCCATAACAAAGGGTCTAAGATTTGATTTGAAATTTAGAGTTCCAAAGTCACCTGCAATTGTCTGCATGACCTGAGATTTCATGCCCTACTCAATTATCCTGTTGGAATGTCTTCCACACCCCCACCCCACATTAGTATAGATTGCATTGAACTGGGGCTGGAGTGGTAGCTCAGAGATTATGGCCCTTGCCTGGCATGCACAAGGACTTGGGTTCAAACCCCAGCACCACATACACAAATAAGTATCAGAGCAATGAAATTCAGATGCAAAACTAAATAAAGTTGTTTCTTTCTGTCTCTCTCTCACTGTCCCTCTGTCTTAAAAAAAAAAAAATGATTGCATTGAACTGTCATAGGGAAGAGTACTTCCTAGGCATAGAGAAAATAGGGGTCTAGATCCTGGAGCAAGATCAGTTCTTGTTTTTAAGGAACCAAATTTCTTGATAGTTGGAAGGAGATCTGCAGGGGGAAGTTAGATGAAGCAAACAGTTGGAAAAGAGATAAAAAGCTGGGAGTAGAAAATAGTTGTATCTTTATAGACATACACAACAGTATTGTAGAGAACAAAGTGGCAGAGTGCCACTGAACTTTTTGATGGAGAATTTGTGGAGAAGTGATTTCCAACTAAGAATCAGGATCTAAGAATCAAGAATTCTAGATGAATAGCAATCACAGATAAGTTAGTGTTCATGGCAGTTCTGCAAAAGAAATTGCTACTCAGGAGGAGTTGCTCAGTGCATCTTTTCTGAGTATTTTAGAGGAAGTTAGCCCTTGAAATATGGCATGTAGGTGGGAATGAATGTTGATTATGTTATATTTATACATAAACTGGACATGATAGGGTTTATCCCATTTTTATGCCTGAAAGAGAATCTTTGCTAATCTACATGGGATAAATTTTACTTTAACTAGTACTTAGAATAATCTTTGCACCCTTCAAAGAGAGCAGGGGTGGGATGGGAATTCCATCATTGCAACATGTGATGCAAATCCTTCCATAGGAAAATTGCTCATCTCCTCGCTGGAGGTGTTGAAAACTTGAGTGCTATCTGAACTATGATGTAAAGCACAATACAATCTTTCTATTAGGCCAGGGTTTAGTAACATTCTCCACTTTTTTTTTTTTGAGATAAGCCAAAAGGTTAAGATGGAAATATTTTAGGCTTTTTGGGTCATATGCTTTCTGTTGCAACTAACTAGTCAAGTCTGCCATTGTATTATAAAGCAGCCACAGACAATAGATAAACAAGTGAATATGTTTATGTATGAAACAAAAATATTTTATTCATGTACACTGAGATCTAAATTTCATACATTTTCACATGATGTATAACATTATTCTTTAAAGTTTTTGAAACATTTAAAAATTCAGAAACCATTTTCAGTTGTGGGCAACACAAAAATGGGGTGGGTTGGACTTGGCCAGGTGAGCCACAGATGTCAACATCTGCACTTGACCAAAGCAGGCAATACAGGGCGAAGACTTCTTTCCCGTGAGGAGGAGTGAGAGCCAGCCTGTTAATACCAGTCCAGCTTCTTCACCATTGAGAGAAGTCTGTCTTAACTAAATCACCTACAAAGTGTGTTCTTCTTACAAAGACAAGCATTAATTTTCCTCAAGGAAAAATGCAGGCTGGTCTGGAAATAAGAAAGGACATTTTTTTTCCCTGTGAGCTTGGGTTTTGTGTTTTGTCCTTTGTGTGAAAAACAGACCACCCTATTACTATTCTAAGGAGCATTTGACTCTTTTTCACCAGACCTGAAACTTGGCTGAATCACAAGAACAGCCATGCTGGTTGTCAATGGATGCTCTTTTTGGTGCCAAAAGGAATGGTGCCAGTTTTGATTAAATTCTTTTGATTTCTGGCTTCCCACTGATGGGGACAATGAGCTATGGTTCTTGCCAATTCCTTCCAACACAGAATATGAAAGTATTCTTAAAAATAAAAGATAGCATTATATTGTGCATATTATTTCTCTTTAAGAAAATAACCATTTGACAACATAGCCAACATTTTCCAATGTCATCTATAACATTTTTATCTGTACTCTATTTTATCATAAATTATAAAATAAGCTGATCAAATTTCCCAATTTTGGCTTTGAAATGGTAGTCAAATTTTTACTATTTTAAAAAATGCTGTGTTGAAATTCCTGTTAAATAATTTTTTTTGGATGCAGATTCATGATTATTTTTTTAGGATGAGTTCCCAGAAACAGAATTGCTGAAATAAGCATATATTGAAAGCTTTTGATAAGTGTCACAAAAATACACACTGGAGTTCTCTCAGTCAATTTATATTCCCATCAGCAAAACATAAAAATATCAATTTCCCTATACTCTTGATATTAAAATTTAATTTGTTAACAAATCACCAAGTTTTAAATTAAACTTTCTGTTTATGTATATCTTTCTTAATATTGTGAATATTTAATGGGTCAGGGAAGCTATCTTCTTGATTGTTTTTTCTCAGTTCCTAAACAAAGCCTGGCAAATCATAGATATTTAATAAATACAGATTGGATTGAAAAATAAGGGAGGGAAGAAGATAATATTGCCAATATCTAGACATATGTTTCATATCCTTCCCTTCACTTTCCAGACAGATTACTTTGTTGTAAAATATGTTCTGATTAAATTTATGAGCTCTGCTTTTTTCAAAGCTCTGCTTACTAATATTCTTTTTCTAAATATGCCTGAAAATATAGAAGACAATATGATTATAGTACATGGTTATTAGCATCTCTGCTTTTGATTTTTATAGGAAATCTACCGTTTCTATGATCTTTATGTTGTTCTCTTTCTGTTGAATTCTCTATTTAAAAATCCAATTTTATTATTCTTTGCATCAGAGATACGCATCTTTTACTTAGGATATGTGTGTATCCAAAAACTTGGAAATCTTTATTTTTTGGATACGTACACGGGTTGGATAACAGCATAAATAAATAGCCTTGGACAAGTCATAAACAGAAATCTTTTTGTCAACTGAGTGCAATTAGGATTTTGCTATCATAATAATAGTTGCAGCTGTGCTTTCAAATGAAGAAATGCCTGCAAGGGCAAGATTCTCTCTTTAGATTGATACCCTACTGCTACTTGATTGTCTCAGTTGACTTATAGACCCTGTAGTGCTGAGTAAAATAATTGTCTATTTACACAGGCAAAGTAATTCCTCACCCAAAGGTCACTTGCATTTTACAGAAAAGAGAGGAGTTTCTTCCTCAGGTGAGAACCCTGGGAAAGACTAGTAGATTTGCTGTACCTACCACTTCCAGGAGATCCTCCTCTGTTATGAGTTTTGAGAAATTAAAATATTATCTCACTCCAGGGGGCCATATTTTATGCTTTGTTCACTGAGGTGCTGCTAACATTGTGGTCAAAATCTGTCATATATTAAAAGCTCAGTAAATACATTTTAACTGGACATCTATATTTTCCTCTTTTTTTGATCTGCCAATCAATAAATATTTTCCAAGCACTTATAAGTGTTTAGGAGTTATATATATTTTTTGTTTTAAAGTGCTTATAATCTAATTGGAAAGAAAAATATCTACCAAAATATCTACTAAGTTAGACTATAGTGTTATGGTATACTAATTTCTTTGCCTCACAAATCATCTGTGATTCTCCCTCCCCTGATCGCCAGCTCATAAAATGTCTACCCTTGTGTAATATCCATTCCCCAAGTATAGATGAGATGCATCAATTTAAATTCAATATATGAAATATGGCAGAGTTAACAAGATGTTATTTCAAAATTTCTAAGTTCAAAAACGACCTTGGCTTCTGTCTGGGATGTGTCCTTTTTCACTTCCTAGGGCCACTAGCTCTGAGGGAAGCAAGCTGCTTCATTATGAGGCAACTCTGTGGAATGGTCCACGTGAATGAACATGGAAGTAGATACTGTCCCCCACCCAACCTCCAGCCCAAGTCAAATCTTCAGATGAGACTTGTTCCAGATGATAGCTTGGGTGCAAACACATGAGAAACCTTGAGCTGGAGGTGCCCATCTGAGTCACACACACACTCCTGATGTGGAAGATACTCAATGTTGTTTACAAGAGGCTGAATCTTTTAAACATAATTTTTGCTGCATTATAATTATACACAATGGTGGGATTCATTGTGACATAATTATACATGCACATAAAACAGTTTGGTCAATGTAACTCCCCAGAACCTCCCTTCCACTTCTCTCTCCTCTGATCTCCTTCCTTTACTGTACTATTATTCTTTCTGATTTCATGAGCTCACCCATCATCCTTTTTTCTTTTACTTTTTCCTCTCTAGCTTCCATACATGACAGAAGAATACAACCCTTGACTTTCTGAATTTGGCTTATTTCACTTAATGTAACAATCTCTTGCTCCTTCCATTTTCTTACAAATGGCATAAGTTTTTTAATGGCCAAGAAAAATTCCATTGTGTATATATACCACATTTTCTTTATTCATTCATTAGTTTACAGACATCTATTCTGGTTCCATAACTTGGCTATTGAGAATTGCTGCTATAATCATGGGTTTGCATGTGTCAATGTAGTATGACTTTAATTCTTTAGGATAAATGCTGAGGGATGAATGGTATAGTTGGGTCATATGGTGGCCACACCATATAACCATCATATAGTTCTTCTGAGGAACCTCCATACTGATTTCCATAGTGGTGGTACTAATTTACAATCCCAACAACAGTATAAAAATGATCCTTTTTTCTCTACATCCTCTCCAACAATTTTATTGTTTGTATTTTTGATGACTGCCATTCTAAATTGGAGTGAGATGGAATCTCAGTGTAGTTTTGCTTTGCATTTCCATAATTGTTAATGTTGTTGAACATTTAATATATTTGTTGATCATTTCTATTTCTTCTGTTGAGAACTGTGAATTTAGTTCATTTGCCCTCTTATTTATTTTGGGGTTTTTTTGGTATTAAATTTTTTTGAGTTCTTTATATGTTCTGCATATAAATGCTCTTTTGGAAGAATAGCTGGCAAAGATTTTTTTACTCTTTTGTAGGTTTTTTCTTCATGTGCTTAATTGTTTTCTTTGCTATGCAGAAGCTTTTTAACATGATACTGTATTATTAATTATTTCTTCTTTTTTATTCATTCAACATAGTCTTACATATAGGAGGGAATTGTTGCACATATTCATGAACACATGGATATTGACAGAGCCAGCCAAGACTGATGCCAGTTCATTATCTTCCCTCTTTGTGTTCGCCCTGATTCCATGTTTCTCATACTTTACCCCCGTGTTTATTGGGCTTCTTGTATAAGTTGAAGGTTCCCCACTAGGTTGATAACCCCCTTACTCCCTGCCTTAATATCCCTCCTATTCCCACTCCCCCGACCCCCTCCCTTCATCCCTTAGCATCATAGGCAAGGTTCCCCCTGCTCATGTAAAAATTCACTGATGTTGAGGTTATTATTAGCTTAGCCAACTTTCAGTCTGTTTCTGATTGTATTCTAGCTTCCACATATAAGAGAAAACATTTGGCCCTTGAACCTCAGAGTTTGGAATATTTCACTCAGCATAATTTTTTCCATTTCCATCCATTTGGCTGAAAATGCCATGATATCATTCTAATAGCAGAGTAGAATCCCATTGTACATATGTGCCACAGTTTTTGAATCCACTTGTCCAGTGAGGGGCATCTGGATTAGTTCCATAGTTTAGCTAGTAACTTGAGCTGCTATAAACATTAATGAAGCTATATCTCTATAGTATACCAATTCTAGCTCATTTGGGAAAATACCTAGGAGTGGGATAGCTGGGTATTAAGGTTTTGCCAGCTCTAGTTTTTTGAGGAGTCTCCACACTGATTATCAGAGTGGCTGTAGAAGCTTGCAGTCCCACCAACAGTGTGAAAGTGTTCCTCTCTTCCCACAACCCCTCTAGCATCTTGTCATGGTTCGTATTCTTCATTTTTACTAGTCTGACAAGAATGAGGTGGAATCTCAGTGAAGTTTTGATTTGCATTCTCTAGTGATGTAGAACATTTTCTCATATATTTATGGGCTTTTTGGACTTTCTCCATTGAGAAATGTCTATTTAGCTCCCTAGCCCATTTACTGATTGGATTGTTTGTGGTTTTGGTATTCATTTTTTTGAGTTCTTTGTATATTTTGGATGTTAGCCCTCTGTCCAAGGTGTAGCAGGCAAAGATTTTCTCCCATTCTGTAGGTTTTCTCTTGACATTCTTGACTAATTTTTTAGCCGTGCAGGAGTGTTTTAGTTTAATGGCATCCTATTCATTTATTCTTGACTTTAATGCTTGCTCTATGGGAGTCTTGTTAAGGAAGGTGGTGCTGACACCTGTGTCGTGTAATGTTGATCCTGTTTTTTCTTCAAGCAATTGTACAGTTGCTTGTTTAATTTCCAGATCCTTGAACCATTTTGATTTGATTCTTGTGCAGGGTGAGTAGTAAGGATCCAATTTCAGTTGTCTGCATGTAGCTGTCCTGTTTGTCCAGCACCATTTGTTGAACAGGCTGTCCTTCTCCCACACTATGATTTTGCCCCCTTTGTCAAATATCAGAAGGTTAAAGATTTGAGGTTTTGTCTCTGTATCTTCTATTGTGTTCCATTGGTCTTCATTTCTGTTTTGATACCAATACCATGCTGATTTTATTACTATAGCCCTATAGTATAATTTAAGTATTATTTCCTGAGCTTTAGGAATCCTATTAAGGAAATTGTTGTCTGCATCTGTATGTTGGTGTGTTGACCCTATATTTTCTTCAAGTAGTTTAAGCCACTAAATCTTAAAAATGCATGGTTATATAGCAATAAATAGCTAATAGGGCTCATTTGGTTTATGACTCCATGAAAGAAGTTTTAGTGTACATCTCTATCAATTGATGTGATTATATTTTCCATACTTTTAATAACAACAATTTTCAGTATCCATACATTGTTGTTCAGAATGGACTCTTAGTTCCCTGGCAGTAATTAAATGTTCTGACTAAAAAGAAGGAAAGGCAGAGCCTTGGGCAGAAGTTCTGCGAAGAGTAGGTGACCTCTGGAGAGACTGCATGACCAGACCACCAGAGGCCATTCTTTCTAGCTAGCCCCATTTAGGAAGTCTTACATTCTAACACTGGTGTCCTTGAGGTCATAATTTTCCACCAGCTCACTTTCTTTGGCTTAGGCCCAAGAAATTATGGAACAGGTTCACAATTCAAATACAAAAACCAAATTTTTAAGTGCGTAGAAAAATCACTCATATCAAACCTCTTCCAGACTGATGTGAAGCTAGTTATACTGTCTCTTCTACCTGTTTGAGCATTTATATGCCTAGTTGTAAAATGTTAATGCTGCTGATTATGGGGCTTGCCAGATCTTGCTGGGGGTGTTACATAATGTTAAGTAAAAGCATTGCATTACGTTTCTGATACCTTAAAAACAGGAATGCTCAAAACATCCAACCCTAAGTTATTGGGTTGTGGACTTTGGCTTTTTTGGGAGATTATTTCACAGTGTAAAGTGCAAGAATGAGAACCAGAACTACAGGAAGATAGGAAGATTCAACTTATGGTAGTAGTAGAGGCTTTTTTTTTTCCCACCCAAATTTAGTGCTCCTATCCTCATGCATGGACATCCTAAACTGTCCATGATAGTAACAGGACATTTAAGATACAGTGTTAGTATTGGTTCCTCATGAACCAAAACTGTGCTTGACCTCAGGTGGAGCTGGAGGATAGAAGTTAGGTTTTGCATGTCATCCACATACAAGTAATTGGTACTCAACACTGCATCCCTGGAGACTGCTCAAGACTTTTTTTTGTAGTATTTTTTTTCTATTTCCAGAAGCAAGGCTGTTCATTGTCCCCAAGGTTAATTCACTATTAGTCAGGAAAATTCCTTGCTTTCATTTACTGCTGTGCCCCAGACATTAAAATTGTAGTCACTTTTGATTGGCTAAACTGTTAAATTTATATTTAATGTGTCAAGAGCTGAATTAACAACTGGGCAATCTCTAATTCAACAACTGAGAATCATACACAGGAAATACCTGCTGAAAAACTGGAATTTCAAAGGGATCATGGAAGCATGTCTTAAAAAGTTATTGTAGATTTTGCACCTCAGTTTTCAAAAACATTTTTATTTTGAATCTTACTGTTAATTATAGAATAAACTGTCTTCCTTTCTGTCCTTTCTTCCTCCCTCCCTTCATATCTCTTTCTATCTTTCCTTCCTTCCTTCTTTCTTACTGTGTAGCATTACTAAGCAGCAATTCATTGATAATATTTTAGAAGTAGAAGCATTTTTTTAAGATTCCTAAAATCACATTTATTATGATAATGGGTCAGGGGAACTCTGACTAGGTCATTGCTCTGGACTTTTGACCATTTAACACAGATGACAGCTATAGCTATTACCTGTTATATTGTGTACTAATATTTGGTTAATTACTGTGACTCGTACAATGCTGTAAGATGTATACCACCATCACAGCCACTTTTTAGATAGAAGAACTAAAGGAAAAACAAGTTGAGCAATTTGCCTAAACTAAATCACTAAAGCACAGAAACTGGAGTACCTTGGTCTTCTAATTTCATGTCCCAGGGTATGCATCCATTTCTCAATTCTCTATTTTGAAGGATATGAATGTAGCTTCATGGCACACACAAAGCCCTGGGTTCAATCCCTGGCACCTCAACACATATCAATTCTCTCTTTCTAAGGGAAGGATCACTGTTCATAAATGACAGTTACCTAGGTAATTGTCACATAGGTAATTGCAATGTACTAACGTATTTTGAAATAAAGTTCCAGCAACCTTCCAATAATCACATTTCCCCCACCTTTTTATTGTGCATTAAAGTTATCCATAATGATGGGATTTGTTGTTACCTATGCATCAATGCACACAATGTAACAGTATAATTTGGCCAATATCCTTCCCTAGCACTTTCCCCCTCCCTCTCCCATCCTGGTTCCCTTTCTTCTGCTGATCTCCTTTTGAATATTTTTTTTTACTATACCAGTTTTTATTGATTGCAAAGGAATTATTTAGTATCTTAGAGGTGTAATGTGTTCTTTTTTCCTCCCCAGTTCACTCTTCCTTTTTTCCCTACTGTCCTTTCTCTCTCCCCTTCTCTTTCCTCCACTAAACTTCCTTTAGTTCATCTATTAATTGATATTTGACTGGTTCTTTATGTAATCTCATCCTTACCTCCCCCTTTCCTTTATTTTACTCTAGCTTTCACATATGAGAGAATACATTCAATTTTCCAGTTTCTGAGTTTGGCCAATAATCATTCTTTCTTAGTCTGCTTTCTGCCACTATAATGATATACCAGGGGTAGCCTAACTTTATATAGTAAAATATTTATTTAGTTCACATTTAGCAGGTTCAAGGACATGGCACCTGTATGGGCTCAGTTCTGGCGAGGCCCCTCTCAGCTGTGTCACATCATGGCAGGTGGCAGGAGCACATGTGGAAGCTTAAGAGCAACTGGAGTGGTGTTGTGTTAGGCTGAGGCTTGTATAACAATTCTTTAGAACTCAAGTGCCCCATGAGAGTGACTTTAAACCCTTCCAAGGGCAGCCTCTCTTCCTTTTAAGACCGAAGGACTCCCACTAGACCTCACCTTCTGAAGATCCTACCACTTCCTAAATTCACCACCCTAGAGACCAAGTGTTTGACACATGACCCTTGGGGGACATATCACATTGAATCCATAGTACATCCTGAGTAAATTCATATATCAGAAAGATATAGTAATTCTCATTCCCTTAAAGCCATCATAGCAGGAGGAGTTGTTTTGTTATAAAAAATGAAAATCCCAAAGAAATGTAAATCAAGTTGCCAAAACACTGATCTGATAGCTCCATTCATCAACCCCAGTCTTTTGATAAACTTCTTTCAATCTAAAAAGAACAGTTTTATTTTTCTTAAGGAACCATTTTTAGAATTTATATTATTGACTTTTCTTCTAGCTATAAAATGAGTATAAGAAACATCTCATAAAATAGAATTTATATATGTAGATAAACCACGGAGTTTTGCCTCCTATTATCTTAAAATCCTTAGTAAGAATTTACAGAGCACCTTCCCTCAGCAGTATCAATAATCCAGCCCAGCACCCAAGTGCCCTGCCCTGGTGAAATAAGGGAGCTGCTGGTCAAGGGAGCATTTTATACTACACCCAGCTAATGTTTTCCTGAAGATGATTCAAATGGAAAATAAAAGTGCTTTTTCCAATACCATATTATAAAATCTCTATTGAAGGAAACTCAAAATTCTATTTGGGCTTGTTGCTTTGGAAATACAGCATGGACAAATTTCCAACATAGACTTGAAGTTGTGAATATGGTATTCAAATGAGCTTACTGAAATGTGCAAAACTCACATGTGATTTGGAATCACTCTGCCGTAATTTTTGCTTACTAAGCTATCTCTCCTTCTCAATTATTAATCTTTTGATGACAGGGATGGAGTTTTATTGATCTCTGTATTTACAGACCTAGCATAAGGAGCTTGTGATGTAGCTGCCTAATGAGCCTGGAACAAGGTGAATACTCAGAAACACACATTTAATGGATATAGTCCAAAATAAATAAATAAATAAAACACCCTTCAGAATCTGATAAGTATTATTATTTTTTTCTAGCAGGAAAAGAAGATTGTATTACTTTAAATAGCAATGAACACAAACTAAGGGTGTATAGATGGCAAGGCAAGAGAGAGAAATGTTAAGTCAGAAGCACATAATCTGGCTGAGGGACAGCGAGGGAGTGTGTATGTGTGTGTGCATGTGTGTTTCCTTTCCTGAAGGAAGTGATAGTGATACTTGAGCTTTGAAGGATAAGGAGTCATTGGCCACATTTAGATGGTAGAAGGGAGCTTCTCCTGGTAGGAAAGAGTGCTGCAGCACAATGAATGGGGCGCCTCTGCCTTTGAGAGCTTTCACTTGGATTCTCCCCTCCTTCTCCCCTTTATATCTCTGTCCTTTCTCCAATCTTCCTTATTGCATTGCTTTTATCAAAATTCACCTTTTAATCCTTCCTTGTATTACATTTTACTTTTTATCTTGAATATTTGAACTTTCAGCAATAACCTTTATGTCCTTTACTTTCATGGTTTTTGACCCACTACTGTTGACGTTTTCCTTTAATTTCACCTTTTTTAGTGTATTATTTAAAACGTTGTACTGTTTTATTGTCATTTGCATCTCATGCTTATACTTAACTTCTACGTTTTTCTTTCATCCTACTCTCAATTTCAGACTTTTAATCTTTCTTTTCTAATGCACTGTTTATTTAGAAACAATTGTTTCTTCTCTAGTTTCAATCTTCTTATATTTTTGTTGCTTTGATAATGGGAGCAGGAATTGGGACCACAAGGTTAGCAGTAAGGACAGGCCCATTTGCTGGGAAGCGGAGAGCTTTCTCTTATAGTAGTGACCCATCTGCAGCTCTGTCCTTCTCACTCGCTCGCACTTAACTTCCATCCTTCAAATCTCATTCCTGGTAAGTAAATACTAGACTGAAGTCCCGAATCAGTCATCCACTGATTACTTCACTTCAATTGGTCATTTTTCCATGAACTAAAATGTTTGTGAACACTGTTCAGTTTAGCACATCTAAATGCACTCTTTTCTATCACTTGGCCAGCAATAATATTCCCACCCACTGTGAGCTGTAGTCTCACCCTTGGGGCCTTGAGAGTGTTATAATGTGAAGCCAATGTTCAGTGGGAGAAATGAAATGTGTGTTCCAGGACGGTGCTCCTAGGGTTTTGGAGCCTAATTGGAAAAGGTTGCTACCAGAGAATGTTGCTGTGTCACCTGAGAGTTATAGGACGAAGGCTACTGAGGTTGAGGGTGCAGCTCAGTGGCAGAGCACTTGCCTACCGGGGACAAGTATTTAATAGCTATAATAATAAAAAATAAGATAAAGTAAGGTCGAATATGAAGGCCCCCACTTCTCAGGTGGCCTGTCTGAATGTGCTGCCTCACCATGTGTGCTGCTTCTCAGGGGATCAAACTGAAAGACGAATGAAATGAAAGAGAAGCAATAAATTCTATTTGCGTGAGTCTCCCTAATGTCTCTCTTAAATTTGTTATTTTTATTAAAATGGATTTTCTTCATAAAAATCTCTTTCTTTTTGATTCCTTGTTTTCTGAGATTGGGGACCATAATTAAGTTCAAACAGTTTTGTGCATCAGAAATTTTCAAAGTGTGATCTAAAGAAGTGGTTTATAGCTTGCTTACTTCTATAAAGTCATAAACCATGCATATGAATCAATTTACACTTGCATACTTATTTATATTAAAAAACAGATCACATTACTTGTGTATTATTAAATATATTATCTGTAGTTTCCTCTGCTTGTCATGATTTCCTGTGGTTTTTATAACAAATTTCCACAATCTGGTTGGCTTAATTTATTCGTTCTCTCACAACTCAGGAGGTAGGAAGTCAAAAATCAAGGTGTTGGTGGGATTAGTCGTTTCTAAAGACTCTGAGGGAGAATCACACCAGGATATTTTTCCAGCTTCTGGCTGTCCTAGGCTACCTTTGGCTTGGGTAACATAACTCCAAACTCTGCCTCCCTCTTCACATGGCCTTCTTATCTGTGCATCTCTGAGTTTCAAACTGTTCTCTCTTTTTTGTCATATCATCCAAGATGACCTTAGCTTGAGATACTTAATGACAACAGCAAAACCCCTTTTCCAAATACGATCAACTTTTGTACATTTTGGGGATGAGGGTTGGACATATCTTTTGGCTATGAGTATTCAATCCATTAAATTGTTAGTCATACATTTTTTTTTCTTTGCTAATTTTACTAAGCAAGGGTGGCTAAATGGTATATAGGATATGACTTCAAATAATACATGTTATTACTAGGTTAGATAAAGTTTCCTCAAAAAGAAGGGAACCCTAAACTACCTGTTTTAAAATTTTTAAAAAATATTTTATTATAATGAAACAAGAAGCCATTTGATGGATAATTTAGGACAGGAAAATATTGCTGGATTTAAAGGTACTAGGACGGGGAATAGGAAGGAAGCACCTAATGTGCCCCCTTCCCTTTCTCCAGGGCTGGTTGTACTGCTGCTCTTTCTATCTCAATTTAACTCTCTGGCAACTGCATTCCTTTGGCTCTTCTGATTGGCCTTTGCTGCTCACTTGCCCTTGGCTTTGGCCTGCCTTATCAATGACTCGGTTCCTGCTTGACCTTCCAGCTCTACATACAGCATTAGCTGCTGTACCTGCTTTTTCTTCTCTGAACATTTCTTACAGGACTATGGTAGTCCCTGTGTAGTTTTCAAAATTATATAAACTAAGATTCTTGTCTCTGAATGTGGATCCTTCAGATTAGATGTTCAATCATAGTATAAACAACAAATGATCTGGGACAATGGGACAGGGCAGAGTCATGAGGTCAGCTGGATAGTGGACAGGAAATTTAGGTGGAAGGTGACTAAGGAGCAAATAGTCAACATAGTTTCTGTTATAAAAAGAAAATATCAAGCTCAGATAATAAAATTTAGAAAATATGCAAAGTGAAAATTAAAAGTTGCCACAATTCTATTTTGTAGTGAAATTCTACTGACTGGTCACGTTCTTGCCATTTTTTTTTCTGTTTGTGAATATCCATATATGTTTTAAACATTTTATTGTGGTTAAACTAAATTTAGAGTGCACCATGGGTAATTAGAATTTAAATAACACCTGTGTACCTAACGCTTTGTTTAAGAGTTAGAATGTTATTAGGAGAAAAAAGCTCTGGGGTTATATTCCACAGTATGGTGACTACAGATAACAATTTTGTAGTCTGCATTTCAAACAGCTAGAAGAAAGGATTCTGAAACTTTTCACCACAGGGAATTGATAAATATTTAACCTGATTTCAACATTATGCAATGTAACATGTATTGAACATTACCCAGTGTTATGGTTTGGATGTGTGGTGTCCCCCATCTGAGGTAAAATGATTGGGTTATGAGAGCCTTAACCCAATCCCTGAATTAATCCCCTGATAGGTAGTACCTGGATGGTAACTGAAATCAGGTGTGATTGGAGGAGGTGGTTCCCGGGGGTGTGCCTTTGGGGTATATATTTTGTGTCTATTGCTTGGAGTCTCTGCTTCCTGACTGCAATGCTTTTAGCAACTTTCCTTTGCCACACTCTTCTGCCAAGATGTTCTGCCTCACCTCAAGCCCCAAGGAATGGAGCCAGATTTTTAGCAACTGAGACCTTTGAAACTGTGAGTTCCAAAATAAACTTTTCATCTTTTAAAATTGTTCTTATTAGGGACTGGAGCAGTGGCTCAGGGGTTACGGTGCTTGCCTGGCAAGCCCGAGGACCCGGGTTCAAACCCCAGCACCACATACACAACAGGTGTTGGAGCAACAAAGGCCATGTGAAAAACTAAATAAAGTTGATTCTCTCTTTCTCTGTCTCACTATCCCTCTCAAAAAAAAAAATTGTTCTTATTAGGTCTTTTAGTCACAGCCATGAAAATACTGACTAAAACACATGGTATTCCATTAATCTGTATGACATTTTTGTTTTTATCAGTTAAATTTTTTTAAACAAATTAAAGAATGGGAATGCTAATAATATCTTTGGAACTTCTGTTTTACTTTTACCTACTCTTGGCCCTTTCTTGGCCCCTTAGAAGCAAAATTGATCAATGCTCATGATTATCACAGCAATTTATGATTTCTCACTGCTGTGAAAAGGGAAAACTCCTTAAAACTGAAATTTAGGGGGCTGGAGCGGTGGCTTGGTGGTTACAGCGCTTGGCCAGCTTGCGAGAGTACACGGGTTCAAACCCCGGCACCCACATATACAATTAAGTGTCAGAGCAACAAAAGCCGTTTGAAAAACTCATTAAAAAATTGATTCTCTCTGTCTCTTCTCTCACTGTCCTTCTCTCTTTAAAAATAAACTGAAATTTAGTAGAGGTAACTTGAGAAATTATAAACAAAACAGAACCAATCAAAACAAAGTCAAATAAAATAAAACACAATCCTCAATCTGGTAGTCTCAAGAATGAAAGCAGGTTCATAGGACTCCAAGCAATAACATGATCTGACAGCATTTGCAGAAAACAAACGTGCTGTGTAGAGACAACTTGATTGGTTGATTAGTTACAGAGCCTCCTGCAATTAACTGCAGCTCAGCTATTGTAGTTACACTCTATATTGGTTTGGTCTGTTGGTACTCAGTACAGGTGCCTCGTCCAAATCATTGTCCTCCCACAAATTTTATTTAATAGTGGATATAGTATTCTATTTCCTTAATATATTACAATTTATCCAGTCTCTTGTCCTTGGTCATCTAAATATTCCTCTTGTTTTGCTATTATAAATAATGCTAGTATAAGCATCCTAGTACATTTTGTCTTAAACATAGAACACATACAGAAAACTAAGTTTCAAACAGTAATTTCCCTTCTTACTTGCAACACAGTCTAGTATTTTATTTTCTAATTTGCTTAAGTCTAGTGTGGTCTAATATATTACATATTTTTTTAAAAGGCTGTTTTTTGACATTCTAGATCTGTGGCTTTCATATTGCAGCATTTGCCAGAATCATCTGGAGGACTTGTTAAAAGACAAATTGCTGGAACTCACTCCAAGTTTCTATACCAGCAGCTCTTCAGTCAGACTCTCAAATTTGCAATTCTAACAAGGTCCTAGTGTTATTGATGCTGCCAGTTTGTGGGTGTCTCATGGAGAACCATTGAACTAGACTGATTTTTACAATTTACCAATTAATCTACAAATGTTCAAGGATATACACTTTACAGTGAAATGGCTAGATCATAGTGTAGATGCTTATTGACGCTTGACAGAGGATGGTTTTCAAAACAGCTGTACCTATTTGCTTTCCCATCGGCACAACAGAGAAATTTTCTTGCTCTATGTCCTTTCCTACACTTGGTATTATCGACTATAATTTTTTGCCTATTTGGTAAGTATGAAATGCTATCACATCATGATTCTCTTTTGCATTTTCCTGGTTATTAGTGATGTTGAGTATATTTTCAAATATTTACTCTTTGCTTATTTTTCATGTGAAATGCTTGTTCATGATTCCATTCATTTTTCTGTTGGGTTATATCATATTGATTGGTACATGTATTATAAATATTGATCTTTGTGGATTATATGCATTATCAATATCTTACCCTAGTTTTCAATTTGATTTTTAACTATCTTATGTTTTGAAGAACATAAGTTCTTAATTTTAGATGTATGATGGTTAGTGCTTTGTTGTATTGTAAAAATTCATACTTACTCCAAAGTCATAGAGATAATTTATTTTTTTGTTGAAAAGTTGTAAATTTGTGAAGTCATAGAACTTCAGAGAAGACCCTGATGCCAAAGCCAGCATCCCAATAGGGAAGAAATAGGACCTGACCATAGAATGTTCATGTAGATGTACTTGTTGTTCTTGAATCTTTAAATCGTCCAGAATTCTGGACCATCAGAAATGGTCCACATTACTGTGAGTGGTGCAGCTCAATCACACCTGCCTTTTGCTAGAAGACAATGTAGATGCCTCAAATGAGCTCACTGCCTTGTAAGACAGTTCCCACCCTCCTCAGTATCTCACCTTGCTTCCCCTGCTGGCCCCCAGTGCATACATAATGTCCAGTGTTGGCATAAACCAATTAAAGAAGTACTAAGGGAGGGCAATTATAGGCAAGAGAGACATTTCCTGGTTAGCATAAACCAGTAGGAATGAGAGGTTAACACTAATGGTAGTAGACTACTGGAAGCAGAATGTAAAATTAGCTAAGAGAGTGACAATATAGGGCCATTCTTCTATGATAAGGTTTAGCATTATGGTTTGGAGGGCCCTGGTTTATTGCTTTACTATATTGCTAAAACACGTCTTGAGCGTTTGAAAGAAAAGTGACCACTCATAGATGAGGTAACTATGTTAAAAGTGCTGTGGATAATTTTGGGGGAAGCAGTCAGGAAACTTGGAACAGCAGGCATGATTTTTGGGTTCATTAGCTGGCAGAGGGAACCTGGGGGTTCCCTCCATTCTCTAAGATAAAAGATGAGTGCTATGAGGACTCTAATACAATGTGAAAAGTGCAGGAGTGATTTGTGGGGTCGTACATGCTATCATGGTAGTGGCTCCTTAGGAATAAGGGAGGTAATAGGACCCAGGAATAGCACAGGACAGGTGTAGGCACTTAAGGTGTGTCTAATTACCATAATGCAGAGCAGGATTAGAATGGCAGTCAGGGGTCCTGATAAGCATATGGAGGTGACTGGGCAGTTTCCCACAGGAAGGCTCATTGGGCATTCAACAAAAACACTGCTTACTATTTGTACGAAAAAGAGATCAAGAGGGACCAGTAGATAAGGATTCAGCCTTCCAAGAGGTAAATTATGGTGTGATTAGTCTCCAGACGTGAGTTAGTTCTCAGACCAAAAGCCATAGAGTAAGTGAGCAGTCCTATTCCATGGGGAAGGACCCTGATGTGTCATATCAAGTGTAGATCCCTGGAATTCTCTCAGTGTTTTTCAAAGGAATCAAGTTATAAATGTGTAACTGTACTCTAGGGAAAGGGAAATAGTTTTGAAAGCTGTTGGATATAGGATCTTAATTGGGCTAAGACTAGCATAGGGTCAACATATTTTATTCCTCATAAATAGGTGTTAGCTAGGTTTTAAACAAATCCAGTCTGACTATTGTTTACTTTTAATGTTGAATATGGTATATTTATGATTATTGATGTATTTGAATTCATTTTTACTATCTTATTTTGTATTTTGAGTTCTGCTTCCCACCCCCATTTTCTATTTTTCTGTCCGGTCCCAGCTGGCAGGAACCAGAGAGCTCTCAATCAGAGGTTGACTGGGAATGAAGTAGACCCACTGGTCCTGAGTTCTCCAACACTTTCTTTCCTCCCTCTCTCTGGAGGCAAAGCTTTTCCATCCCCTCTCACTAGAGGCTTTTTTTTTTTTTTTTTTTTAGCTTCTCTCACTAGAGTCCCTGTTTCTTCTTCTTCTTCGCTTACTAGTTTCCCTGTTTCTGCCGTCTGCATGGGAAGGTCCCATCTCACTAGAGTCATCTATCTCTGTCTCCGTATGTCTGGTATTTGTTACAACAACCAATAGGGACACAGTGCAAACATATTCAACCAATTGTAACAAATGAGCGGCCAAATAGCTTAGTCATGCGGTCAGGCAGTCTGCTAAGTACTAGGGAAGATACAAGCCAGCTGGGCCTCTTACAGAGTTGTTTACCACCAATTCTTTTACAAGCCAGCTGAGTCTCTTTCAGAGTTGTTTACCACTGGGAAGTTACAGGCCAGCTGAGCCTCTTACAGAGTTGTTTACCACCAATTCTTTTCTCTGGCATCCGGCCAGGGGTCATGTTGGCCTCGGTCTCCAACATTTTTCTTCCATTCTTGCCTTTTTCCAAAGTTGTTCTTTCTCCCGAATCCCCACCACCTCCATCTAAGACCCTGATGGATTTTTTTTCCTCTGTACTACTTTGGATGCTATAAATCTAAATTTGTTTCAGCAGTTAACTTCACAATTTTACTACCCATATGTTAAAATGTTTAAGTATTTTTACTTTCTTTTAAAATAGAACATTTTATGCATCTCCCCTTTCCAAATATGATTTACCCCTAGGATATTAGTCACACATAATTTAAAACCCACTATAGATTTTCATTTAGATTTATCCACACTTTTTATTTTCCTTGTTTACTATTAATTTTATCTTTGTCTTCCTTTCTGGAACTATTTTGTTTTTGAAGTAAAAATTTTAAATTTTCTTCAGAGATGACCTGTTGGTGATAAACACTGTTTTATCCATAAGAATTTGTTCTTTTTCTTGAAACATATATATTTGCTGGGGATCTAATTCTGTGTGTCTCTCTTTAACTCACACACAGGGTTTTTTTTTAATTTTTTTTTTTTTTAAAGAAAGGGAGAGAGAGTTTTAAGTTTTTTCATCCAGTCTTTGTTTTTCTGACACTTACTTGTGTATGTGATGCTGGGATTTGAATCCAGGTCCTTGCACCTGCCAGACAAACGCTCCAATTACTGAGTCAGTACTCAAGTCATTGGGTTTTTAAATCCTGCATTTTTATGTGACATAATGTGAAATGAACATTATTTAAGCTCCCAAGTAACCTAAAAAAATGATTTAGCATCTGTTTAATATTCTATTTATGTGTAAGCTTATTAAGTCATCTCCAAATATTTATGATGTAGGTTGTTCCCAGCTTTTTACTATTATAATTACTACTGTAGTAAACATCCTTAGTGCATAAATCTTTGTCTTCATTTCTGTGTATTTCTTTAGGGAATGTTACTAGAAGTGGAATTTCTGGGTCACACTATCTCAGCCTTATAAATTTAATTGTATTCCTCCCTCATTACAACCAAAACTCTGGCATCACAGTTTAAATTAAAAATTGTACTTACGTTGAAGTAAAGTGTATGATTAGAAAACCAAACGTTATTGACAGACTTAAAAGGAGAAGGAATAGACTCCTTTTCTGTTCTACCCTTTCTGGGTTCCACTCTGCATTAAAAGGGTTTTATTTACTTATTTTTATCACAGTCTTCTAGTTACATGGTTCTTTGGAAGCCTTTGCTTGGTCCATTTCATTTCTTCCTACTTCCTAAGTGAAGATTTTAGCATCTTCCCTCTGCTCTTTTTTTCCATTTACCTCCTACTTTTGACATGCTATAGGCTTACATTAATGTCTTAATAAGTTGTGAATTGCTTCGTAACTATTGTTCAAGCGTTCCGAAGGCTGATTTTAAGCGTTGAAAACAGCAATCTTCCCATGATCGGGGCTGTGCAGGTACTACTCCCTGTGGAGTAAGGGTTGCAGCTAAGCAGGTGCCACAATGGCACTGCTTTCCTCCTCTCCACCTCTGCCACTGTTCCTTCCCCACTTTTTTCACAGATTCTAGTGTATCTTTAAATACTGGGGATGTTAGGCAGCCCTAAGATGGCTATAGTTGGGCTCCCTCACCATGGCTTCTGGTGGGCTATATTTTTAGTATGCAGCCAATGTCATGAACGCCTTGATTCAGCATATGTTCTCAAGATCATAAATATTTGCTTGTGAGCATGTGTCCACTATGTAACCTTTTGGCCATGTGCCGCCTTTGTCTGGCCTGCATGTATAAAAAAGGCCTATGGAAATACAGAATTCTAAATGATGTTTGTTTTCTCTCCTAACACTTCTAAAATTTCACATTACTCTGCATAGTGTTTGAGAAGTCCAAAGTCATTCATCCTTTGCAAATTTGAGGCCAGCCTTGGCAATTTAGTAAGACACTGTCTAAAAAACATTTTAAAAGGTCCTCTTAGCCAGAGGTGTTTTCCCTCTGATTTCTTTCAGCATTTTTTTAAAAATTAATCTTCAGTGTCCTGTGGTATGAATGTGACCTGTCTAACTTTCCCAGTATTACCTTGCTTAGTATCTGAGCATTTTGGTTCTGGGGTTTGGCACCTGACATTAATTTTGGAGAAATTCATCATGTTACTTCAAATATTTATTCTGTCCTTTCGTTTTTTTCTATTACATGCATTTTTATCTTTTGCCATTGCCCCACAGTTCTTAGGTATTCTAGTCCCTGTCCCCTAGTCATTTTGTCTTTGTTTTTTTGATTTTCGATGCTTCTATTGAGATAGTCTCAAGTTGAGGAATTCTTTCCTTTGTCATATTGTCTTATTAGTCCATCAGGAAACATTCTTCATTTGATCTCTAGCATTTTTGGAGTTTTTTAGAATTTGCATTGCCCATCTGTTCTTGCTTGTTCTCTACTTGCTGGAGTCTTTGGCTCTCTCAACCTGTGTCTATTGGAATGCCTCAT
This sequence comes from Aplodontia rufa, assembly GCA_004027875.1. Classification (NCBI taxonomy): domain Eukaryota; kingdom Metazoa; phylum Chordata; class Mammalia; order Rodentia; family Aplodontiidae; genus Aplodontia; species Aplodontia rufa. The sequence goes on from PVKS010000133.1 coordinate 69,517, forward strand.
GATTTTCCTCTGATAGTCAGAATATATAAGGAACAGCTGAAAACGAGCCTTTAATGTGGTAGTTGAGTGTGGGGAGGGAAGGTGCTCTACAGTCCTATGATTATGTCTCTGTCTTTGAGCCTGTGCTACTCTGGACTATAAATTTTACTTGTTTTATTTTGTTTTCTGGAGGGGCTGGTGGCTGGGTGTGGAGTGTGGCCTGGAATTGCATGTCTCCATTCTTCTAGTTCAGTTAGATTTTGAAAACCCCCAGCGCTTCAGGCTGTGGTTAGTTTCACCTGCTGGCGGCCTTAATAAGTAAAAAAGCAGAAAGATCAGCAGATTGGAGGGAAAGGGATAGGGGAGAGAGGAGGGAAGGAAAAGAGGAAGCCCTGGGGACTGAATTAGAACAAATTATATCCCATGTTTTTATAATTATGTCAAAATGAATCCTATTGTTACATATTACTAAAAGAACCAATAAAAAGAATAAAAAGGTTTAATTCATTTGTTATGATTTGTTTTCTAATAAAGACCTTTAAGCCTGGGGGCGGGGCAGGACCCAGAATCCTCCGGTTAATTCCAAAGTGATTTCCCCTTCCCTCACCCTGCTGGGCACACACAGGTTTTGTTTGCTTTGTTCTGCTGTTCTCTGGGAGTCCCTCAAAGAGCCTGGTGAGTTACTGTTTGGAGAAGTGAGCTGTCCCTGTCCCCCATGTGTGCCCTGGGGTGTCTTCTCTGAGTTATTCACACTGAGTCTTCAGCAGTCTTTTCTTCATGCAGCTGTGGTTTCTAGGGATTTTCTGCTCTGGTAAGTTCTGATTTTTCTGTGTCTACCAATTTGTCTCCTTAATTTAGGGGGCTGCAGTTTGCTCTGTGACCTCATCTCTCTGGCAGAGCTAAGAAGAGTTGACTTTTAGCCTTGTTCAGCTTTTCACTACTTGTTAGGATGGAGTGGTGACTCCTAAGTTGATAACATGCTTGTCCTGGAACTGGAAGTGCTCACAATGCTGTTTTTCTTGTCAAATAGATTAAGCTTAGTCCTCTCAGTACTTGATTTGGAGTGCTTTCCTTTCCTTTATTTTTTATTTTTTTTTTTTGTGGTCCTGGGGATTGAACCCAGGTGTGCTCTATCACTGAGGTACACACCAAACACTTTTCTTCCTTCCTTTTGTACCATTGGTACCAGGGGCTGAACCCAGAACACTTAACCACTGAGCCTCATCCCCAGACCTTTTTTGTTTTTAATTTTGAGACAGGGTCTTGCTAAGTTGCTGAGGCTGGTTTTGAACTTGTGATCCTCCTGATCCACCTGCCTCAGCTTTGAGTTGCTGGGACTACAGGTGTGCACTACTATGCCTGGCCATTTTCATTTTTCTTTTTACATTTCCCAGACTGGCCTGGAACTTGGGATTCTCCTGCCTCAGCTGCTGAGTCGTGGGGATTAAAGGTGTGTGCCTCCATGTCTGGCTTCTCCTTTGATTTTTCATGGTGGCTTAGATTTTCCTCATGAGTTTCATCACAAATGTCTCGGTATTTTTTCTTTGCATCCTTTCCAAAGCATAGTTCCCTCATTTTGCTCCCACACAGAACTCTATTTCTTACCCTGTTACTATTGAAAAATTAATCACACTTTTATTTTTTGATGTTTTTCCAGCACCAAAATCTTTACCTGGATACTGTTGAATAAATTTATGGATATATTGAATGGGTTAAAGAATCCTAGAGATTCTAGCCCCCCTGAAAATGCTGGGTATGTCTTGAGACTGTCCTGGGGGAATAGCATGAGACAATAGAACTCAAAGGACTCCAAGAAGAGAGAACCATAAACACCCTCTTACACTTCATCTATGCATAGTGAGATACTTGCTCAAGGAAATGTATGAAAAATAAAACAACCTAAGGAAAATTGGTACAGATGCAGGCAGCCTTTTCCACACAGTCCCCAGGTCCCTGACACTGCGTGGAGTGCTTCATGTGCAGCACGTTATCTCATTTCATCCTCACACCAGGTGACAGAGACCATTGACTCTGCTTCACATGTGAAAAACCTGACAAGAGATGGAGTAAGTTGCCAAATGGCAGATGTTTCTAATTTAGGTAGAATTGAGAGTTCAACTCAGGTAGTTTTTATTCCAGAGCTTCAAATCTTAACACTGAAGTATTCTCCATTTAATTTACTGAGGATAAACATAAAACAGAAATTATGCTATTGGTCTTACAGATCAAAGACCCCTAAATTCTGCCTTGCAAAACATCAGTTTTGCATCAGTTTATTTGGATCCTGAGTCTTTGGATCCTGACCTCTGAAAGGGAAATATTTTGGAGAACAATAAAAACTCTCTAGATAGTTGTTTTTTCTGCCCATCCTCATATTACTGGGACAGCAAACAAGTGTGCTCACATCCCTTCTGAAAATCCCTAAAGCCAGGTTTCCAGTCTTGCAGTGGAGGAGGTCTGGGTTTTAGTCCCTATAAGATCAGCTCTTCAGCTGCCTTCTTCCTGGGCACTTGCTGCCTCTGGGCTTTTGCGGCAGCCTTGCAAGCTCTCTGAAGAGTGTGGCAGTGGGCTGCTACAGTCTTCTTTCCCACCAGTACAGGGTGAGTTGCATGGCAGCAGGACATGTAGGGTGCATCTGGCCTGACACGTATAGAAACGATCACAAAAGGTGATAGACAAAGCTTTCACCATGATAACTGGTGTGAGGGCTCTCTATGGTAAAGTGAAATAATTAGATTCCGCCTATAGATTAGATCCAAACTCCTCCTACATTTTAAGGATAATTTTTTAAGTTTTAGATAATTCGGTTTGGTAAGAGGATATGAATTTAAAATATTTTCGAGTGGAGTTTTTGTGATCTTTCTCTTGAGTGTCAATAATTTCCCTCATTTTGCATTAGCCTTGTGGGCCCAGTGCTGACATGTTCAAAGTCGGGTGCTGTTGCTGTGTAATGAGGGCTCATAAAGAACATTAGTGTTGATGATCTGAGGTTGAAACTGAGCTTTGCTATTTATGACTTCGTTTCTTTGGTAAAGATAGCTTGTATTTGACCCTTAATTTCTTTGTGTAAAAAAGGGTATTGATAATTTTTTTATGGTTAGGTATAAAACACTTGGCTAACAAATGTTCTTAATATATCTCACTTTCCTATTTTTTTCTTCCTGAATTCAAAATTGATCTTGTCACCCTAAAATTGCTGTTTTTTTTTTAAATATAAGGTTGTGATAGAAGCTTTTAGTTGCCCTCTGGTATCCCTTTCTACATATTCCTTTTACTAATAGAAGTCTCCAAATTTTTCCTGGCATATTTCCACCCAAGAGCTTACTTTCCCAATACTTTGCCAAGACTAAATGTTATATGTGCCAAAGTTCTGGGTCAAGGTTATCTACTTTTTGCACACTGGGGATGTAGCTGAATGGTAGTGTTCTTGCCTAGCATGTGCAAGGCCCTGGGTTCAATTTGTAGGAATGAACACACACACACACACACACACACACACACACACACAAATTCTAGCTCAATGGTAGGAGAGTGGAACAGGCTTAAACAACTTCTGGGTCATATTATCAAATTAAAACTGCGAAGCATATACTTCCTCTTTTTCCCACATACTAGAATGCATACATGGTGTAGTGAGTCAGCTTTGACCTTGAAGGTTTGGAAATTGCAGAGAAATAAGATAAAAGGAACCTGGGTCATTGGAAGACCATATTGAATTAGGGTCTCTCTGAATTGATTATCAGATTAGGTTTTTATATGAGGAAAATACACCTCTTTTTAAAACTGCTATTTTGCTCTAATAGTCAACCCAAAACCATGCAAATTGCTTCCATTATGGGTCAAAACATGCACAAAGTAGATAACCACTACCTTGGGTCCCAAATACTATAAACTCTAGGATTTATGTAAAATTCAAAAATTTCAGAAGAAATTTAAGTGTAATTAATAGAAAAAAACCTATAATGTTAAGCTGATGGACATTTCTATAGAAAATAATATAAAGTCTCCATGCAGCACAGCAAGCAAATAGTTATATAAGAAATTGCTAATTTAATTTAGATAATATGTGTGATATTTAGAAAGACTACAAAAGTATAGAAATAAAATTCAGTTTATCAGATTAGCAAATTTGCTTATTTTCATATTTTTGAATTAGCAAGATAAATAGCTAATTGTTATTAAAATAATTTCTCTGCTTGGTATGTGTTTGTTCCTTCTTTCTAGTGGGTATTTAAGTTTAGGTTGGTGTGCCCGTTATGAATCTGTTTCCCCTCAGCTCCACAATCACTCTTAAAACTTGCTCTGCAATAATAGATGGAATTCTTTGAAGTGTTGTTCCTTTATAGTGAGCATGCTGGTAGGCTCCTCAGCAGAGGGGTCCTAGGGATGTTGCAGGAGATGGGATATTTCCTTCTGGTTGAAAACTGCTGGTTGGTCAGCCTCATGAGCTTAAGAATATGCAGTGGTGTTTAGCTTCGGGCATGTGGCAGGAGCACGGGGCCCCTCTGACTTGTCACCCTGGTCTGACAATCACTTTTCTGCAACTTTCCCAACATGGACACCAGGGTGCTCCAGGCACCCTATTACAATGCTACATTCATATGCTCTGTTCACTTGGGTGCTAGTCTATTGGCTGCAGCTCTCTTGTCTTGCCCCAGATATTTGCTCCCGCTTGCCCAATTACCACGGACCAACTTTGGTTTGGGCTACAAAGGACTCCCCACCCCCTCAGTCCAGGGGATTACAATGTACCTTCTCCAGTAAAGTTTAAATCCTGTCCTTGGGGATGGTACCTCTTTTCTAAGTTTGTCCTTTTTATCAACTTTGGAGTAACCTATAGAGTTCTCTTTACCCACGGTGTCTTTGTTATTGTATAATGATTCTTTATAATGCAAGAATCATTATCATATTATGGTTTTTGAATCTTATGTCATATTATAGTTTTTGTCAATTGTTCAAATCTACATTGAAACAACGGAAAGCAAAATTTGGGAGCTATTTAAGCATAAGATGTTTTTGAGGAAAGAATAGATTTGAATAATCTCTAATTTCCTCTCAAACCAAGCCAATGCTTTTTTCTCAGTCTTAAAGTAATAAAGAATGAATCTTTCGTTGAGTAAACCACTGCTTACAGTTGATAATATCTTTATTTACTCTGGCCATAGCAATCTTCTGCATTAATGCTAATTAATTTGAGAGAATTAGAGGATTGATTTATTTAATGAACCTACAGGTAATTGTGAATTTCCTTACTAATGACATCAGAGAAATGAGACATGTTAACATTTAAGATAGTTTGTAATGGACATGTGCATCCTTTAAAATATAAAAGTTTATTTTCTCATCAATTCCTTTCCATTTGAAATGACTGCTTTAGTACATCACTTTTTATTACTAGATCCCTGTCTATACTTGTGATGAGAGTAAACTGGCATAGGATTTATTTGTTTACTTTTGCCTCTTTCAAAGCAAAATAGAAGTATGGAAGTGAATTTCCATTATGGAGCTGCTGTGTGCCAGGTGACTGTATTTTACTTGATACCCATATGCATTATTTATTGCCATAACAATATGGCATAACATGTAATTTCCAAAATCAGTTTTAAAGTAGCAGGCATATTTGAGTCGTGGATCTGTTGGTGCTTTTGGCTGGACTTAGCTGGTTGTGGTCTTGGCTGATCTTGGTCTCTGGGGCAGAGCAGCTGTTGGATGACTTAGAATAGATGTAGTTGTGGTGACTCAGGTTTACTCCTTTTTTCTTTCATCCTTTTAAAGTACAATTGATGTGTTCTCAGTGTGATTGAAGAGAACAGGAGTGAGGGCAAGTGGATAGTTGCTGGTATTTTTCCATTTTTCTGCTTGTCACATGCCCTAATATCCTATTGGTCAAAGCAAGGAACATCGCATATTAGCTATAACAAAATACCACAGCCTCAATGGCTTAAAAGATAGTCATTTATTTTTTCCCACATTTTGCATAGCTCTGAACTGATTTTCCAGCTTCTCATTTCTCCTTTCTCCAAACTATTTAAAATACTAGGTGATATCCAGATTCTGAAGAACATTGGTTTCATCATACCACTCCTCTTTGCAAGCCTTCAGCAGCTATCTAAGGCCTGGGGGAGAATGGGCTAACCAGCACTATGACTCACTTCCCACCCTTCCCTCTGGGTTTCTGATAGTAGGCTGCAGGTGATTCTGGCCACTTTCCATCATGCCTCTCATTTTCTCACCACCAGTATTTTGTGCACACCTATTTCTTCTTATTTTCTCTATTTGAGGAACTTTTCTCACATGTTAATATTTGGTCTCTTTTGACATATCAGTTTTCCACATTATGCATCAATTTGCTGTTAGAATAAAAAACTTATTTTCTAATATAATTTGTTATCCTTATTGGCTAAATTAATAATCCGGGATTAAGCTCTTACACTATGCTGATATAAATGCTACTCATATCTAAGTATTATAGTGCATCATGGTTATTCCTCTTTTCCCTAAAGGTAATAACAGTTTCCTTGCTTATTCATTTGCATAGTTTTCTCTGTACCCACGAGTAATTCTTCCATCTTTTAAAAGCTTTTCAGTTTAATTTTCTACATGGACAATAAGTTTTGATCTTCAATCAGTTCCAATTTACTTTTCCTTCCAAACTTAACCCTCGACTTTCATTGGGAGTTTGTTTCCTGTGTGAGGGCCATTGCTTTCATCTTAGGACTTCTGCGTTGTCATTCTTGAAATCCCCCTTGCCTTTCTCTTAGTTCAGACCCTGGTCACTGAGATTATGAATGATTTGTTTCTCTATGATTCTTTACATAAACCTTGAGGGTGAAGAAAATTTCCCAGAATATTGCAGCTCTTTCATTGCTAAATCCTGGCAGAAGATTAAAATGCAGCAAATCTTTATTTCAAAAATTGTGAACACAATATCCATTTAACAAAAGGATATCAGCTGAAGCTGAATTTTGAGTATTTCATTAGAAATAGAATTCGGAACTTACAATTGTTCAGAATTTTCAGATGAGTCAATTTCTGTTTTCTATAACCCTTTGTCCTCAATTATACAACTTTCCTCATGGTGGAAGATGAGGCAGATTCTATATTTACTTTAATGACTAGTGGCTAAAAAAAGCAATCATAAAATTCAATGAACAAAGGAAAGATTATTGTGGGACAATTTCCTCTCTAGATCATTTAAACAGATTAATAAAAAGAATATTTACTACCTACATCTGTATCACCTTAGCCATGGATGGGCTGACTCTAACTTTTTATGATAGTATAAAATTCATTTTTCACCTTTAAGTCCCCTTAAGTTGTCCCCATTGTACGATGAAATAGCTGAGGGATGAAATGTGTTCAGAATTCGTATTTGTGCGTCTCAGTGTCATAGGAGGAATAAGGGAATAAGTGAGGTACTTTTAAATGGTTTCTGTACCTGACTATTATTTCTCACTTTTCATCAGTTTTCAATAGCAGACCTCTGGGGGTAATGTGGGTGTGGGAGAAAAGTATGTCAAACATAGGATTTTCTGTTTCTGAATCGTCAGTACTATGTTATCTTTTATGTGTTGTTGCCAGAGATAATTTAATCCTATGAAGAGATCTTTAAAGTGAAATTTTGAAAAAGCCATTCTTACTTTTTTCTCTCATAGTTGCTGCAACCTAGCAATGTTTTGTGATCTCCCCCTTCCTCTTATCCTCTCTTCCTCCCCTCTCCATCTCTGCGCGCTGTTTTCACTTAACAAATTTTTAAAGGATCTGCTGTGTTCCAGATGACATTCTGTGTTAGGTATATAATCCAGAGAAAAAGAAAGTCATTGACTCCAGTTGTTTTCAGTTCAAAGCAGGGTTGGGGATTAGGGTGGTGGATGTGATAGAGGTCCATCAATTTCCTCTAAAGCAAAAATGCTAATGGTCATCCTTTGCACACCTCAAAAATTTGTATAGAAACACAAATGACCATTCAAACTAAAATGATCATGAGGAAGAAAGACAAAGTTGGAGGCATGACACTACCTAATTTCAAATTATATTACAAAGCAACAAATATCAGAAAATGTGTGGTACTGCCATAAAAATTATATAGATCAATGAAGCAGAGAGGCCAAAAATAAATCAATACACATAGAGTAAACTAATATTCAAGAAGTCCCCAAAGAAGACATATGGGGAATGGACAATCTCTTTAATAAGTGGTATTGGGAAAACTGACACCCACAAGCAAAAAAATGAAAATGGACCTTTATCTTATATCAAACACAAAAATTAATTTGAAGTAGATTAAAAACCTCAATGTAAAACCTGAGACCTTGGGCTGGAGCGATGGCTCAGCAGTTATGGTGCTTGCCTGGCATGCACAAGTGCGTGAGTTCAAACCCCAGCACCACGTACACAGCAAAGTCTTGGAGAAATGGAAGTCACATGAAAAACTAAATAAAAATTGTTTCTCTTTCTTTCTCTCTCACTGTCCCCTCTTTCTAAAGAAAAAAAAAAAAACCCTGAGACCTTAAAACTCCTAGAAGAAAGCATATGGAAAAAGCTTGGTCTTAGCAATACACACACACACACACACGTATATATTTTGTTTTGGACAGTGAGAGAGAATCAATTTTTTATTTAGTTTTTCGTGAGGCTTGTTTGTTGCAAAGGCAACCAAAGCACACAGGAAACAATCCACAAAATAAAAATGCCTAAGATTTGAAGAAAATATTTGGGAATCAAATATATGGTAAGGGGTTAATATCCAAAATATATGAGGAATTCATATAGCTCAATAGAAAAAAATCAGAATAATCTAATTAAATAAGCAAAGAACTTGCACAGATAATTTTCTGAATAAGACATTCAAATGACCCACAGTGGAACAGTGCTCAACTTCAATAATTATGAGAGAAATGCAAATCAAGGCCACAATGAGATAGCATCTTATACATCATTCTACTCTGCTGTTAGAATGATATCATGGCATTTGCAGCCAAATGGATGGACATGGAAGAAATCATGCTGAGTGAATATCCCAAACAGAGACTTGAGGGTCAAATGTTTTCTCTCGTATGTGGAAGCTAGAGTAAAAAATCAAGACAGGATGAAAGTTAGCTAAGCTCAAATAATAAACTCAATTAGGTGAAATTTCACATAAGCAGAGGGAACCATAACTATGAAGGTGGAGGGAGAAGGGAGGGAGGCGGGGGGGGGGGGAGTGATTCGAGGGATTATCAGTGCATCTGGGAACCCTTGACTTTCCTGAGAAGCCCAACTATACGTTGGCAGTCAGAGAAGCTTGTAAATATCAAAAATTAATACACATGTATATGCTTATTTCTATCTATAATGTGGGAGTAAAGCAGAAGAGACATGAGAGCAGGGAGTGGACGAAGAGGGGAGATCCTGGAGTAGGATCAGCCTTAACTTACTTTGTCAATATCCATGTATGCATGAATATGTAACAACAATTCCTTCCAATATGTAAGACTATGTTGAACAAATAAAAATATACATAAACAGAAAAGATTAAAGATGATAATGCTCTCTCTCTATATATATATAAATATATATATAGATGGGGTAAATCTAATTTTCAGAATTTATAATATTTCATTAGAAGCTTATCTGATTGTTGAACAAATAAATTTCTTTTTTCAATTTTTTAATTATTATTTATTAGATAACATAGAGTTACAATTGAGGGGGAAACATTATCAAATAATCTAGAACAAATGAATATATACTTAGTTATCTAGGGCTAATGCCATGTCATGGATGCCCAGCTTGGGTTCCCCATGTTGCTGTTTCCCCCAGAAGAACTGCTGAGTTAAATGGATATCTCATGGAGGTCAGACATCACTTTCTGAGATGATTCCCCTATATTTGGTTCCTCCAGTCTCCTAGGTGATTTTCCTAAGCCCTCCCCCAACCCTGTCCCCCAGCCTACGCCCCCAAGTATCCTAGGGAGTCATCTCCCTGTTGGGAAAAGAATCATACAATTTGAAGTTATTATTAGCTTAGCCGTCTAACATACTGCTTCCCGATGTATTCTAGCTTCCACAGATGAGAAACCATTCGGCCCTTGAGTCTCTGAGATTGGAATACTTCACTCTACATAATTCTTTCCATCTCCATCCATTTGGTCTCAAAAGCCATAATATCGTCTTGCCTAATGGCCGAGTAGTATTCCATTGAGTATATATACCAAAGGTTTTGTATCCACTCCTTGAGTGAGGGGCATCTGGGCTGGTTCCATAATCTACCTATAGTAAATTGAGCTGCTATAAACATTGATGAAGCCACATCACTATAATATGCTGATTTTAACTTTTGGGAAAATACCCAGGAGTGGGATAGCTGGGTTATAAGGTGGTTCCATCCTTAATTTTTTGAGGATTCTCCACACTGCTTTCCATAGTGGCTGAACCAGTTTGCAGTCCCACCAGCAGTGTGACAGTGTTCCTCTTTTCCCACAGCCCCTCCAGCATCTGCTGTTATTCAAATTTTTCATTTTTGCCACTCTAACAGGAGAGAGGTGATATCTCATTGAAGTTTTGATTTGCACTTCCCTTATAGCTAATGATGTAGAGCGTTTTCTCATATTCTTAAGGGCTTTCTGGACTTCCATGGTGAGAAGTTTCTTTTAAAATCCATAGTCCATTTGTTGATTGGATTATTTGTTATTTTGGTGTTTAGTTTCTTTAGTTCCTTGTATATTCTGGATATTAGCCCTCTGTCCGAGGTGTAGAAGGCAAAGGTTTTCTCCCATTCTGTAGGTTCTCTCTTGATGCTCTTGACTAGATCTTTAACTGTGCAAAACTTTTTAGTTTAATTGCATCCCATTCATTTATTCTTGATTTTACTGCTTGAGCCATGGAAGTTTTGTTGAAGAAGGTGCTGCTGACTCCTATGTGCTATAGTGTTGACCCTACTTCTTTTTCTAGTAAGTTTAAAGTTGTTGGCTTAATATCCAGATCTTTGACCCATTTTGATTTAATTTTTGTGCAGGGTGAAAGATAAGGATCTAGCTTCAGTTGTCTACACATGGCTGTCCAATTTGTCCAACACCATTTGTTGAACAGGATATCTTTCTTCCAGACTATGCTTTTGCCCCCTTTATCAAATATCAAGTAGTTAAAGATATGGGGGTTTGTCTCAGGATCTTCTATTCTGTTCCACTGGACTTCAGTTCTGTTTTGATACCAATACCATGCTGTTTTTGCTACTACAGCTCTGTAGTATAATTTCAAGTCAGGGATTGAGATATCCCCTACTTCTTCTTTCCTGTAGAATAATGTTTTGGCTAGTCTGGGTCTCCTGTTATTCCATATGAACTTGAGAATTGCTTTTTCTAGATCTGTGAAGAATGCCATTGGTATCTTGATGGGGACTGCATTAAATCTGTATATGGCTTTGAGTAGAATGGCCATCTTTATTATATTGATTCTGCCTAACCATGAGCATGGAATGTTTTTCCATCTACTCAGGTCTTCTGTAATTTCTGTTTTTAGTGTTTGATAGTTTTCTTGTAGAGGTCCTTAATATCCTTTGTAAGGTTAATGCCCAAGTATTTCATTTTTTGGAGGAGATGGTGAATGGGAGAGATTTCCTGATTTCTTCTTTTGTGGATTTGTTGCTGGAGTAAAGGAAAGCTAATGACTTACTGGAATTGATCTTGTAGCCAGCTACTTTGCTAAAATCACCTATAAGCTCTAGGAGTTTTCTGGACAATGCTATTGGGTCTTCTAGGTATAGAATCAGAACAAATAAATTTCTGAAAGAAAAAATAAATCTATATATAGAGAAGGAATGTATATCCCCATGGAAATGAAATCAACATTAATGCTATATATCTATAGATACTATATATGTAGATTAATGGACACATTTGGAATACATACTATATGTAGTATATGAAGTATGTATGTACTATATATTATACATGTATTTATTGTGTACATATACTATATATAAATAAATCTATATATCATAGATATAAGTGGTATTGGGAAAACTAGACATCCATATGCAAAGCAATGAAATTGGACTTTATATATTATATATATCTATAAACACATTTGTAGAGATATATTATGTTGATTTAATTTCCTTTGGATATGTAGCCACTAGAAGATTAGTGGTATAGTATCTAAATACATAACAAAAATATAGTATCTGCATCTATATATTCTATATCACCACTATATATATGCATACACACCTATATATCTACACAATTCATTGCAGTATTATTCACAAATGCCAAGGTACAGAAGCAACCTAAAATCCATTAGATAAGGAAATTGTGTTATGCACACTCATATTATGAAATATTGAACTTTTAAAAATGAAGGGCTGTCATTTTTGAAAACATGGATGAAATTGGAAAACATTATGTTAAGTAAGCCAGATATAGAAAAATACTGTGTGATTTCTCATCTGTAAAATCTTTTTTTAAAACATTGAATATGTAGAAATGTAGAATGGTGACCATCAGAAGGGAGGATGAGAGGAATAGGAACAAAATCAGTAAAGTAGGATTAAACACATCTAGAGATTTAAGGTACAGAATGAGAGCTCTAGCTAATATTGGATACTAGAAAGTATTTTAAGATTTTAGGTGCTCTTATTGCAACAAAGAAAGAATGTTATGGTGACATGATGGATATGTTAAATTGGTTACCTGTTGTGGCCATGACTGTGTATATGTGTATCAAAACATGCTGTTGGGGGCTGGAGAGATGGCTCATTGGTGGAGAGCTTGTCTGGCATGTGGGGAGACCCAGGTTTGAATATGAGTTCCACATACACAACCAAGTAAAGGAAGGACAAAGACCAGATGAAAAAATTTTGAAAAATTAACTCTTTCTCTCACATACTTTGTTTCTCTCTTTAAAAAGTTATGTTGTACATCTTGAATTTATACAATAAGAAAATGTATTGACTTGGAGGTATTCATCTGAAATCTTTGAAGTGTCACCTTCTATTACATAGGTCATATTAAAGCACACCTATTGTCTTATGTAATTGACTGCAGGGGGTAATTATGGGCCTTCTGATCTACTTTGTGTACCTTTGAATGAATCATCTTACACCCATCCTAACTGTATCTTTCCCTTAAGTAAACCTTTCTTCCAGTGCTCCTTATTTTTGCCTATTCTTCCTATCCCTGAGACTTGAAATTTCTAGTGCTTTCACTGAAATCATCATTGATTCTTCATCTCTATTTATGCACCAAATCCTGCTTATTTTCCTTCATTTTCTTACTTTTATCTATCACACCCCAGTGGTCATCTCCATAATAGCTTTTTAGTTGGTAAGCATCCATATTGACTTGACTTCCTATCACTACTGAGTGCTGTCACAAATTCCTCCTGTCTAAAGTATTTATCCAAGTCCATACATGTTTAACTTCACAACCCCATTGTTGGGTATATTCTTTCAACTCTGGCATGTCCATCAGATAGTCCCCTGGATTCTTAGTCAACCTATATTGATATGTTTCCCTGTCTTCCCAGTAACCAAGTTCTAGCCACATGTCCAAGATCAGCCTACTTTCCAGATTTTCTGAATATCTAACATGCCTATGGATTTCAGTTTTCCTCCTCCTTTCTGGACTTCACATTAGCTGTTAACTTTTGCTTTCTTGACTTTGAGTTAACTATTATGAAAGTAGAAGCTACAGATATACTTTTGGATTTTGTGTAGTCCTTTAATAAATTGAGGAGTTGCAGAAATAAGTATGAGTGCTGTTGGGGGTAGTTGCAATCCAAACAGTAGTCTTCCCCAGGTGTAGTGTAGAAGGCATTCATAAGCTGTGACCTAATCTTTACAATGCACCTGTCTCACAGAGAAAATTCACTCATGAATTTATTTACTAACTCACCATATATTATGTGCCATGAACTGTGGGAGGAACCTTGAATTACATAACAAAGAAGGTTTATTCCCTTCTTCTAAGCATCCTAATATCTAGACAGATATGTATATTGAATTTTATATATAAAAATATATATCTTTATGTATATATACACACATATAAGTATATATACACATATAATTAAAATAGTGTCTTTATTACATTGATTTGAGTATTAAATGAAAAGAGCCTAAAACAGTGCCTGGTAAATAGCACATGCTATGTAAATGTTTACTATTAATTTTACAGTGAGCATTAATTAGGTTCACAGGCTATAAGATTACAGAGTTCCCTGTGTATAAATATTGTTTGTCCGTTCATGGATTCTCATGAGGCTCCAACTAAGACTTAACCACCACAGATTCCATGTTCATTTATTATCTTTATATCTTAAAAAACTGGTTAAGCATCTCTTATATGTTCAGGCTATTGTAGTATTAAAAATAAGACAAGGTCTTTACTCTTAAGATGCTTACATTTCTTTTTGTCTAGCACTTCAGAACTGGAAGTGTTCTAATAATTTGACTTCCTACAATCCCTGCTTTTTGCTATAAATGATAAATGTGGACAATTTGGATCATTTTGAAATAAAAATGTAATCAAATTGCTAGGAACTCTCCAGGGCCTGTAGATTTAGAGGAAATATTCTTCAGAGACTACATCAGCAGCATTGCAACAGTATAAACCATGTTCCAAATGTGATAATCTCCAAAAGAGCCATATCATCAGAAAGGCTGTATTTTCAGTTATCACAGGTTTTATTATTACATATATTTTTCTAAATCCTTGGAAAATTGTTAAACTACGAATGGTGAGTTTTAATTAAGTAGGATATCCTAATTTAATCTGTAAGATACAGAGGAAAGAGCACTAGATCTGAAATCAGAAGATTAAGGGTTGATCCTAGTTTTATCACTTTCTAGTCATACGACTTTGAGTAAATTATTGCACTTCTCCATTTGTAAAGTAATGTGAATATATATTGTACAGACTTGAGAGGATTGCAAGAACTTATAAAATATATGGGAGACTATATATGCCATATGTATTTTAAATGGGGTTGACTATGTCCATGCACATATGTATGTGACCAGGCTGGGTGTGTATGTGTTCATATGACACTTATAGTTTAAAGTGTCCCCCCAAAGGCCACCAATCTGTAGCACTACTGGGAGGTAGAGGGGCCTTTTAAGGGTGGGGCTTAGTTGGAGGAAATGGGTCACTGGAAATGTGCCGTGGAAGGGTATACCTTGTCCCGTGGCCTCTTCTTGTTTTTGCTTCCCAGCTACCATAAGGTGAGCAGCTTTCTCCCATCCTGCCTTTCTGCGATCGTATACTACCTTACCATAGGCTTAGAAACAATGTAGCCAGCCAACCAGGGACTAAAACTTCTGAAACACAGGACAAATTAAATCTTTCCTCTTTTAAGTTGTTTCTCACAGATATTTTGTCAAAGCAATGGAAAGCTGACACATTACTTCACCTGACCCACTGAGGATTTGAGAATATTATTTTGTTTGATGTGTCACAAACTTTTTACACATTTTTCTTGGTGTTGCTTACTAGCAGTGGCAATGTCAACTTTGTCCTTTATGACCTGAGTCACAGAGAAAGCTTTGTTTACATGTACTCCGTGGATATACAATAAATTAATATAGGGCTTGCATTCTTGGAGACAGTGGCATGTCTAGCATATTGGAAAACTCAAGCAGCTTCTGAATAACTCATCTAATCTAGGTATTAATACACTTCAGCTTCTTGGAGGTCAGTCATCTATCAAAGTGGCCATGGGGTGTTCCTTCATCTCTGTTTTGTGCAAGCTTACTTAATACACTTGCAACAGCAAATTGTCATGTGACATGCTGTAGGGGAAATTTGATATCAATTTGTCAAGCATGATTTAGGAATAATGAATCCATTTGCCAAAGCTATGGTGGTGAGAATGGCAAGCAATAGATGAGGTGATACGCTAGAGGTTCCTTCTAACGGCGCTTATTCTTTGACTTACTAAACAAGGACATTTCCTCTGTGAATTATATTGAAGGCTGGCTCTTCCCTTAGAGGCTGTAGGACTCCCATCAAGATAATTTAATGATGAAAATGAAGCTGGTCTAATTGAATTCGGTATGAACTAAGAGTCATCACCTTAGGGTGGGTTTAGCCCTGAGCACTTAATATTCTGCTCAGCAACTTGACTTTGTGGCAAAGCTAGAGCTGTTGTCATTGCAGGCTTTAAGCATAGGAAGATGGTTTTTCCCTTTAATACAGGGAATGGGAAGCTGGGAATGTGCCTAGAACTGAGATAAGTGCAGGCACTCACCTTCATCACTTAGGAGCTTTTCTAAAGTGTGACACCTCATCAGCAAGCAAAAATCAACTCATCAGGTCTCAATAAAGCTGCTTTCGAAAACCAAAAGTAATTTTTTGTTTTTCTGTTTTTGCTTTCCCCTCAAAGGTTCATGTTCTTTAAAGAACTCAACTAAACTCTTACCCTATCCTCCTTAGGAAAGAATCTTAATGAGTGTCAGTAGGATTCCCAAGTCTCTGCCATGGAATTTACTTGCAAATTGATTTTTAAAAATTGAGTTGGAAGCTCTAAGGACAGAATTCCCTAACTTGGCCTGCTGTGAAATACTATGCTTACCTCCCTGTTGTCTGATCCTGCTTCATTGAACCAACGATGTTTAAGGGCTAAGATTCAGGCTTCCATTTCATTTCACTGGGTCTCTGAAAGATAATCTAATGTTAAAATTGGCCCATTATCTAGACCCATTTAATTTGTGTCTTAAAAAGACTTTGGAAATAAGTTTTGATTAAAAAGTTACACCAGTGATGCATTTTAGTATTACAAAGCAAAACCTATTTGAAGAAGTTATTCCTGCGTGCCAGATTGAGCGGAAGCCTTAATTCCCTTCAGTAACTGTGGAGGCGAAAAGAAATTAGGAGACTGGTGAATAAACAGGAAGCCATAAACATCTCAGACATCTTTGCTATCTGTCTTGTTTTTCCATTGAATGGATTGTGCAGTCAAAAATTACAGCCACAATCGAATGTAAAGTATTTTAAGAATGAATACACGCATTTTCCCCCTGAAATAACTATTAACAACCAAGAAACATATGCTTCAGTGAATACTTTTAGTTGAATCATAAACTACATTTCCAACAACTGTCTGTAGGAAGCCAGTTGAGACAGCCACACAGAGATGTTAAAGCCACTCAAACTCTCATGGAGCCCATCTGTGTCTTCCCTGTGAGTCTCCAGCTACTGCTTTTCTCCATAGTTACCCTAAACTGTACAGTTCCTGCCTTATTCAGCGATATTCTTTTCTTCTCTTACAAATGTGCAATTAGTCCTCTTAAAAAAAATTAAAACCATTATTTTCTCATTAAAACTTGGTGGAAGGAGTGCAGTTCATCATGCACAATTTGTTGAAGATACTGAATTTTGCAAAAATTTAATTCCTCCTATTATTGAATGTTTGCTATTTGCAGGGGTTTGATCTATTCTATGTCAGATGGCCTGAGAGATGAGTCACAAACAGCAACACCAGGGAAATATAAAGCTGAAAAATGAGGTGGGGTTGGTGTTGAATGCTGGGGTGGATAAGGAAAAATAAAGTAAGGCCTATGTACCAAGGCCTAGTAGCCAAGGTTAGAAAAGAGTCCAGAGACAGCACGAGTAAGGTACCAATTCATTATTACAAAAGAGCTGAAGGCAATGATTTGATTCCTAGGACCATGCCAAGATTAAATCCATCCTGGAGGCAGGAAAAATTCTTCCATCTGCATTGATTCACTTGTGCTCCTATGAAGAAGCATCGTCTGAAGGCCCAAGGCCCTGGCTCTGTAAGGTGAGTGAACTTCCTGTCATATTGGAGGACTGGTGTAATTTTTTTTTTCTTTAAAGACCACTTTTCTGAAAGTGCAGGAGAGATAATTAACATGATTTAATATGGGAGCCAGTCAGAAATAGCAAGAATTTAATTTTAGTACAAATATCTATGATATAGATACATAATATATATGAGTCAAATAATCCTTACAATTAAAAAATAGTTAACATTGACATCTCCCTATCAACCCCCCTACATCTTTCTATGAGTAAAGGTATAAATAGAAGCTACTGCCTCTAACCTGTGACCATCTTACCATTTTCCTGTTCTGCATACCGCTGCACCCACTTGGATATCAAGCTGTATCTGCAACCCTGTCTTTGGCCATCAATAGCTTCGTGGCCTTTATCAGTGCCAACAGGAGTATGCATCAGGTGTGGTCTGTAGTAGGAAGAATGGCACGGGGGAGTATCCTCAGGTGTGGGAAATGGATTTGAGGGCATCTGGGCAGTTCAGGGTTAGGAGTAGGCATGTGGAATATAGCTTAGCATGGTGGACTGGAAAAGTAGTTAGGTGTGGGGAGGATAGGGTGAGGAGATGGGGAAGTGTGCAGGGAAGGGTTCCAGTTAGCATGCATAGTTGGCCACAAAGACTTCTTGCTCTACTTGGAGAGTAACAAATGGACAAGAGCCAATATGGGGCATTCTGATGCCTGAGGGCTATGCGTAGGTGGGGCTGCCTTCATAGCAAATTCCCATTGCTAACAGATGACTTGACAAAATAAATCTTTACCACCTGGACATCAGGGATGTTATCCTCCTAATGTCCACCTCATCTCAATCTCCAATGACACAAAAATTCTTGCCATTCAAACCAAACTCTGTGGTCTCTCAAACTTTGTATTGTTCCTTATGTTGTGTCCTCTCTGGAAAAAAAAAATTCTTTCATGCCTTAAAATATTCTAACAGCTCTTGAAAATCCACTTAACATATCACAGACGCTGTGAGAACTTTCCTGGCTTCCTCAGGAATTGACTGAATCCTCCATTTGGTGCCCTTTGTTTGCATGATAGTGCCTATATTGTATTTTAATTTCTGGTTTCTTTTCTGTTTCTTTGAGTCCTCATTTGTGTTTCTTTGAGTCCTCATTTTTGTTTCCTTGAGTCACCTGGCATACAATAATTGTTCAATGATATTTTCCGAGTTTATCAGTTCATTTGACTGAATGTTCTTCTATCCCGATGGGTATTCTTGAAACTTCCTGGCCATACCAATTCTTGCCTCAATTTTCATTGCTCTCCTTCATTGTCACTTTATTTCCTAATTTTCATATCTTTCCTAGCCTCACCTTGCTTTCTGTTTCTTGCCATGTTCTTGTATTCATTTTAGGTTCCCAATCAACAAAATTGCAGTTTATTCTTTCATGAGAAATGAGAGGGAGAGAGAGCGAGCAAGCACAAGAGTATTGGATTTGTACGGTCAGGCCAGCTAGTGGAGATATACTATAATACGAAGTGATATACAGGGAGTTGTTTTAGAAAGGTTGATCTGAGGGCTGGAGCGGTGGCGGTAGCTTGGCATTTACAGTGCTTACCTGGCAAGCGCGAATTCATGGGGAGTTCGAACCCCAGCACCCATGTACACAACGAAGTGTCAGAGCAATGAAAGCCATGTGAAAACACTAAATAAAAATTGATTCTGTCTCTATCTCACCATCCTGCTCTCTTAAAAAAAAAAAAAAAAAAGGTTGATCTGACTCAGTTTTCCTCTGTAGTTGCTTTTGTGGTTGAGTCACATCTCAGAGCCAATGAAATTCAGAGTTGAAAGTCTTTTTTTTTTTTTTTTTTTTTTTAAGAGAGAAGGACAGCGAGAAAGATACACAGGGAATCAATTTTTTTTTTTTTTTATTGAGCTCTTCACATGGCTTTTGTTGCTCTGACACTTGGTTGTGTACGTGGTTGCTGGAGTTTGAACCCGTGTACTTGCATATGCCAGGCAAGCGCCACAACCGCCAAGTCACCGCTCCAGCCCCACAGAGTTGAAAGTCTTAAAAGATCATTCATTTCTACCCACTTATTTAATATGTAAGAAACTAGATGACAGTAGCAGGTAGTGACTGAGTAGCAGTTAAGGCACAGGCCAACTGTTTCCAATTAGTCATTTTTCAGCTTTTCAATGTTGCCTAGCCCCAACTGTTTATACCCTGATTTAATACATTTCTTCAATATATTTAACAGAGCTTGAGTGTGCATGCACAGTTCACTTATCCTTATTAATATTAATGGGGAGGCCAATGACAGGCATCATGCTAGGCCCTGAGGATATAAATACAAACAACAACTTGTCCTTGTCCTAAAGAAACTTGTAGTATGTAGAGGACAATAATCACAGAAAAATGGGTGGATTGTGTCTAACTCAGTTTGGAAGATGGATAATGAGGCAGGGTTTGTGAGAACATGACATCAAATCTGGGTCTTGAAGGATGCGTGCACTTCAGATACTGATGGGAGTGGAACCTGAATAATGCAAATGAGAACAACTGTGTCAAACAATGTGAGCCTTTCGTGGGAGTCCTGTGATGAGCACAGGAAGGGCGGGAGTGCAGGGCAGGTGAAAGATACCGCAAGGGAGTTGACAGGGCCTGGATTTCAATCCCTGCTGTAATCAATTGACTTAGGTTATCTGTGTCACAGTTTTATCACCTGTTAAATGACAATGATACCAGACAGAGTTCTTATGGGGATTAAATGGGATAAAGCAAGTGAAATCCTCTTTTTAAGGATGCCTTTCCTTTCTGGACAAAGTTAATCTTTGATCCATAGGAACCTCAAATGAAATTGTGAGGTAGGTGTAGGGACCTGAGGCTGACCTCAGTCACTCTGCTCTCCCAAATTCTGGTCCACATAAGAAATGGGAAGTAGAAAAAGAAGATAGAAACAAATTAAAACATCAGATTTACTACGGCAAAAACTGGATTGAAAGCTCTGTGTTCAAACACTGGAAAATTGCAATTTATTTCTTCTGATTAAGAGCCTAAAATCTGCATATTTAAATTCAAATGGGGATCAGTTAAAGATAGTGTCTTGAAATAAAAGAATGAGGCAGAGCAGTGAAGGATGTATATGCATATTCCAGAATTAAATGACCATTTGTTAGTTGTGGTAACCTGCAGTATTAGGAGCCTAATACTTCCTTTTCTCTCTGTGCCCTGCCTCAGAGGAGTTTTATACGTCTGTCTTACTGAATGTAGGAACATGAGTGTATAGCTAGTTTTGGACCAAGAAGTATTGAAGATGCATACATTACTTGCAGAAGGAGCTTAAAGAGCTAGGGTGTGGTTTTCCCTATTTCTCTTCCATTGGCCACCATAACAAATAATATTCCA
This sequence comes from Aplodontia rufa, assembly GCA_004027875.1. Classification (NCBI taxonomy): domain Eukaryota; kingdom Metazoa; phylum Chordata; class Mammalia; order Rodentia; family Aplodontiidae; genus Aplodontia; species Aplodontia rufa. The sequence goes on from PVKS010000133.1 coordinate 90,621, forward strand.
GACTGAGGATGGAATACAAATAATATTCCAGACTGAGGATGGAATACGTTGGTGGTTTGGAAGTTGGTGAAGATGACAGCAGGTTAGTTGCTAAGCAATGATAGCTATGCATTCTGACCAAAAGTTGGTATGTTAAAAGTCACTGAAATTATTGGGGTGCTATTGCAGCAAAACTTAGCTTTCCTTGATTGAACAGTCATTATGAAATTACACCATGTAAGCAATTGAACTCAATGGATCAAATCTGTCCGTTAAGTCTATAATTGTCCAAATTTGTGGTTTTTAAATAAGTCCTATATGAGACTGTTCATTTTTTTGGCTTGTTATAGATTCTGCAAACATCAGAGATTTTGCACAGCTACTTCCATTTATCAGAAGAGTAAGACATGATGAGAATGAACATCCAATTCTTTCTACTTCATTTAACTTTTTGCAACATACTTCTCTGTATTTGACTCTTCTACCCTAATGCAGACATATAAATTTGTGCCATTTATCTTATGGATTAGTTTTTACCTTTGACCTTAAACTGACCAAAGGCAAGGATCACATCTACTGTGTACTACATTCCTATCCATGCTATGCTAAAATTGCTGCTAGGAAAGAGAAGTGTAGTTAAATGTCACACTTAGCTTCCACACAGTGCCTTTTAGAAAAAAGTTCTGTTTTGGGAATTTTGAATACAGTTGCTCTACTAATAGTAAGAATAGTTTAATAGTTTAATATAAATTTGTCCAATAAATGGTTATTTTAATCAGCTTGAGTTATCAAAAAGAATAGAGGTAGGATCAATTTTTCTATTCTCTTCAAGCATAAAAAGCAATTTTTTGGGTCACTTATGAATTTTACTGCTGACCACAGAGACTGTCTGTTGGTAAATGAATCTATCCTCTAACTATTAGCAATAACTGAGCAATCACCTGTTTAAGGTACTCTGAGTAATGCAAGTGAAAAAGGGAGATTTTATTGTCAATGAAACTCTGAGGTAGTATCAGTCATGTGGAAGAAATGTGATCATCTCCAAATAGTATAGGTACTGCAAACTGGATGTAAGGAGCTGCTGGCAGGATTTAGAATTAATGGTAGGAAGTATTAAATGGGAAAAGGATTAATATCATATTAGAAAATAAATGAAAAATGATATAAGCTGGCCTCTGCTTTGTGGCTACATTCATATCATAGTTGAAGGACTACATTAATATAATTAGGAAAACATCCCAATGGAAATCAGCAGACTCAGTGTAATGTAAATGTTTTTAATGACTGCAGAGATTTTGTGATAATCTCATTAATGATGCTAACTGTGTATAATAACACTTTTTGACACGTTCAACAAGATCAACGTTCTGCAAGAATTGTTCGTTAAATTTCAGCTTGTGAGGAGTAAGGAGGTTATACAATTAAGGACCACATACCTTGAGGTAGGTATACGTGCTATTAGCTACCATACTTAAATCACTCTCAAAGAACTTTTACCTTGCAAAGGACACATGGGTAAGAGCAATGCCATTTGATGGAACTTTGTATTCCTCTTGAATGATCCTTCATGGTAGATCTAGCCATGGTGAGCTATGGAGCAATTGAAATACAGCTAGTGCAATTGAGCATCTGATACATTTAAGTTTAACAAACTGAATTTGAAATTTCTATGTGTGATTAAAATATACTGTATTGTACAGTGCAGGTCATAGATCATGTGCTGTAAAATTTTTAAATTAAGATTGTTTCACTCATGTCCTGTGTCCTCTTTACTAATTGGTTCTGCCACGGCACACCAATTTAAAACAAAATGAGAATTTGTCTAAGTGAAAAATAAAGCCAGCATATTTTCAAGTGTGTCCTGAGTCCCAAACAAAATTAAATAATGTCCAAGGATTGTGGCATTCTTAGGCTTCTTTTGGTACTACTCGGTAGGGATACTTATTTTCCTCTATTCAGACATCCCTATTGAAGGCTTCAGGAAACTTTTCATTCCCTACCAAACTCTTTCTTTGGCATGGGACATTTGTCTAGCCAGCAACCTAGCATTCTCTGAGGCTCTGCCTCTCAGTTAAGTTCTGTGGTTGATCTGTCCAACCTCTGGCTTTAGAAGCTGAAGGTCTCTAAATCCTGCTGACTTGTCTATTGTTTTAAATTGTTAATTAATTGATATGAGCAGGTCATATTCTCCATGTAGTAACCAATGGCACTTAAGAACAGCAACCCTCTTTCATAGTCCTTGGTCCTGAGACACAAGACGTACCAGTTCATCTTTCCTTCTGCCTGTATCTCATGCCAATTCAGAAAAGAATAAGATGTTAGCAGATGAAACTTTACTGCATGCCACAGATTATAAATACAGCATCAGTTGCCATAGATTGGCCAACATTGTCATTTAGCCAGACAGCAAGCACACAGGGTGTGTCAGAGTCAGGTTCTTGAGTTCACTTCCATTGCCAACTGTGCTGGCTTCAGTTACCCTGAAGTGAAACCTGAGATGGAGATTCTTGCTCATGAGTCACTGGAGGATGAAGGAAGTGAATAAAACACAGGGCAGGTGAAAGAATAAGCAAAAGCAGTCCCAGCTGGAGACTGGTTTCAGTCTGATCTCTCCGGATAGCTGGGACATGCACATTGCACTAGAGAGTTCCACCTTGAAGAAAGAGGGCTAGCCTGTTACATACTCTGGTTTCCCCTTTGCTCCTGACAACAACTTAAGTCTGCAGTAGGTGTGTGTGTGGGGGGGGAATGTTGTGTCCCTAAAAATAGAATCAAATGTGAACTGTTCCCAATTGACTTTCATAGCAGCTGGGGATGAGCACAGGGTATGTGTCAGCGCACTTATAGTGAAAGTGCTCTGGGCAGAACAAATAACTTCTACTACAGCAAGTGGGACACCAGATCCTTTGGTAGAGTCTTCAGCAATTAAAGCACAGGGAGAACCAGGGGCTGAGGACTAAATGCTGCCTCTATAGCACAATTCTTTCCACCTCCTCACATGGCCATGTTCATTCAGTCACTCATTCTAGAAATAATTAGGGAGACCTATTTTATCATAGCACTAACCTGTGTTCTGGGATAGGGTAATGATTAGGTTTATAGAATCATGAGCAATAAGCTTATAAGTGGGTGGCTCCAGGAAAATGTGAATAGGTGCTATTAAAATGATGGGAATCTGTGCAAACAAGGGAAGGGAGAAAATAGAAGTGAGGTACTAAAAACAAAGTTCATAGAGAAGTTAAAATTTGAATTAGTTACTGACAGATGACTAGGGATTTGTCCAGCAAATTTCCCTAGTTATATAGCAATTAAGTACTTTTTAAGACACAAATAATTGTTTTTCTTTATTTAGGTAGATTTAAGGGAGTGCTTGGATTAAGCATCCTACAAAGTCTGAAGGATATCAATCTAACATCCTGTTTCAGAGCATTGTGTTCACCTTCTGATGTTCTTTGTTGACTTGAACATAGATTTTTCAGCCTCTATTCACCTAGTGTTGGTATTCAGAAGGCACTTCAAATGACACAGAGCCTTTCCACACAGGAAATTCATGTTTATGGCATGCATAGGACGGTGAATCCTTCATTTCCCACCAAATGGAGATAGTTTGAATAATAGACATTCATTATTTCTTGAGTCCGGTACTCTTAGCTGAGAAATAGGATTCCAGTGGGATAAATTTTTTTCCTTGATGTCAGCTTCAAGTTTGTCATAGGACCAATAAAAATTGCTACATACTCTAGTTAAAAATGATCTGGCTTAAGGTTGACTATCAGAGGGCTTCTGTGGTGGCACTTGTGGATTACCTCTACAATCTGTGGCTTATTATTCTCAAAGTTCTCAGTTTTCTACTTTACTAACAGGATGACTGATTGGACCTGTTCATTAAGTGTGCAAAATCAAAGTACATCTTTTGAAAGCACTGTCAGAGCTAATTAGGGAGCACATGAAGGCTTGAATTTGGAACTCAACTTTGAAAATAAACATCTTGGTCCATTAGATACTTTTGTAGAGCAAATGGATGGATGCAGATGGTAAAGCAAAATTACATATTTTCTTTCTGTTCTTGGAATATCTGAAACTATCAATACCTTTCATTTAATTTTTTAAAATGAAATTTGTTTTCTACTACTGACTCAGGGACATGTAGATAGTTATTTTAAACATTATGATTATAATGCTATTTGTTTCTATAATAGGACGACACTGATACAGGCTAACTGACAAAGCAGGAAAGAATTTTTTTTCTAGTTTTACGTGAGAAGTTGATCCTTTATGATCTCAGCTAAGGTATTATTGATGAGAAAATTTTTTGAGAGTATGAGCTGCTGTCTTCCAGGGCATGAAATATTGTATTTTGAACCAATAACTATATGTACTTCTTCAAGCTGGAATTCATAGATGCTTCATGTCTGAAAATGGAGATTATGCCATTTCATCTAGTGACCTTCCTTCAACATGTTGCTGTTCCCATCAGAGCCATTGGAACTGACCCAGTGGCTATTCCTCCTAAACCTTATTTGCAGGTTCCTCCTCATTTTTCTAACATCTGAATTTTGAAGTATTTGACAGATGCTAGATCCCTTGCACTTTTCTCTCTTCTAGTTACATTAAAAGACTACCTCACTTAGCCCTAAAGGTTGAGATTTATAAATAGTATTTTTAGGTGTAAATGTTGAGACCTGTCCTTTGACATTCCTACGGATTGTCTTGTAGTCATTTTAAAACTAACATGCCTTAAATGAACTCTAAATTCTATATATCTATAAGCTTTCTACCTCCCCTGCCTTTATCTAGTTAGGGGCAAAACCTTTACCTAGTGTTTCAGAATAAAAATCTAGGCACTGTCCTTGGTTCATCTCGTCTCACAATTTCCATATAATTCTTGAGGATGCTTTGATGTATCTTGGAACTACATGGGGCATATAGTTTTACTTTTTTTTAAATCTAAAATGACTATTTAAATTAATAAATAGAAGTTGTATGTGTTTATAAACAACATGATTCATATGTGCATATATTGTGGAATGGCTAAATCAAGCTAATTAACATATGCTTGGCATCACGTGTATATATTTTGTGGTGAGAATGCCTAAGTCTACTCTTAGGAATTTCAAGTACTCAATACTTGAAAATTTCCCGTCTAACTGAAATTTTATATCATCTGACCAACATTTCCACAATCCCTGGCTTCTGGTGGTCACCATTCTACTCTCTGCTCTTATGACTAACTCTTTTTAAAAACTCCACATATATAAGATCATACAGTATTTGTCTTTTGTACTATGATGCCTTCTAGGTTCATTCATTTTGTCATAAATGTCAGGATTTTCCTTTTTAAAGAACTACATTGCACTCTATTATGTGTTTATACTATATTTTCTTTATCCATTCATATACTGATGGCTGTATTTAAATCCAGTGAGTTTGAATAAACCATGGAATGTCGATGATATAAAGAGTGAGTGTTAAATACCTGTTAGGCTCACAGAGCAGCAAATCTTAAATTAGTACTAGATAAGGAAGAAGTTTTTTTGCATTTCTTCTTTTCCCTTCACCATCCCTCCTCTTTGAACCTGGTAGAAGGAGAAACTTAGGTTATGAAAAATGTGAGTGGAGAGTAAAAGTTTAAGGAAAGAGAGGGAGAAAAATGACCACAATAACCTTCTTGGACAATTGACTTTTCATTTACAAGAGGCCTCAGATGGGGGTGAAGAAGCATTTTAATTTTAAATCAAACTGGGAGGTTTATTATTCTATAAGTCTTGATCATTTTAATTATTGAAGTGAGACAATGGTTTAGTGACTTAGGTAACATAGGATTTATTATGACCATGGCAGATTAGTTTATGGAACCACTGGGACTTTATCAGGTTTATCAAGGAGTAGATGAATAACTTCCTCTGCTGAATAACCCTAAATGAGAGTAGGAAGTAAATGAAAAGTGACTTTCTGATTAAACCCTAAAGGTTGTGATTATTCAACATGCTATTCTAATTCTGTGAGGCTAATCATCAAACTTGGAATAAAATCTAAAATCCTTAGGTTATCTGATCTTAGCTCTTGCTGCCCACACCCACACACTCCACCCTCAGCATGCAGGTATTGTTTCTGACCTTTTTGTTTTCTGGAATATGAGATTAATTGGCTCTCCTATCTACTCCTGAGTCCTCTCCTTTTTCCTTAATGGGCATTTTCCTAATACACTTTTTACATATCTAATCCTGAGCCTATCTGGTTATTGGAGGGCCCGTTCTGATGCATGGTCACTGGTGATCTTTTTCAGAGTAAATTGAGGGAGATCTAGAGCCTGATATAAAAATTGAGCAGGTAATATAAGTGGTTAAATGTAATATAAGTGGTTAAATATAGACAGTGAATGTGCATTTTCCTTTAGGAGGTATACCTCCAGATGGTTGGGAAGATACAGTGATAGCTACAAGTGGAATAGATGAATTTTCTTGTTGGTGGCTTTCTGTATAGGAGCCGGTGAACAGGACATGTTTGAAATTATGGAAGAGGGAAAGAGAGGAAAATGGATGAATCTAGGTCCTAGAAGAAGCAGATGATATTATATCAGATCCCTAGTGGTATCTTCCTCTGAGATAAGCGTGGCTGCAGATCATCAGCTCATGATACTTAAAACTGTCCAGTGGCCAACTTTCTATTGTACCAGGAATAAAACCTAAACCTTACCATGACATTTAAGACCCAATTTGCTTTTACTTCTGCCTATCTCTCTGGCATTGTCTACCATTCTTACCTCTCATATTTCATTCCAGATACCCTCTCTCCTCTTCTCCTTTAGCATATCAAACTCTTTCTGGTATCCAGGACTCTACATTAATTTCTTCCTCTGCTAGAAACTCTTCCCTAATATTAAGCCTTAAAGCAAATGTCATTTAGAAAACTCTGAAAAATTACTTGCAAAAATCCTTTCCCCAAGTTATTCTCACGTGCATTGTTATTTACCTAGCAGCTTAGAATGCACCGCTGTCTGAAATGATCATGCTTATTACCTTTTATTTTTTCATTCAGGTACAAAAATTCATGAACATAGAGATCTTGTTGCTATGTTCTGCTGTAGCCCCAGGGTCTAGAATAGTGCCTGGCATTTAATAGGCATTTTAATTGAGAATTGGGGGCAAAATAAAGGGTATTAAGAGTATTTATACCAGGAAATCTTGATTTATTTTTTTCTTGAATTTAGCACCTGCTAAGAGTAAGAGGGATCAGAGATTCAGGGAAGCTTGAGATGGTAGCTGTGAGTAGTAGAAGAGGGAGGTAAAGGATAAGTAAGAAATATTAGTGGCATGCTGGGTGGACTGGCAGTCTCCTCTACTAGCAAGTACAGCTGTAACTCTATGAATCCAGGAAGCAAGCATGCTCCCCATGTTCTTGTTTGAGCTTTGTTTGCTTTCCTATAGGGTCAATAAATGTGCAATTGATTTTGAATTTTTTTAAATTAATTGTTTCATTCTGATTGTCTCTGTTTCAAAAACTTTCTAAATAAGACCTCTTTTTGTCTTTTTATCTTCAACTTCAAGTAAATGGTAAACTGAGCTCACATATTCTCTATGTAAATGTTTTTTCTCTATTCTTCCATTCTTTATTTGCAGGCAATTTGTGCCTCATGCCAATCATTTTTCATCTTAATTCATTTTAATTTTCTTTCTTGTTTAAGAAAAAAGAAAGAACAAAATCAACCAAACAATTCTAAATTTTATTTTCAGTGTTCAGTTATTTTTTTGTTTTGTGTGATTTTGGTAACTTGCTCTCTCTGCCATTTGTGGTATTTCAGGAATTTTGTACTCAAAGGACAATGTGTTCTTATTTTAAAACTGCTGTGAGCTTGGGAAATACATCATAAAAATCAGAATAATTTATAAATAACAATTAGGGTAGTTTGAATTTGGAAAAGAGCCCTAAGTTTATTTGATGCACTCATCTATTCAAATACATATAAATGCATTTATAAATATATACGAGGACGTATATTTGATCCTAGGAAGATGATAGTGGTTATTGAAACTTAAAATTTCACTGTGAAGAAGATAGATGCATATAAACTCTTGGTGAAATTCAATGAAGAGAATAATGTGATTTATTATGGAGAGCACATATAGCAGGACTCTTAGGTATTCACCAGTGGTTGAAGTGGATCATAGAATATTTTGAAATTGAGATGTGAAACTAGCTCTATAAAGTGGCAGGAGAGGCCAGACAGAGAGAAGGACATAAGTTCAGGATGGTTAACAATGTGAGCAATATAGCTGGAAAAATAGTGTCAGATCATGAGGGTTTCATGTGAAGTATGTGAACTTAATTCTGAAACTGAGGAAAAGTTTTCAAGAAAGTGTCATGACTAAGTTTGTTTTGTAAAAGTTCCAGTTTGATAGCAGATTCCACTGTGGATATACAGAGGATTGAAGCTAGAGCTAGGGCTAGTCAAGAGAAGGTTGAGAAATTACAAGATCTCAACCATGGAAGGTGACAGATTTAAAACTTGCTAAGGCAGAAGAATTAATAGAACATGATGATACCATTCTCTGTGGAGAGGGATCTCTCACTCCTAAGTGGCTGGGCTTAAAAACCACTTGTAAAATTCAGGAATACTAAAAGAAGAAGCATGGCTAGAGAAGATAATGAGACAAATTTGGAGTATCTTCAACTGATGAGCTATTGAGACATTCAAGTGTAGATGTTTGAGTAGCACTAGAAATTCTGTTCTGAAGCTCTTGGGAGAGTTGGGGTTAGAGAAGAGGATTTGGGAGTCAGTAGTATGTGAATGTGATTGAAGCCAGGGAATGAGATCACCTAGTCAGGGTGGGCAAGGTGTGAGTAGAGGAAGTAGAGCTCATAACCATTATTGAAGAATAAGTGAGAAGGGTAGGAGAAAAAAAAAGGAAGAAACAGTTGTAGAAATCAAGAAAAGAGAGTTTCAAGGAGAAGTACATATTTTCATTATTTTGAAATTGAAAACTTCAATTAGCTTTTAAGCAAATAATCCATCTTTAAAGATAATGAGAATAGTTATCAGCATTTTACTTAAAATTTTGATTTTAGAACTTCACAATAAATAATCAACAAAACTCTGATCTTAAATTTTATTTTAAAATTTGTATTTTACAATCTTGTCAAGTTTGCAAAGATTGTTTCCTATAATAAATCAAAAATGAAAACCTCTCAGCACAAATGCTCACATACATTGGATTTATATTTTAAGTTTGAAAGTTTGCCTGAAGTAGCCCTGAGTTTCTTCCTTTAAAGGTATATATAAAGATCATTGTGTTTCTTTTTTGTGTGTGTTGTGGCAATTACTTCAAAATAGTTCATTGAGAAAATTAAATACCAAATAAGGTTGGGATCATAAAAAATCATGTATTTATCCCCAAGGTGCTATAATCAATATTTTACTATGCTTGTGTGTATTCCTTTAAAATTGTTTGGCTTATTTGCCTTTCTCCCTCCCTTTCTTCATCTCTGCAATATTTTGAAGTACATATTTGCTATCATGTAATTTTGTTATTTTCTAAAATATTGTCTAAAATAAATACAGAATCTTATCACACCTGACCAAATTAATATATCATCCACTTAGCCATATATTATTTCCCCTGGTCACTCAAAATATTATCTATTATGAATTATTAAAATTAGAATTCAAACAAATTCTTTGCAGTTTATTACTTAGGTTTCTTTTAAAGAGAAACTTTAATTCTCCTTCCTATTATTCCCCCTCCCTTGCTCTTATAAAATAACTGCATCATTATCTATCCTAAACAATGTACCATGTTCTGAAATTGGCCAGTTACTTCATCATAATCTCATATTTTTTTCTGTTCCCAGTTTTATTCAACTAATAGAGAAGTTGGTTAAACTCAGGATTTAGGTTTTTTATCAAAAACATTTTAGTACTTAAAATTGTATCACATCTGATTGTCAATGCGGGATTGTTTTACTCTTAGGCTAAAATTAGTAGGTTCTGGTGGTAATTCAATGCCAGTTTCTCCATCATTCATTCTTATAATATTTCTTAGCAGCCATCAAAAATACTGCCTGAGTAAATATTACATTAGGGATTTAAAAATGACGATTTTTCAAGCCTCTTATTTATTCTCCATGTGCTACTGGGAACACTTCCAGATGGATCTTCTGTCATGACCCTGTTCATTCAACTTCTTGCTTTCTGTAAGTACTAGATGATACAGGCTAATCTTCTATAATTCTTGCCCTAGACCTTGAATCAACTGTTTCTCTGAAGAGCCATGGTTGCCTTTAATGAGTAACAAGGACTGTTTCAGCCCGATTCCCTGGAAAATAGATTTTGTTGCAATCTCGGGGCACCATAAGTGAAGAAAAAAGACAGACCGGGAAGATTAGGAAGTAAGATAAGATGATGGCTACTCAGTTTCCATTGATATTTGCCAAGCTTTGATGGGACCAAACACATGTGTGAGGCCACATAGACATCTCTAAAGAGGCTTTATAAAGAACCAAGCTTTGGAAAAAATGAGGGAGAAAATTTATATTTCTGGCTTCACTATCTTCTCGTTCCCACTGGTCAGGGGTACCCGCCAAGGAACTAGCTTTGTGTGCTTCTGTTCTGCATCATCCAATACCTTTGGGAACTCGGGCAGCCAGATCTTATTTACTCCCAGACATTTTGATTGGATACAGAAGTCATGAGAGGGACCAGAATCCTAAAAGTACTCCTGGTTAGCTTGGTTTTAAAAGCAACAGCCCAAAGGTAGTTCTAGTGCTCCAGGTCAAGGTATTGCTTTTCCCCATGCAGTGGAATTGAGTGGACTTGAAGGAAGTGTCAGTGTGGTGAAGGATAAGGTGGAACAAGCATCTCAGGGTTTAGCAAGAAGGTGAGATCAACTAAGTCTGGAGAGGTACACAAGAAATGTTTGATATGGAAACTCATGATAGGTTGAAAATGCAATCTTTAAATCCTAGATTTATTTCTTCAAATTTTCCCTTTTGTTTCCTGTATAATGTAAACGGAGCCATCCCAGCAAAAAAGACATTATTTTTAGATAGTAAATTCAAGATTGGGTTAGGCTCCTGCTAGAGAGCTTGTGCCACTTTCTGTGGGGGTCTGACCTTCACTCCATCTCATCAGCTGCCCTGGAGTGATCACATTACTGTTTGCATGGGCTCCTTTAGGCTGGATTGTGCTTCATTGAGCTTGCTATTGTCGTGCAAAGGTAAAACAGTGTGGGTCAGAATGTATTGACCACAGAATGTTCCTAACTTTTGTCTGTGCTCGAAATCTGCATAACCCCTGGCAACTCCCTTAGAAGGAGTATTGATTTCTTGGCTGTCTCCCTTCTCTATAAAAACCCCGTGTGCCTTGGTAAAAAACAGATTCTGAGCTGCCATCCGCTGCGTGTGATTGACTCGTTTCCCCATCCGAGAGGGAAGGGGTCTCTGGACGAGGGGGACCTGGGTTTCAGCCACAGCACTCATCCTCCTGATCGGCTCCCGGGGGACAATCCACCTGGTCCACATTGTCCTGCCTGCCCTCAGGGACGCTGAGGTAGCAACAACTTTCAATCATTTTCTATTAGTGAGGACTCACATACTTGTTCATATCTGAGTCCAAGAGTGACTGATGTGAGGTTTACTTGTGTTCCTAGTGAGAGGAGGAAACAGGTTTGATGAGCCAATTTCTGCACAAGGTAATTCCAAGGTGGTTGTTGGAATATTTCTAAAGCATTGTGATATGTTCACTTGAGCAGATATTGGTCCCTGTTAGAGGTTAATATATAACTTGCCACGGAGTTCACCAACAAGGTAGTCCAGATGTTTGGCCAGATGTAGGATTTTTCTGGTAACTGATAGGGGTTTCATTCAAAATTAGGAAACAGAGGAAGCAATAAAGATAGGAAATTTGCTGTCTCTGAATATTTGTGACTATTTTGCTGCTACTGACTCACCTGTTGACAAAATATGGGTTCCTAGGGTTGCTAGCTTTCTTGCTTCTTTTACTGTACTCTGACATTTAGGTCAAGAGGCAATGGCAAATCAAGTAATGATTGGTTGTTAAAACTTCAATTTTGTGTGGTGGAAAGAGCCAGCTATTTAGTGAATCTTGTTTTGATCTATAAAATATAGTATGTGATAAAAATTTCTTGCATAGTTATGAATTATTAGCAATATATATTTTATAAAGATACTGTTTGGTATTATTACCATGACATAAGTAATAGTGACATAGGAAATATCAAAGTGAAATGTTATAATTTCTGGGAACAAAAGTTTCTTTTATTAAAAGAAAATTAAGATACATTTTATTTGGTGTCTCTCCATTTCATAAAATGTTATCTTAAGGGACAATGATGTAGTATTTCATCAAAAGTGCTAAAGACCAAGACACGGAGATACATCTGTATTCCATATTGAAAGGTTTTAGTGGGGCTGGAGTGGTAGCTCAGCAGTTACAGCATGTGTGAGGTAACGGGTTACCCTAGCACCCTGTACACAACGGCGTGACAGAGCAAAGAAGGGCCCATGAGGAACTAAATAGAATTGATTTTTCTCCCCCTCACCCTCTCTACATGTCCTTCTCTCTCTCTCTCTCTCTCTCTCTCTAAGTTTTAGTGACATTTCATAGGTTGCTATTCTGGCCAAGGAATATAAAGCAAGAAGTCCTTTTTCCTTTTATTATATAAAATACTAAGATTATGCAAATATGTAGAATAATGTTCACTAACTCATCATTCAGCTTCAACACTTAGGAACATTCTGTTACTCTTGCTTTATATAGTATGTTCCCCAGATTGTTTTTTACTTGAAAATATTTACGTATTTAAATATTGAAAATAAGGCAAATTCCAGAACTGTATTATTTTACCTGTACATACTTGAGTATGTATTTGTGATACAAAATTTTAAATAAAAGGTTAGCACTACTACCATGCTATTTCTACCACCTAAAGCTACTCATATTTAGAATTTCCCTGCAGTCTCAAGAGCATCTTTCCATAGTTGGTCTGTTCAGATCTGGACCACAAGAAGTTCCACATGTGTTTTGCTGATGTTACTCTTTAGTCTGCTGTAATGTTTTAACAGTTCCTCACTTTTTACATCTGTGTATCATTTATTGTGGAGGAAAGTAGATCTGTAGTAGTATAGAAGAGCCCACATTCAGAATTCATTTGATTCCTTCCTTATGGTATTATTTTAAGATGTTCTTTTTTGTCAATATTTCATTCAAAACAGCAGCGAGTTTTTTTTTTTCAGGTTAATGATAACTTTTAAAATAATATTAAAGGGATACTTCTATAAATACATCCCATTCCATCATATCAGGATGAACCTAGTGTCTATATTACTTTTTCAGTGATGTTAGTTAGAATCAGTGGTTTCTGATGGTAGAAGCCTGATATTACTACTAAATGCAGCATTTTACCTGGTGGTTTGAATAACTCCAGCTAATCTTTGTCTGAATAACTTTTAAAAAAAAAATCTATCATTCCTTTTTAATTTATTTGTTGTGATTCTGCTCTAAAACAGATCTATCCTTTTATCCAGTGTTTGATTATCTTGAAACATAGAGCTTACAGAAATGGCAGGAAAAATTCTTAATTTTTAAAAGAATTCTCAGAATGACGATTCCCGTGTTCAACAAAGATAACCAGTAATTTGTGTGCACATAGAAGCATGAGAGCATGACTTTGGGAGAGCCAATATGTTTCAATCCATTGCAGCTATTGTTCTTTTTGAGCTCCGGTTGTCCCATTTGCTAGAGGGAAGTGTTCAGATTATGTTTTTGGTCACAGCTGCAGTGGTCTTTGTAGATACAATAAGAAGTTTCAGGCTCATCTTGCATGTGTTCTACCTGAAATCTTAATGTCTCCAAGAAAATTGATTCTTTTAGTGGTACCTGAAGATGGAGACCATGATTTGTGTACTATATGTGCATTATTTGTGTTATTTGTGTATTACGAGTATTCATTATTCTTCTAGACTTTTTTTCAGGGGACAAAGTTAGAAAAGTTATTTTTAAAAAAAAGGTTAAATAAATTATGAATTCATACTGACATTTCTAAAAGGTTACAGGATTTTATTTAACTAAAAAGTTTATATATGTATCTCCTCTTATCTTGAAATTTTACTATTTTAATACTTTTAGCATTTATATATTTATATTTGGTTAGTTAAAAATAATGTCTGCAGTTAGGCTACCCATAAGAAAACCAAAGATAATTTAATATTTTTTTTGTGTGTGTGTGCATGCCCACGTGTCTATAGGTGTGTATTGTCCTTGGGATGTATGTTCAGGTAGGGATGTGCTGTACATTTATTAATTTGAAATCTTTGTATTCTTATAATTCTTTTCTAAAAAAATAGTAACTTACCAGCCATTCGGTTGATATGTATTTAGGTTCATTTCCTCCCTATTTATTCTAATTTCTGGAAGTTGTTTAGATTTTTTTTACCTTTCATTTTAATTTTTTGCACTAACATAAAACATTTATATAGGTCCAAGTAAAAACTATGAAATAAGTACACTGAGAAAGTGCTTGGATGCGTATTTCTTTTCATATCTCATTCTTGCTCTCTTCAGTGAGGAATCATTTTTATTAGTCTTCAATTGATTCATCTGTTATTTGTTCTAGGGAATATTACCAAACATGTATGTATGTCTGTATTTTTTCTACTTCTCACAGAAAAGAGGGAAGACATCTACTCTTCTTCACCTTGTGTATTCACTTAACTATTTAGCTCTTCATCACCACAGTTTTGCTAGTCTACCTTAGGAATAGATTCCTGGATGTGGGACTGTTAGGTCAAAGAGTAAAACTATAAAAATGATATTGCCAAAGCTCCTTCAGTAGAGTAGTACCATTTTCCAATTGGAAACATTTTAAAGATAAAGGTCCCCTAGGGTCTGAGCTAATGAGTGAGAGCACAGAGGTGAAGGCTCTCAGGTGAGTTGAGTGATCACCCAGGTTTGTGAAGCCTTTTGGATAATAATATTTAAGGCTAATATGAAATTAAATTTTATTGCTCACTTGATATATACCAGGTACTGGAGAGAGTGATTCAAGATGAATATAACATTGACTCCCCTGAATGATCCCATTGTCTCCCCTGAATGATCCCAGATAGTGGAGGAAAACTATTTATGAATGAATAATTGTGCTATCATTTGATTGCTAAGATAATAGAGATAATACACATTGTACTAAGTGGGCACAAGACGGTGAGTAACCCTGTCAATTAGAATTTTACCTAGGATAGACTGGAGTTGACTGTTCCTAATGGAAAAAAAAGCAGAGATATGCATTTAACAAATTCCCTGAAAGCTGATTCATGAGACTCCTTTCTTGAAAAGAAAGAAATCTCAAGTTTAACCTAGAACTCATCCCGCCTGTACTTGTTTCTTTGCTTATTTTAATCTTTGTCATAGCTTAAAAATTTCAAGCTTTAGTGACCATGGACATCAATGGAGATTTTTTTTTTTAACGAAAATCATAATGGCATGAAGAATCCTAACAATGGTATGTTCAGCATGAAAATACTGCTATACCTGGAAGCATTCTGTGCTCTGCTTGAAGCTAGTCATAGAGTTGACAGGAGAGAAGATAAAAGTCAATAAAAACAGAATTGTTTATTAAAAAGAGCTAATGTTACAAGAACAGTACACAGAACTATTATCTGACTGTGCCTTCCACGTGTTATATACCATTATATATAGTATATATACAGATTGTATACAGTATATTTAACGGTTCAACATGGAGTCCACAGTACCTTCATTTGGGTATGTAAAACATTTGCTATCATGAAATTTTTGATTATCAGGAGTATTGTTTTCTTCATAGTTCAATTGACATTATACAAAAATACAGTCTCTTTAATGATTTAAGACTGTGTGGTTATTATCCCATACAGGAAAATACTCAGTACTGTAGCTGAAAAATAATGTACCTTGATAAGGAATGCTGTCTGTGTTCTACAAAGTAACAAACGTGTAATACATAATATACATAAACATTGAAATTGTGTATTTTAAATAGGTTTACGAGGCAAAATACATATCTTGTGTATGTTGAGTAAAAACATCCCATATCTGATTTCCTGTAAGAATACAACATAGACATCCTATATGCAAATATTCTGGCAGATATGTACCATCCATCAGCTACTTGGAAATCTGGATTGATTTTTATTTTGGTACTGGGGATTGAACTTGGTGCTCTGCCTCTGATCTACATCACCAGGCTTTATTTTTAAAATTTGGGATGGGGTCTTAGTAAGTTGCATAGGATCTCACTAAATTGCTGAGGCTGGCCTTGAACTTGCCATCTTCCTGCCTTAGCCTACTAAATTGTTGGGATTACAGGTATGTGTCACTGTGCCCAGCAATACTGGTTAATATAATTTGTCATATATTGACATTTTATTGGGCTTTGCTTTATAAGAACGTTGTAAAAACTTGATTCTTGAAGTCCTTCACTAAATCTAGCATAGAATATCATGGAAAATAAAGAAAATGGCTTGATTCATCAAATATGTAAAAATTATTTCCAATTTTAAAATATCCTGTATTTTGAAGTTGCACAATTAGTTCTTGTAAGTTACATCATACTTTGGAGTTAACAATGTTGACATTCCTCTATTTGCAAAGTCTAGCCTCACCCACTGCAAGGGAGGCATTTAAGAAAGGCCACTTGGTTGTTATTATTCAGTCTTAAATATTCACCATCTATAGTATTTACTATGATGATTTGTTGAGTAAAATAATATTTTAAATGACTTATTGTTTGTTTAGAAGTGCCTTGAACATAATTTTCTCCAATCACAGTGAATAATTAACATATGTACTTGTGCCAAAACTCTAAAACTAATTTTTTAGGCAGCTCAAAATAGAATCTCTAATCTTTCCTTTGATTCTTTCATGATTAACCAACAATTTGAATTCAATATTGTTTCATTTTATTAAAGATGCAAGTAGAGTTCATAGGTTTAGATTATGCAAAGGACAAAAAGTAAATTGCTTTTTGTCCTCATACTAACATCACCTGGAAGACTGATTTCTCCAGACTCTTTTTCTGGCAAATGAGGTTGTAATAAATACTTTTTCTTTGTGGGTGTAATACCAACTCTGGTACATCCTCATATTTTCTAAAATTTCTTTATGATCTATCAAGTAGAAAATTTTCACCTGGCTTTCCAATAACTATCAAGGATTACTAAGATTCAAGTTGACTTCCAAAATAACAATTTGTGATCGGCTCCCAAGCTACAAAATCAAGCTATATGTGGCTGGAGATTCTAGCAGAGTTCCTATACTGATGCCATCTTCCTACAGATTAATTTTTTAAAACTTAATTTATCCAATAGATCCTCTTTATTTTGGTAGTTGGCAAGATTTTATAGGTGGCATGGAACTGTCTGAAGAAAATTATTTGGTATGCTTGAATCATTTTAGTCCACAGACTGTACATATAATTACTTGCACAACAAATTTTCATTGTCCTTAAACTATTTGCAATTAGAAGGAAGTGTTGGATTTGATTCAAAATTTGCTTTGATAGTAGGTGGAGAAATCAAAAAGTTCTGCCCCTGTTGTATTTTTAAATTAGCACCTGTGACAGTGTGTCATTGTCTGCGATTTTTAGTCATCATATATTTTTGTGATTTTAAACTCTTCGTTATTAAAAATAAACATTTACAATATTAGCTGCTAGATAACATCATAGTTGATGGAAATCAATAAATTCATTTGAACTTACTTTCTCTTTACCTTGCACAAATAAATGGCTTATTCCGTACCCTAATATCTGATTCTAGGTGTGCATATAGAATAACACATTGACAAATCTTGTTATTTCACTGTGAGATCTCATAATATTTTTGAGAGAATTTTTGTGTAGTTCTCATACTGGATCACATAACTGAAATATTTTTCTTATCTCCTGCTGTTTTGGCAATTGGGATAGTCAGCTGAAGGGAAAATGAAAAACACTGGACTCAGAGTCTAAGGAAACTTTTCATTCTCAGTTGTATTTGTTTTTGAAACATCTGCTAGTGACCACTTAACAAATGGATGGCACATACTCAGAGTCATCAGATATAAAATCAAATTCCAACATATTAAAAAAATTTAGAATACATTCGACGAAATTACCTTTGCTTACAAAAATTCATTACATACAATCTGCATATTTTTATTGGACTAAGAACTGTCCTTTCCATTTACAAAAACCAAATAGAAACCTGATGGATAAGTAATATTTCCCTCCCAACCTCCTGTAAGTGCACCATGTGTAGTCCCAAGTTTTTAAAGCTTATCTCAGGATCCTGGGTCCCACTACACTCTATTCACTGCTGTACTCGAGCTAAAGAAAAAAAAAAATCAAATGAAGTCAGCAGCTTTCACCAGGAAGTTGAAGGAATAATCAATGCCAAGAGCAACGTTACTGATGATGATGTGGAGAAACTGTGCAGGGTTGACTGAGCGCTTGTGATTTTCCCACCTGTGAAAGAAGAGAAGCATCAAATGAAGGAAGTTATTTTGTTCTTGTTCAGTCAAGACAAGAGTTGTTCTTAGAACATATGACAAATGAGTGCAACATCTGTCCCTCTCATGAGAGATTGTTCTTCATGTGCAGGAATTAAGCCATGGTCTGAGGTTCCCAAAGTTTCAAGGAGGGCAGAAACATTTATGCAACACTGTGTTGAAAAATCTAAGTCAGGTCTTACACATCTAACCAGGAGATTTAGTGTAATTTCCACCAATGATGGCTGATGGAAAACATCACAAGTTTCAGATATTGGAAAGTGAAGTAATTTTTATGGAACACATTTCTGGAAATGGAGCAAAAATAATTAGCAAAAGGGCAAGAACTCATTATTCTGTTAATTTTTAAAACTTAATGTTTTATTTATTTATTGGTCTTTGATTATTCCAGTGAAGTAGGCTTAAATTCTAGATTCTCATGCCAAACTTGGTAAAGAAGGTCAGTCTTTCATCATTCTTATGCATCATTCTTGCTCAGGAGAAATTCTTTCTTGAGAGTAAAACATTAGATGTACTTATTTGGATTAAATTAACTGATGTGAGTTGATTAATCTGAAGTAGTTTCAATAGCACCACATAGCCACAAATTAAGAATGATTTTTAGATGCTAATTTCATCTAAAATGTTTCTGTAAGCCAGAAGTCTTCTAAAATATCATTATTATTGACATTTAATGAATACTATTTAGCAAGCACCATATAAACCCTTCATATACATTATCTTGTTGGATCCTTACAACATCCCCTTTCAGTAAGTACTATTGTCTATCTTCCTGTTGTACTTGAGAGAACTGGTATTTTGATCATCTGTAGAACTTGCTTAAAGTTCTTGAGCTAGGGATTAGTAGATCTGGATGCTCTAATGTGTTATCTCTCTTAAAACAATGACCAGCTTTAGATATAATCCTAAGAATAAGGGTACAATCTTCCAACCAGTTTTTGGATTCCTCTTCCTTCAAGTTATCTTCTCTGACTAGATTGAACGTAATGGAATTGTGATGGTGATTTTTGTTATAAATTTATTTTCCATATGCTTACTTAAAGGCAAAAAATTATCTAATTGGTAAAATACACACAAAATTGGTAAGTCTTCATTTATTTGAAAATTTTTATAATTAATGCAATAATAAAATGTATTTATCAACATGTTGGAGAATGTTAGATATGGTTCAACTTGTACATTATGGGCTTACTGTGAAATGCATAGTCACATGTAAAATATAAGAAAGCATTATAGGATCTGTATGAACGTGCTCAGTATATAGAAAATGCAAAAATATCCTTTCTATATATTTGAAAGTGACTGTTTCTTTGCTAAATCAACTTATATGACACTTTTTAAAAACCTTTCACTTTCAGAATGCTAAGAAGTATCTGTACCTCAAATATTCTAAATGAAATACATGAAGCTAAGACATATTTTAGTCTAGCAAATAATATAAATGAAAAAACCCTCTACACGCAAAACAATAATATTGGATTAAATTCTAGCCCCAGTCACAAAACTAATTAGCTGTTTCACTAGGACAAGTCACTGAATTTCTTAGGCATTTGGTTTTTGGAATATGATAAAGAACAAATCATTGCTCAGGTTTTATGGCTCTATTGTAGCTAATACTATGAGATTTCACTTTATTGAAATTCAGGAAATGAGTTACGCTGGCCAAGATGTTATTAACTAAACCATTAAAGTTGCTATTTCCCCCTGTAGAATACAAGTTACAAGTTAATAAATGGGAGAATTAAGGCCTTTATAGGTACTTCCAAGCATGGGACTAACGTTATCCAGAAGATGTTATACAATCTGATTGTGCTAGATTTGAAAGGAACATTCTAGAATCATAGAATAATAAAATTCCTATCTCAAAAGATTGCTGATTCCAGGAATATTTTGAGGACTCAGTTTCATTGTTATTAGAATTTGACACTTCTGAAACAAGAGAAGAGTTGTCAACTTTTTCACTTTTTTAAATAGTATCTCTTGTCCTTCAGGGTGTTCTTGAAAATTCAGCACCCTCATCTTAACAGTTCACTTGTGAATTAATTAGGATGGAGATATTGTTACCATTCTTGCACTTGAAACTACACTTTTATAAAGAGTCATAATGTATTCAGTTTTTGCATGACCCAATAAATTTGTAGGTCTTTTCACTTGTATCATTTTATATATTTTCATTTTTAAAATATGCTATGAAATAATTTTAGATGTACCAAAAATTGTACAAATACAATAGAATTTACCCAGATTCCTTCACTGTTAACATGTTAGCTTCATGTTTAACTTTCTTTCTGAATGCATACATTTTCCCCCAGTTATTTGAATTATTATAGATATGCTACATCCTTTCCCATAACTGCTTCAATGAATAGTTATTCAAAATAAGACAATTTCTTAAATTGCCATGGTACAATTTCTAAAAATAATTAATGTTGCTATATCTTCTAAAATATAGACAAATTTTATCAATTGTACCAATAATATCCTTTATCACATCTTGTATATTTATGCAAGAATTTAGAATTTATTGTTCCCCTCAAAGTCTGGTGTCATTCTTTTGTCTATTGTATTTTTTATCAATTTCATTTTGTGACATCAAAAAATATCATAAGTGATACCTCTGGTCTGATTTCAAGTTAACCAATATATTAAATAAGATAGGGCCACATACGGAGCCTTAGAAGATATCACCAGAGACTTCCCTTTATATTGTTAACTCTGTGGGGGAATGATTTCCCAAAATAATCATCATAATTAACCACTAATTAAGTGAACAGAATTTTATACAATGTTTTAATGAAAATTGTCTAAAACTTAGAGATTTGCATATTGAATTAAATCTTTCTTTTTTGACTACTTTAACAAAATGGTTACTTTCTTCCAATTTTATAAAATCGCCCTTCCTTTACGTAGTTTTGTCTCACTGGAATAATAATGATTGTGATAGTAGACATGCAGGTCACCTTGGAGATAACTACCTAGGTTTGAATTCTGGCTCTGCCAGTTAGTAAGAGTGTGACTGTAGGCAAGTTAGTTAAATTTTTCTCTGTAAAACAGGATAAAATGCCACCTTTCTGATGCTTGTTACTAAGATGAAATAATACATGTTTAAAATTTGCGCCTGATATATAGCAAAGGTCTAAACTCACCTGAATATGATGGCACCCTGATTTGGGAACTAGCTGGTCCATCCCCTCCTTCGCTGTACGCTCGGACTTCAATAACATAGACTCCAGCATCAGGGAGTGGTACTACTGCTTGAGGTTTCTGCGTTTCAATAACTTGACTGTTGCTGTGACCCTCTTGCCTATAAAAAACCTGTGAGTAATAACAGAGATTCAAACATTCGATATTCACCTGAGGATTACAAATGTTGACTACTATATGTCACATTCTGAGCTGAGCACAAGGTGTTTACTGCTAAGATTTGTAAGCAAATGGAATGCATGCATTCTATACTGCAATGAAAGTATAGAGAGCTATGGAAGAAAAGAAAGAATCGAATTCTGCCTATGGGTTTAGGAAATCCTTTGCAGAGGGGGTGATGCCTGAGCTAAGCATTTGAAAATAGAGTTAACCAGTTGCAGAAAAATTCCAGACAGTGATAAGATTAAAAATACACCTAAATGATAAGAAACCATTGCATTAGGGTATGGAATGGAGAGGAGATATATGTGGATAGTGAGAAATGAGACTGGAGAAGTAGGTAGTGAGAAGGCAGATGATGAAAAATCTTATATACCTGGTTCTTGAAATAAATGGTATCCTGAGGGAGACTGAGAAGTTCTCATCTTTGTATATCAATAAATCCTTAAAAATGTAGGAAATGGTTGAAAAGTTAAAACTGTATTAATTTACTTTTATTTCAATGGTGGTTTACTTTTTGCTGAACTGTCATTAGGATAATACTGTGTAGCAAAGTTAAAATATTTTTCTTCTGTTTGTAATGCTATAAATATGCATGCATAGCAAACAGAACTATAGATCAAAACACAGTGTTATTCTGTGTTTACATGTCACAAAACTAACGCTTTAGGTGAGTTTAGATAGTTCAGATAAGACCATATGGGTAGTTAGGGTAGAAATTTCATTAGAAAGTTAGTATTTTAATGAGCACTTTAGAGCTATTTCACTATATTGTGCTAATCCTGTGCTTTGCCTCTAATAACAGTCCAGTATAATTTTTGGAAATATAATAGCCAAATAGGAGCAGTTAAGATATGTTTAAATGCATTTTATTCATTTTCATTGCTTTTATGTATTTTCATAGTTATTGTTATTATAATATTATTGCTTTGCATAATGGAAATAGATAGAAATGGCTTTATAGTTATACAAATCAGGATCTAAAACAATTTCCTCCAAAATAAAGTAAAAATTAAACCAGTCTCCTACGCTGTCTTGTTGGGGTAAATTCCAATAAGTTACTAACTTTTCGAACTGAATTCACTCTCCTGTCTGGTAAAAATATAGTGCCACCTACTTCATGGATTTGTTAGGAGAATGACATGAGAAGTATAAAAATACCTAGGACAGGACTGGTGCATGCAAGCTTAATAAGAAAAAGCTGCTCCTCCCGTTATCGTAATTATCCATTGTCAGTGGGGCAATATTTCTATTGTATCATTAAAGATGGACTGACTGAAAAGTTAGACCAAGAAAAGAAAAATACACATATTCTCATGAAAAATGTGTTTTGAATTTGAACTTACTTACAAGATAATAAACTTTAGATATACTGAATCCTGCCTGTCCTTAATCCCATCCTCTGCATTTTAGAAATATATATTTTCCTCATCTTTTGCAGACTGGAGGGAAGTGACTATTTTGTGAAAGTATAACATTATATAATTATAACTACTGAAATACTTTTTGGGAAGGATGCCGTAGCCTCAGAAATGCAAAGTGATATGAGCATCACTAACCACGTATTGGGCATCTCCTGTAGGCCAAACACGCGGCTGTGTACTGGAGATTCATTAAAGCAAGGCCTCATGATTCTGCACTCACAGCACTTAGCTGTGTAATGTTGGAGACAGATGCAATTCAATGAAGTGTGGTACATACTGTAATAGGAAACATGTATGGTGCTATAGCAGTGCACAGAGTGAAGTTTTAGATTTAGGGAATCAAGAACACTTCCTGGTGGATATCTATAACAGTTTTCCAGGCTTAAAAATGACACATTATCAGAATTTATGCTTCCAATTTTTACTGTAGCACTGTGATGAATTAGAATTTGATCATCTACATGAGGTAATTAGAAATCAAATTTATGAGAATGGGAAAGTATGTAAATTGGTGAGGATTGGCAGGGGAGTAACTGTTTTAGAGGACACTGTTATTATGGTTCAATAAATTACAATTTTTATGACAAAGAAAAATGCAGCCTGCAATGCATATCTAATGTTGCTGTAAAATCCAGAGTTAAAGAAAAATTTGTGGATCAGGTGAGATTTAGGAACAAAAGGTAGAGGTAGCAAAAATGTTCATGGTTACAAAATGAGTGTCAAATTAAATATGGCTTTTATCAGTACATCCAGGAAGATATAGCACTGTGTGTCAGTAAGTAGGTATATCAGTTGAAAACTTCCATTAAATTAATGGCTAATTTTTGGTGCTTTAGAGAATCTTAGCTCATTTTAAATTCCTGATTTAGAAAAGATGAATGAGGATAGGAAACATAAGATTAAGGAATTATTAAGACAAGTCAAAAAATAGTTATTGACAGTAAGGAGACAGGGAGATTTTTGAGAATCTGGACATGTATATATTGACAGGCGTGGTGACAGTTCTTTTTTGCATAAAGAAAATTGTCTAATATAATGTTAAGACTGTTCTCAAATTACTTAAAAAAACCAAGAGCATTGGGTTATTCAAAGAGATGATCCTTTGCTATTTTCAAAGGCAAGATCTAGAAATGGCTCTTCTGTATGCCTAAATGATAAAATATTAAGACAAAGGCACCAAAAATATAACAGAATAAATTTTTTTGCTGATTATACCTAAAAGTACCCCCAAGAAGAATGGAGCCTATGAAGGTGAAGGTCTTCAGCTGGGCATCTTGGGAATAGAGGACAACCTGCTGTTTATCATAGAGGGTGAGGAATAGAAAGCCCCAGTGACAACAAGGTAAAGTGAAGCAGGACAAATGAAAACTGGAGGAACAGAAGTTGGGAAGCAGAAGTACCGTTGAGAAGTTACTTGTGGGATGGTGTTTGAAAAGATCTTTAAGAATAGGACTTCTTTATGGGCAATTTTCAGATTTTTTTTTGGTACTGGGGATTGAACACAGAGGTGTTTTTTTTTTTTTAAACATTGAGCCACATCCCTAGCCCTTTTTATTTTTTATTTTGACACAGGGTCTTAGGGTCTTGCTAAATTGCTTGGGGCCTCACATGGTTTCTGAGGTTGGCTTTGAATTCACTATCCTCTGGCGTCAGTCTCCTGAGTTGCTGGGAGTATAGGAGTGCACCACCATGTCCAGCACTTTTATTAAAAAAAAAAAAAAGCTTTACTATGGAAAATATAAAGCATAATCAAATGCAGATGGTATAATGAAACCCATGTACCCATGACTGAAATTAAGCTGTTATCCATGTCTTTTTAATTTGTGGAAATCCTGCAAAGTGACTGACTCCCATATTTGGAATAATCAGAACAAGAAAGAAGAGGTGGAAAATACAGGAAATCACAGAGAGTGGCTATAGACTTGGAAGCTCCCTAAGGAGATGGAGAAATATAGGGATGGGATTAAAAATTCTAAAGGGTGTGAAATACATTGGTCTAAGTGTATACACATCTCAGAAGCCTAGAAGGTCCTGATACATAAGTTGCATAAGCAAATTAAAATTTCTGTCTCTATTGATAACTCTAGGCCTGATTTACCTCCACTCTCCTAGCACTTCGATAGGTAGAAAAGCTATCCCACTCCTGGTTATTTTCCCAAAACAGCTGGAATTGGCATATTACATAGATGCAGCTTCATCAATGTTTATAGCAGCTCAATTTATTATAGCTAAACTATGGAACCAACCCAGATGCCCCATATTTGACAAGTGGATTCAAAAACTGTGGTACATATATACAATGAAATTCTACTCTGCTTTTAGAACAATATTATGGCATTTACAGCCAAATGGATGGAGATGGAAAAAAATTATGCTAAGTGAAATATCCCTAATTCAGAGACTCAAGGGCTGAATGTTTTCTTTCATTTCATAGAATACAATCAGAAACAGTCTGAAAGTTGGCTAAGATAATAATAATCTCAAGATGGGTGAATTTTTACATGAGCAGGGGGAACCTTGCCTATGACACTGGGATGAAGGGATGGGGACAGTGAGGGGGTGGGAATCAAGGCAGCTGGAGGGAGAGAGTAGGGGGTTATCAACCCGGTAGGGAACCTTTGACTTCCATGAGAAGCTCAACTAACAAGAGGGTAAAGTAGGGGAAACATGGAATCAGGGGGAACCCAAAGGGGGGAAATCATGGACTGGTATCAGCCTTGGTTTGCTCTGTCATTATGCATGTGATCATGATTATGTGGCAATGATTCCCTCCTATGACTGTGTTGAACAAATAAAAAAAATACAAATGTAAATAAAAAAATAGGTAGGAAAGTGATATATATATTAAGGGATTATAAATCTTACATAGGATATTTTATGACTGCTCACTAGAGAAAACTAAAGCAAAAATTAAAAAAAGAAAAATTTTATGTTTATAACCTGAGGCCCTTGTCCTCAGTTCTCTGAGTACTTGCTTCTTTTTTGAAGAGGAAAAAAGTTTCTCTTGATAGGGAAGGGAACATTTACACAAGTGAGGGCATAGCTCCTAGGCATTTAATATTAGTTTCCTTTTTACTTTGGTGTAAATGTATGAAGAATATATCAGGAATGTAAGGCAGAGATAAATAGGTTATTTACTTTATAATCTTGGTAAACTTTTATGGTGTAAAAATAATCCTCTGTTCTCTCATTAAGAAGAATTACGGCAGAATATAGTTTAGTTCGCAGTTTTGTTATTGGCATTTCTGTAGCAAGGCTAGTAACATATTCATAATATGTGCCCAAATTAGTAAGGATTGTAGATACAGACACGGTCTTAATGAAGTCACCAAAAGATAGTCTTCTTAATTTAAGAGCATTTATTTGGGAAAAATAAGCAAGTTAGGAAAATTTTCCTTTGAAGTTTTTCTTCTATTTTCCAGGTCATTTATAAATAATAATATATTGATAAAATATGTTGCTGGTTCCAAATTGCAGAAGTCATAAACAGAATAAATAAGTTACCATGTGTTATTCAATCTATCATTAGAAGGTTATTTTGAGTAGGAATAATTCTCATTATTACAATAAGGGCTGTGTCAAAAGATGTATCTCTTTTCCAACATTTTTCTGGTTCTTCATGCTTTTTTTCTTTTACTTACTAATAGAAGCTGTGCTATCTTGCAATTATTGCTATTAAATCTGGACTTCTTAAAATCCCAACAAATTGAGAATCTCTGTAGGAGTCTCAAAAATACAGCAGTGAGAAATATTGCCCCTAGGTAGTGCTTACTGTTTATCTGAATGGGCTTAATTTTAATGAGGCGTCTAAAATCATATGAGCCTTTTGTTGTTGTTGTTAAAGAGAGAAGAACAGTGTGAGAGACAGAAACAATATTTATTTTTTCACATGGCTTTCGTTGCTCTGACAGTTGTGTACGTGGGTGCTGGGGTTTGAACCCTTGTACTTGTGCATGCCAGGAAAGCACCATAACTGCCGAGCCACTGCTCCAGCCCCTAAAATCATATGAGTCTTTTAGTTAGCCTTATGATTTTATTTTGCTCTTTCTTGCGTTCCACTTTCCCTCTATTTCAGGAGACTGCTTGCCACTGTTCTAGTGATATTAGATTTGTTCCTGAATGATGTGTCAACATTTCTAAAAAAAAAAACTACTACTCCAAATCATTGAAGGTTATATTTGCTTTAGAGGACAAGGTCTTTTGGAAAAGGATATGGAAAAAAGAGGGCTACAGGAAGGACCCAGAAAACGACTCACCTATTGTTAGGGTTTATACACAAGGTATCCCCCCAAAACTCATGTGTAAGACACTGAAAGAATGTTCAGAGATGCAATGATTAGATTCTGAGAACTCTAAGAGTGGATTCACCGACATGGATTAACTGGGTGGTAACTGTAAGCAGGTAGGCTGTGGCTGGAAGAGGTAGGTCACTCAGGGTGTGCCTGTGGGGTTTATATGTTGTGCCTGGTAGCTTAGTGCTCTCTGCTTCCTGGTTGTCTTTTCCTGAGCTGCTTTCCTGTGCCACACCCTTCTGCCATGATGTTCTGCCTCACCTCAGGTCCACAGTTATGAAGATGGCCAACTGTAGACAAAACCTTTGAAACTGTGAGCCAAAAAAAACTTTTCCTCCTCTGTTTTCTTTTGGGGGGGTGGGCTTTGGGTCACAGCAATGCAAAAGTTGACTAAAATACCTCCCCTACCTCAAGAGAACATATTCAGTGTTCCCGAGGATTAGAAACAGATTGGAGTATATGTGTGTGAGTTTGTGAAAGTGTCTATGATCCATTCTAATTATAGTAAGAAATGTGTAGGTCATGTCTTAAAGTATTACATGAACTATTTATCAAAAAATAAATTTTCCATTTATAACTTCAGTTTTTAGTGTCGGTATTTTGGTACTTCATATACAATACATTGTGTTACCATCTCTGGAAGCAGAAAATACACCAGTAATGATGCTTTCCAGTCTAAATATTGTCATTAAAGTATTTTCAAATCTATAAATAATAAATAATAATTTCATATGGAGCTTAAGGCAAAAATAGCTGATTTATGGAACAAGAAATTAAAAGTAAGTGAATTCAACACATAGACCATATATGCTTTAAAATAAAAGTTGTTTTTCTAAAGCAAGCTGTGTAGACGTCATCATATCTCCAGGTCTCTGGTTGGCATGTGGCAGGATGAGTGTGAGAAGTGTCTGTCTGGAGCTTGCTGTTGCTCTTCATGGACTCTTTCCTATCTAGCATGCCGGCCCCCACTTTTCTTCCTTCTTCTGTTTCTTTGTTAATAGCAAGTCTTTCTAATGTGAGAAGTCCAGTCTTTGCCATCTGCCAGCAGCAGTGTGTCTGTGGGAGGATGTGCCAGGATGCTCTGCCTGGCACCATGTGTCATGGAGCCATCTTCACACTGCAATATTTCAACACCGAATTCAGATTGTTGCTGCTTTTCCTACTCCTTCCTTCCTGTCCCTTGTGCAGTGGATACTGAATGTGGCTGCCTTGGCTCCTCCACCTGTAGGAGGGCTTCTCTTTCTAAGATACAGATATAAAATGACTTAGAGTAAACAGAAGGCTTGTTAGTATGTCTTTTCATGCCTCATTAACACAATAAGAATTTTGGGGATGAGCATGTATGCCAGGAATGAAGAAACACTCACCTTGTAACCCATGACTTCTGATTCGTTGGCTAAATTTCTGACTGGCTCCCACCCCAGAGACACCTGAGAGCCCTGTTGCTCCCACCGGAGGTTGCTGGGAGCTTCACTGGGGGCTGCAAAATAAGTGAAAGTGAACAGACAAGGATCCTTAAATGTTTCTTCATTTAAATCCTTAGAGTATTTCAATCTTTTCCTGTGTTCAGTCGTTGGCCACCACCCTAGGCTTCCTTCCAGCTGGGGTGAGATAAGGAGGGTTTTGCTCCAAGAGTGTCATTTTAATAGCTCCTCCACTGAGCTTTTGAACTTGAATCCTTTTATCTGCCTTCAGTGTCAGACTCACTTAGCCTTGTTTCGCAGGAAGATAACCTTTATCTACTGTGAATGCAAAATTTTCTGAGCTGGTTTTAGAATTCAGATCTAAGCATTGAAGCAAGACTATGAATCAAAACGCCCCTTTGACTCTGCTTGTTATGTACCTCACATGGCTTTCAGAATGTGAAAATGTGTTTCCCTTTTGTGTGAAACAAACAAAAGCCCAGGTCACTTACGGGATTTCTTGGTGGTAGCACTCACTTCACTGCTAGGTGGCCCATATCCAGCTCCGTTGTAAGCCCGCACTGTGAAGTGATACAATGTATTTCCTTCTAATCCTGTTAGGATGACAAATGTCTCGTTCCCCCTAGTTTTGACTGTTTCTGCTGCATCTTCTTGTTCCATGTCTTTCCAGTAACCAACCTGTCAACAAATTATCACATGACAAATTAAGTTTTCCCTGAGATTGTGATTGCTTGGATTTTCTTCTTTATTGTGGATGTTGCTGGAGGCCACCCCTGGAAAGAAATAACCCTTGTATGACTGGGTTAACAGATCTTAATGAGATCAAAATTGCACCCATAGCCTCATTTGTGTCTGAATCATAGCACTATGGCAACAGAAGATGCGACCTCACAGACCCTGCCAGTGGCGTGAAAGAGACACAAATGCACTGCAATATTACAGAAGATTCATTCAAATATATTGCACAAGTGTGTATATAGGTCATCAGCATTATTTACCATTTATTGAAAACCAAGAAATTTTGCATGAATTAGTTGAGAAATAGGCATGAACAATATTCCTCTTAGGCTTCACATAAATGTGAATCTCACAAGCTGTATGAGTTCAGTGGATCGGAGGTGAAAGAACATCCACAATGCTGTGCAGTAGTGTAAGTGTAGAGAAATCTACTATTGGCTGTGGAAGGGAGGCAGAGAGAAACAAAACAGCTTTCTATTAAAGCTCGGATTGTACACTGAGATCATCTTTCCCTGTTCTGAGCTCATGATGGCTGTTTCATAACAAATTTTATCCCTTTGTGAGACTCAGTAAGTATCCCTGTGAAGCTAAGGCTTAACTCTGCGCCAATACTGGAATTTAACCCTGCTTCAATTCATGAAAGAGTTATCCTCCAGCCCCCTTACCTAATCATGGCGGTGGAAGCAGTGGATCCCTGCACCCATCTCCCCTGCTTCCAAGTGCTCTGTCTATTGTGGTGTCTAGAAAGCCAAATCCAGCATTTTTTCAGCCTAGGTTTCTGGAATACGATGTGGGCAATGAGGAGTTTGAATTGGGAGATAATCTGGAGCATGTCTGGGATTATCATTTCCATTTGTGACCACAGGAAGTCACTATGGGCTCTGATTTCAAGAATAACTTGTGGAAGAGAGGGAAAACAGAGGCACGGGGAATTAAATTGACCAAATTATATTGCTACATTTTGTGCATTATGAGAAATGATAAAGTGATTATGCATAATAAAAATTTTTTATTATGCATAATCAATTTTATAATAATTAAGAACAATAATTTTATAATTTTTATTTGTGCATAGTAAATTATGCACAAATAAAAATATATAAAAATAAGAAAATGAACATGTGAATTTCTATGACTAAAATATTTTGTTGGTGCATTATGATTCTGCATAATAGTGGGATTCATTGTGACATATTGGTACATGTACTTAATATAATTTGGTTAACTTCATTCCCCACTCCCCTGTTTCCTTGCTTTGGTCTCCTTCCTCTACTCCATGGGTCTCCCTTCTGAGTTCATGAGAGTTTCCACGCCTGCTTTTTCCCCTTTTATTCTCTCCAGCCTCCACATATGAGAGAAATCACACTACTCAGAACTTTCTGAGTCTGGCTTATTTTACTTTCCAGGATGCTTTTAAGTTCCATCTGTTTTCCTGCAAATGACAGTTTCATTCTCTGTGACTGAATAAAACTGCATTGTGTTTATATATCATATTTTTAAAATTAATTTATCCATTAATGGATATTTACGCTGCTTGGCTGTTGTAAACTGTGCTACTATAAACATGGGTGTGCATGTACAGCTGTAGTATGCTGATTTTTAGTTCTTCTGGAGGCCATTATATATTGGCCTGCAATTATTATTTGTATTCTTGATGCTTGTCATTCTGACTGTAGTGCGATGAAATAAAAATTCAGTGTAGTTTTGATTTGTATTTCCCTGATTACTAATGATGTTGAACATTTTTTCCTACTTTGAATTTCTTCCTTTCGAGAAGTGTCTGTTTACTTCATTTGCCCATTTAATGATAGGGTTATTAGGGGTGTTTTTGTGTTAAGTTTTTTTAATTCTTTATTTTCTGGATACTAATCCTCTATCAGAAGAGTAGCCAGCATAGATTTTCCCCATTGCGTAGGTTCTCTCTTCAGATCCTTGTTTCTTTTGCAGTGCAGAAGCTTTTTAATTTAATGGCATCCCATTTACTAATTCTTGCTATTACTTCCTGAGTTTTAGGAGTTCTATTGAGGAATTTGTTGCAGGCACCTATATTTTGGATTGTTGACCCTATGTTTTCTTCTAGCAGTCGAAAACTTACTTGTCTTATTCCTAGGTCTTTGATCCATTTTGAGTCTAGTTTGAGCAGGGTGAGAAATAGGGCTCTAGCTTCATTCATCCACATATGGGTATCTGGTTTTACCTAGCAACATTTGTTAAAGAGGTTGAAGCAACAAGAAGCCCCTTGCCCCCGAAGAAAAGAGAATCCCTCTGCCCAAAGAAAAAGAAAAACAGAAAGATTTTTACATTTTAATTTCTGTCAGCAACGAGCTGCTTCTTGCAGTTTTCTGCCTGCAGATGTTTCCTGTTTCTTGCAAACACTGGCTTTTACAGTTAACTGGATCCCATATGGAGATGAATGGAGCTAGAGCCGTGTTTCTCACCCTGCACACATTCAAACTCAAAATTGATCAAAGACCTTGGAAGAAGGTCTGTCTGGAGACAGTTGTCTGTGCAAAATTATCTGTACAAAGGTTACAAGTTGCTACTTCTACATTTTCTTCCTAAAACAATTATTGTTAAGACCTCTGTCTGGTTACCAATCCCTATGTAACAAAAAGGTAGAGACCCTGTAAACACCCAAAGGAGTACATATCCCTAAAAACAGTCCTTTTTGGTTTTCATAATTTGTGGTAATCTGTGCTTTGAGCTTTGCTACAGCATAATTAAACCTGCTTCCTGAAAACTCCTTCTATCCCATGCTTCATCTGTCTTATAACAAGACTGTCCTTCAATGTACATTTCTCAAAGTTCACATTACTCCGTGTGGTTTTGTCTCTTTGTCTATTTTTATGACAATACTAGGCTGTTTTTATTATTATAGTGCTACAGTATAGTTTAAAATCAGGTATTGTGATACCTCCCCCAGCCTTGTACTTTTTGCTTAGAATTGCTTTGGCTATTCTGGGTCTATTATTCTTTCATAGGAGTTTTAGGATCTTTTTTCTATTTCTGTGAAGAATGACATTTTACCATGACATTTTGAAGGCCCCAATCATCCTAGGTTCCTTCTGAAGGCAAAGGGAAAGAGAAACAGAGGAAGGACAAAGAAGTTAAAAAGTGCATCTGAAGGTTTATAAAATGAAGACTGTAATTGTTGGCCACATTTTTCCTTTTATTATTTCATATATAATTATAAATATGAAATCACCTTGTCCTCTTCCATTCTTCTGATGTTTTATACAGTGTGTTATTGCTAGGTGACTTTCTAATGTAATTCATTAGAGAAGGAACAAACTTTCACCCAGAGATGGACAGCTTGAGTGATGGAACCTTCTTTGTTTTCCCTTTAGGGGAAAGTGTGGATTGCATTTTAATATATAGAACACATAATTGCATTATATTTATATGCAACATTGTTGATACTAGTTATGCTTTTGAAAAGTTGCTGAATGGGGAAAATAGTGCATATGGCTAATAAGTGACAGAATAGATAGTGTACATTAATGCTCAACATCCATTTCACCCTAATTCTAGTGTGTGTTCTACACTGATGAAGATGGAATATTAAAATTCATATTTTAAGGCTTCCTTGCAATTACTGTTGTGGATGTGTATAGATTAATTCCATCAGATGAAGGTATGTGAGATTTCAAAGTAGGGTGAGCCTTGGCTACTTCTGATTTTTGTTCCGGCAAGCCCAGCAATGGAGGCAGATTTTCATTATCCTTCTTTGCAGCAGCATTTATACATGTCTCATTGTTTAACTACTGACTTTGTGAGAGTCAAGGGACTGCTTACAGCACAGCCATCTTGCTAGTGAAAATCATAGCAGAGCTCTTGGGATGCTGGAACTGGCAGCAATAGTAGAGTCCCTTGAGATGAGAGTGGTTCCTTAGCGTTGCACCATCGGGATCCTGGTGGCTTCCTAACAAAGACATGTGGTTCCTAACAGTGGCATGTGCTTCTGGAGCTGGTGATTTCTTGATTTTTCAGAAGACATTATTCTCATCCCTTGTAACTTAATTCTATTGTTTTGCCCTGAAGGTTGTTCTTGAAGGATCATCTCGCATTCTGTTAACTTCACTCTCTCAATAATTTTGAAACTAAGTAATACCTGTCATAAAACCCTTCTTGCTTAAGTTCTTCTCAAATGAACCCTGCCTGATGTACCTATATGGATCTTTAATTTATATATAACAAAGACAAATAAAATGATCAAATCCTTTTCTTAGCCCCGTCTTCCTAATGAATTGAACGAACATATAGTTGAGTAATTGAACTTCAGAAAGCTCTTTTTACAAATGGTACTGGGAAAACTGGTTATCCATCTGTGGAAAACTGAGACTAGACTTTTATCACACACCTTGTGCAAAATCAGCTCAAAATTAATCGAAGACCTAGGAATTAACTCAGAAACTATGCAGCTCTTATAAGAAAACAGGGTCAACACTCCAGCATATAGGCACAGGAAATGATTTTCTCAGTAGGACCCCTAAAGCTCAGAAAATATTCCATAGGATGGTATCAAATTAAAATCTTCTGCACAGTAAAGGAAATAAGAATGTGAAGGGAGAGCCTACAGAATGAGAGAAAATATTTGTTAACTATTCTTCTGATAGGATTAATATATGAAATATATAAAGAACACAGAAATAGCACCAAATAACCAAATCAATAAATGGGCAAATGAACTAAACAAATACTTCTCAAAAGAAGAAATAGAAACGATCAACAAATATATGAAAAATGTTCAACATCATTAGCAATTGAAATGCATATCAAAACTACATAAAAGTTTCATCTCACTCCAGTCAGAATGGCAGCCACCAAGAATATAAACAATAATAAATTTTAGAAAGGATGTGGAGAGAAAGGAAACTTACACTGTTGGTGGGAGTGTAAATTAGTATGATCACTATGGAAATTAGTATGGAGATTCCTCAAAAGATTAGGAATGGAACCACCATATGACCCAGCTATGTCAGTCCTCAGTATACATCCGAAAGGTCTCAGATCACCATACTATAGGAATTGCATTCCTATCAATTCCACGTCAATATTTATATCATCAGTACAATTCATGGTAGCCAAATTATGAAACCAGCCAAAGTGTCCATTGATGGATGAATTGTAAAGAAAATGTGATATATACACAATGAAGTTTTATTCAGCCACAGAAAAGAACAAAATTTTGTTATTTGCAGGAAAGCATGGAACTTGAAAACATTACATTAAGTGAAATAAGCCAAACTCAAGCATATGCATCATATATTCTCTTATTTGTGGCAGCTAGAGAGGGAAAAGGAAAACAAAGGTGTGGTGGGGGGACTCATGAAAATTGAAGGGAGATTGGTAGGGTAGAGGAAAGGAACTAGGGGGAGGGAAATGGTAAATAGTAGGGAATGATACTGTCTATATTGTTATATCGTGTGCATTTATGAATACATAACAAAAGCATTCCACCATTATGCACAATTATAAATTATCAATAAAAATATGGAGCAAAATTTAAAGCTGGAAGTTGCTAACATCTTTTATAAGCTGTTGGTCTCATTATTTCCAATTCCCAAAACTAGCTTATCTTGCTTGGTCTCTGAGCATATTTATAATTGAAAAAAAATGAGTTATTTTCAAGATGTAAAATTGGCTGAGAAGTTGTTGGATGAGCAAATGAATACTTTATCTTTCCAGTGATATATCTGATTTCCTGTTCTGTTTCAATATTCCTTAACCAGTTACATGTTTAAAACATAATTAAATATATATTCTGAGGGAGCTAAGTATGAGAAAAGAAAGTACAAATTTTGATACAAATACAGATTTCACTATAAATTCTGGACTTCTAAATATTGAATGTTTAATGTTTTGATTAACCACCACAAAATTAAACTTCCCATGAAAAATATGAAATATTTATTAAGTAACTGATTATGAGAAAAATCATTATATCTGCACCAAATGGCACCAGAAGTGTCAAAATCTATTATTTCTTTTCTGGCAATATGATATTTAAAAATAAAGAATAAAACAGTTCTAATTCACAGTGAAATCATAATTATTTACCTTTTTTACCAGGTGAGGAAAAGTAAAAAGTGGGGTTTAACACAGTACTTGTTTAGTGATTTTTAAGCTGAAATTGCAGTTAGAGTACTCAAAGTTGCACACCTTCATTTAATCCTTTGTTCAGATACTTTATCAACCCATAAATCTTGTACTATGCGTCAAGCCACTTTCAATGGCAGTTAAAACTATTAAAAATATAAATATTTGTAATTGGAAGTATATACAGCCTACTATATTATTACCCTCACATTGTTTTCTTGTATGTATCCCTTTCCTTTTTGCAGTTGATATATTTATGATAGTACTGTAACTATGATTTTATATCCTTTCATTCTCTGACATTATGGTTATGCACAAATATTTTCTAATTTTTAGAAGAACATTCTGCGATATTCCTAAGCAACATGTATTACGTAACCATTGTCCTGTTTTAGAACATGTGGGTAGCTTTCAATTTTTGCTTTTTTAATTAAAATGTTGCTGTGTCTATCTTCACATACTTCGCTTTTGAAATAGTAGATTAACTCCCTAAAATAGGTCCCAGAAAGGAGATTACAGGTTACAAAGTTATGAAAATTTTAATGCAAAAGTGCTATACTAGTTTTCAAATAGTTTGTGCAAACGTTCATTACCAATGAGGAATAAACCATACTGTTGCAAACTCTAGGCAGATCGTGGGTTTGAAGCCAGAAGGTCCATATTTGAATCTTACTTTTGGCATTTATAAGCTACATATAATGAGAAAAATTACTTAACCTGTGAATCTCTATATCCTTACTTATGAAACAGGTAAAATAGTACCTTTTGTTTTATGATTTTTTTAATGTTTTAATTAAGGAGTTGAGTTATTACACAATCATAGATACATATAAAGTAACAATATGATATGCTTTTGTTCTTAAGCCAGAATTACCTGCATGTTGCCCACACACCAGTCTTTTGATTCTTCTATATTTCACCCCTATAAGTGACATAAATGCTTAGATTGTGAATTTTCTGGAATTAAATGATTGCATAAGTAATATTTGGATTCTCGGGGGGGTAAAGAGTATGCTACATGGTTGATTGTCTCTCTCCCTATTCTCCCTCCTTCTCCCTTCCCCCACTTTTCTCCTCCCCTTCCCCCCTACATTTCTATGGTTGCCCTAGATTGTGTATTGCTATGCCTTTGCTGGGTCTGATACATGAGTTTGACTATCTTTTCTCCAAGCCTGGGTTTAGCTCCAGCCTCCACAAAATAATGAAAACACTCAACCCTTGACTCTCTGGGTTTGGCTAACTTTGCTCAGCGTGATTTCTTCCATTACCATCCATTTATCTTCAAAGGCCTCAATATGGTCATTTCTAATTGCTGATTAGAATTCCGTTTTGCGTGTGTGTGTGTGTGTGTGTGTGTGTGTGTGTGTGTGTGTGAATCATTTTTAAACAGCTTCCTTATTGTTATTCAACTACTAGAGCTGTTCTGTTTTTTGATGTTTTAATATCTGATTTATTTGTAAGTATGTTTTCTTTATTTTTTCTGTT
The DNA here is from genome assembly GCA_004027875.1 of Aplodontia rufa. Lineage (NCBI taxonomy): Eukaryota > Metazoa > Chordata > Mammalia > Rodentia > Aplodontiidae > Aplodontia > Aplodontia rufa. The sequence goes on from PVKS010000133.1 coordinate 127,966, forward strand.
ATTTTCCAGATTTTGATTTTTCTGATTTTTGTCACTCCAAAATTATTTTTTATTTAAAATTAGAATGGCATGTAATTTTATGAGTGGTTGGTAGGAAGTATGAATTTTTGTCATCCAATACAATTAAGAGTGTAGATTTTAACTTAAATCTATAGATGCCTCTTTTCAGTAAGTACTTTATTTGTTCCAAAGTTGATTTTCTGGAGAGTAATTATTTTAATGTGCAGATAATATATTTCACTCTGTGCTGTGATAATTCTAAGTTATTCCTGTGATACTTTCACAGAAAACTGAAAGGTAGGTAGAGATTGCCCATTTCTCCTTATCCTACACATGGCATGGCCATTACAACATCTATCACTAGAGTAGTAACTTTACTACAACAGGTGAAGCTATATTGATATATCATCTTATCTGATTTTTGTTATTTGTTAAGTCTTAAAAATACAGCTCTTAGGGAGTGGGGGTGTAGCTCCGTGGTAGAGTATGTACTCCGTATACATGAAGCCTTGGCCTTGGACCTCCCCTCCTTCAAAAAGCAAACAATCAACAACAACAACAACAAGCCCTCTTAATCCTTACACTGATTCATTTCTGTATCTTTAATAGTATTCAGTGAGCACTGCTCATTCAATATTATTCACCTTAAATTTGATAGATACCACTGTATTTTCTGCAATTAAATATAAAAATCTTTTGGGTTTCTGCACATTTGAAAGTAACTTCATCTGTTTTATTAGTTTGTAGGTTTATAAATGATCAAAATGAATACTGAAGTGTAAAACTTTTACCAGGCTATGGATTTTTAAAACTTATTAATCCAATTGTTAGTTCAAAAATATTTTTTGATTATATATTACTTGCCAAACAAGTAGGCAACTGAGACCCAATGATGAGTCAAATAGACATGGTCTTTGTGTTCCTCAGAGCTTACAGTTTACTAGCCACAGAACAAAACCACACATATGTGTAAGTATGGTTTTGATGAACACCAGGTGGAAAGATGCCCATTGACCAAGATCTGCACTGGGGAACAGGACTCCTTAGGGCTAAACTGATCAGGAAAGTCTTTGCGAGTGCAGAGACAGCTGAGTATGAGCTAGGCAACCAAAGAGGGAGGGAAGGCTGAGGAAAGGTGTGTGCAGGGTTGAAACAGGTGTGCTGGGCAGAAGAGGGTCTGAGAAAAGGTTTAATTAGGCTGACATGGGATGAGTGTGGTGCCACCTGATGGTAGAGATGAAAGGTGCGGCCAGCTCTTAGCTGTGCTAGTTTTAGGACACAAAATGGGTCCTAACACCTTGAAGGCTTTTAAGTAAGGATAAAGGTGGGAGGGTACATGAGACATGATCAGATTAATGTTTTGAAAAGATACACATAGTAGTCAAAGTTTCATTTTCTTTAAATACACTGATCACTAAAGTACACTAATAGCCCAGTGCACTTAGAATAAATTCCATGTCCATTCCATGGCTCGTCAGGCCCTACCTGTTACAGTATTCATATCCTTCTCCCACCTCATCTTCCATTTCATCTTCATCCACCACCTTCCAGGAACATGTACTCAACCACCTGCTGGTAGCCTCCAAGCTCCTCCCAGTGGCCTCCTCCTGTCATTGAGGTTTCAGTTCAACTAAAACCACTTCTCGGTCAGTTCTCTACAGAAACCACCTTTCCCTTAACCACTCTCTTTTTGAATTTTTAAGCATTATTACTCACAATTATCACTATAAGAGATTATCCTTAATTATCTGTTTCATCATTTGCTTTACGATGGTACATAAAGGCACTTAATAATTCACCTTAGTCAATATATGATTCTGTCATGAAGAACAGACCGGGAAGGAGTCAGTGAATACAGGAAGAGTAGTCAGGAGACAATGCTGGAGTCCAGGTGAGACATGAGGACAGCCTCGACTGAGGTTATGGTAGTATACTCCATTCATATGTGGAGTCAAGAAATATCTAGAGAAATTAACGCTATGTTTGAGAATTAGTTATAGGAATGACAAACAGGGAGCTTTTAAGGTTTTCATATTTACTGAAAACCAGTGGAATTTCTCTTTTTTTAAAGATAGGAATTGTTTTTGATTGCATTATTTTGGGATTTTTGTTCAATTTAATTTCTTTTTTTCTTATTGCTTTTGCTTCATATGTCCTCTTTTGCAGATGCCTATTTATAGACCGACACTCTTCTACCCTTCATGCCTACACCTTTTCTCTCACTTTAAAATATATTTTCCTTGTTCATTTACTTTGAATTCTGGAATAATTTCCCAGGTTTGTAGAATGAGGACTGGTTTAAATATTTAGCAGTATGAAGTTTGTATCTTACAGCTTCCAATGAATGATTTTATTTTAGTGACTTTACTTTCTTCATACTCTGAACTTCTCTTTAAATATGAAGAACTCTTCTTGTTTATCTTATGGCAATCTAGAACTGTATGTTTAAAATTTTTCTTCAGATTTATAAATAACTCTTTTATAGAGAAAGAAATTCATACTTAGTCTTACCATTTGCTTCCTTCTTTCAAAGATTTTTCTTTCTGACTACTAACCCTGGGATTTTACCCAAATGATTTTCAAGTGCAAACGTGTTCCTAAAAGGAATTGAAGGCTTATTTGAATGGGAAGACTTACATTTCTAGATTATATATTCCTGTACTGGTCTATGCTGTGCAAGTAGATAGCAGATAATTGGTTGTTAGTATAAACCTCCACTGATAAACTCCAGACAACACAAAGAAATCAACCCAGCCCTGAGCTGAGAGACAAAACTTCATGTGCCTGGGTGCAGTTTGTTTCATTGAAGAAAAGATAAAGGAGGAGGAGGCCAGAGGCTATTTCATTGCTTGCTTGCACCTAGAAAATGGGATTTTGAGGCTGGGTCATTGCACAAAGATGAAAGGAGAGAAAACCCAGAAAACACTGTAATAATTTGGTTTCATACTGCTCACTATGATTGCAGTGAGGATTGTCTGTTTCCTCACGGTTTCATGAGTACTCTAAGGGGAATCAAGCTGATTTTATATGCTTCCGAAGTGAGTGTTAGAAGGCAGACATTCCATTGCTCCTCTACTTTCTCTACTGATTTCTCACCTTCAGATGCATTTCCAAACACTACGACCTTCTTCCTATCAATGCTTAATTGCTTTTATATTCCTTTTTCCTTATGTAACATTTAAGGTCAGCATGTCCTTTTGTTGAGAGTTTCAGGATCCTATATATGGGGAGCATATTTTTCCATGGAAGAAGAATTTGTTTTGTTTGGCAAAGTCCCTGCTTGCCTCAATTTCATCCACCTTCCGTTTCCTAATCTAAGTCTTGGTATAGTTAGTTACCTATTATTGGTCGAGATATGCCAGCACTCGATATTATTAGATTGCATGTGTATTAGTTACTTTGTTCCTAGAAGTAATTTTATCAAGAAGGACACGATTTAATGAATAAGATAAATAAGCAATGCTTAAACTTTTGAATATTTATGCAGCAGTTCAATAGTGATTAGAGCATTGAGGTGAAGTTGAAAATGTAACAGGAACATAATAATAGATATTGCTTGCTGAACAAATTCGTATTTTTTTCCTGGATACTAAAGAAGACTGGTTATAAATACAATTGAATTTGTTCTTGATACATGTAGGTCTCATACAAATGTTAGTTCTTTTCTTCATCTTTGTGGCTCAAATAGTCCAAAAAAGTACCTAGACTGGGCATGTAGCACAGTGGTAAAGCGGTTGCCTAGCATGCATGAGGCCCTGGGTTCAATTACTAGGACCACACAGAGGGAGAGAGGGATAGCAAGAAAACGTTGAATAGAGAAAATTCTGAGAGCATTTTATTACAATTAACATACTTGAATGTTTTGTGAGATGACATATAAACCTAATATCTCAATGCATCTTAATTAAATGAAAGAATAAAGGTTTTGTTCTGAAAGTGAATACTCAGGTATAAAATATTGATCTCAAAAAATTAGGTGTTTAATTGTATTATATGATATGTTCTCTCCAAGATGCTTGGAATGGAGAATTTTGGAGATGTATAGTCTTAATTATATTAGAAAAGAATAAAAAAGAAAAATCAATGATATATTCATCTTATAATGTTTGAAAAAGAACAATAACTTTCAAACCCAAATAAAGTAGAAAGAAGGGTTTAATAAAGTCAGGAGCATCACTTAATGAACTGGAAAAGCAAACATGAAGATACCGAATAAAGCCAATGTTAATTCTTTGCAGATACTCAACATTTTGTAAATGTCTTTTGATCAAGAGTGATCAAAGGAGGCAAGAGGAGGCAGGGAGAGGAAGGAAGGGGAGAAGGAAGATTATACAAGTTCTTGACACAAAATAATACCACAGATCTTAGAGATATTAAGAAGATAATGAGAGAAATCTGGACAAGTAGAGTAGTCATACAAATTCTTTCCCAGATGAGAACTGTAAAATATTCTCTACCATCCAAAAGAAGATAGAGACTGGGGCAGAGTGTACCCCTGAAAATCTGAAAGTGCAACAGGCAAGAATTGTGAATTGGTGGCTTTTTGGTTAAGGACTCCGCCAGTCCCTCTGGCTATGGTAGGGAACCAGCTGGAGTAGCAAAGGAAGCTTAGTGCAAAAGCAACAGCTGGAAACTAAGTGAAATTCAAGAAGTCAGAGAACTGCAGAAATGATAAAACCCAAAATATGAGTTTAATCCCTGTTTAAATCCTTGGCAGAATGATAATTATGCTTGCCCAGGGAGAAACACTGGGGCACCTGGAAAATAATGTGTGCAGAGAGTGAGAATTTTTGAGGACAGAGTCACAGTAGGTGTGATTTTTTTTAATTTGCTGCATTTTAAAGTGAATGCTTTCTCCCACCTGTGTGTCCTCAGGAAGCAGAGAGGTGGCGATTTTTTAAAAGTTTTTATTTTAGAGATTCTGAAAACTGAATTGTGTTTGGTGGAAAAAAATCTAATGGTTGATTTGCTTCAAAATGATATGGGAGGATTAAGTGGAATTATGCATAAAATGGATTATTCATTAGTTCCTATTTGTTGAAGGTGAGTGTTGAGTACATGGGAATTCATTGTGCTATTGTGTATATTACACATATTTTTAAATATTTTATAATAGTTAAGGAACTCTACAGTTAAAACAAAAACAACAGCCACAATGGTATGAAAAACTACAGATAAATTTAAGATTTGCAAAACCTATATTGACAAATATCAAAGAATACTTAAACCAAAGGTTATATCAAGATCTTGCATTAATAACTTAATAATGTGAAGTAAATAATTCTGCTGAAATTGCTTTACATAGTCCATTCTACTCATGACAGACTCAAACTGAAAACACCTTTAATTACATCAATGGTAGACTGATCAATTGTGGGAAGTCCTGCAATGTATTTTAGGAGATGGTATAAACTAGAGCAGTTTGTAACAATATAAATGAATCTTACCAACATAATATTGAATGAAAAATCTCCATGTGATTCCCCAAAGTAGCAAAACCAATGTTTGTTTTTAGAAATTATTTATTTATTATTATTATTTTTTAGCTGAGAAAAAAATAATGACTATCTGAGACAAAAGGTATGTTTCAGTTTTGGTAATTTTCTGCTTCATGACCTGAGTCATAGTTACACAGTGCATTTACTTTGTAGTAATTCATTGAACAGTACATTTATAATTTGTTCACTTTCCTTTCTGTATATTAAAAAAAAATTCTTGTTTTTAGAAAATAAATTCTCAGCCATTTAGTAATTGACAATCAGTTAGCATTGTCATTCTTTTTTTTCTTTTCTTTTTTTTTGATACCAGGGATTAAACCCAACGCAGTGCAGCTTAACTACTGAACCACATCCCCAGCCTGTTTTTTTTTTTTTTTTTTTTTTTTTTTAAGTTAGAGATAGGGTCTCACTAAGTTACTGAGACTAGCTTTCTAGCTTTGAACTTGTGATCTTCCTGCCTCAATCTTCTGAGTTGCTGCAATTACAGGCATGCACCACCACTCCAGGCAACAATTCATACTGCTAAGTATATATTTTGTAATGCTTTCTTTTTCTTATTGTGCTCTAAAACTTTATAAAATATCTGTTTCCTAGTTTCCTAGTATATTGAACTAGTCTCAGTCTATATCTGTCAACACTCATTGAATTGGTATTTCTATGTCACAAACGCATTGTCAGGTACTTACACTGTAAATGTAGCCTTCAAGAGGAAGAATTAATTACAATTTAGTGATTCTTAAATGTTTTTTCCAAGAAAATGTCATTGGAAATTATGAAGCATTTGTAACTTAAAATTAAATGAGCTGATGTCTACATTTATGATTTTGATTTTGTAGAGATGCTAAAAATGTGTATAAATGTGCATAATGTAAGAGTGTGAGACAAGGATGGTTGGGATCAGGAATGAAAAAAATTGTTAAAGATGGTGCAGTGAATCACATCTGTTAAAGAGTGAAAAAAATGGGAAATGCTTCTAAATATGATAAAATGTGTCATGTTTACCTTTTTCGGTTCATCTTGCAATATAATCATGCAAATATTCTAATATTCTTGAAAATGGTTTATATAAAATTTTAATAGAAAAAATTTAAATAGTGATTTGAATTATGAATTTCCTCTATAAATCCACACATCTAGACGCAAATGAAAAACAACAAAAACACAGTTACCTGAGTAATGTATTGCTTTCTGAAAAAACTCTGGAGTTGCATTTGAATAGAACCCAGGAAAAGAACAAGTTAAGCAGCAGAAATATTATTTCTTCAAAGTTTTGGATTTGCTGATTTTTGAAAAAATAATTTGTTAGTCTCATAATCTGTGAAAGTAATTCAAAAAGGTAATCTAATATTAAGGACACAAAAGCCATTTGATTTAAATAAAAGTCCACAGAATTTCAGAAAAAAAAGTATAGAATTGGCATCTTATTTTCCTTTCAGTGTTTAGTTTTTTAAAAAATTCTTATTTTTATACAGTCATAATAAAAAGCAAAGAGAATCTGTAAAACAGCTGCTACCCACACACCATATGGAAAAGAAAAAGAAAAAAAACATTCTTTGTTTTAGCCTTTTGGTAACTGGCTTCATATCAGCTTCTTTTCCCCTTCAACTTCTATCTGAAATTTCATTTTCACCCCCACATATTTTCTCCCTCCCCCACTATGCAAATTAAACAATCTGCCTAGCATGAGTTATGGTTGGTCAACACTGAGGCCCATTTGTTTTTGTCTCTTGCCCTGATGATTAGCATCAGATCATAAAGTAAAGAACAACAACCTTGTCCCTTCTCCCTTTCAGAAATCTCCACCACCACTTATTCTATAAAGCAAAATAAAGTTGGTGCCTTTTCAGCACAATCAAGAAGTAGAAATGGCTTTAATGACCTGTCTATAGTGAATTTTGATGTTAAGTATGTTCTGGAAAATTTAAAATGAACACATGCAAGTCTTACACATACTCCAAGAAAAGGAGTGGCTGGGGGGCAGGGCTTTTAGTGACAATAGTAATAGCACTAAAAGTTGAGAATTGAAAATATTACACTGAGTACTTGTCCTTGAGCTACAAAAGAAAAAAGAGAAACAACAAAAAACCCATGCACTGTCATTTACTGTTGAAATGATTCCAGCTATTAAAAAGACAAAAAAAAAAAAAAAAGATAATTCTCTAAGAAGAGGAAAACATCAACCTGGCAATTATGGGGGACTTTGTTCCACAGCTAGAATTTACAACATAATATTTTAAAAATATTTAAAAATATATCCAGTGAAAAGTTTTTCCTTTTTCTATGTTAATGAAATTATTTTATTGATTGCTTAGGAAAATTGAGGTCATTTTAGGGGCAGATATATATACTAATGCAAGCACAGAAACTTAAACTCATATGGCACACTGGCATGAATTTATTCCCAAGAATGTTAGAATGTTTCTTTTTTTTTATTCAGAAATTTATTTGTTGAACAATCAAATAAGCTTCTAATGATAGAATATATATATATATTTTTTTTCTGAAAATTAGATTTATCCCCAAGAGCCCCCAAGGATTCAGATGTTAAAAAAATCCAGAGGCAATTATGGACATGAGGATTGTATTGTTACAATGTTTTTCCTTTTTATTTACATAAATTTTCTATAAGTGTCCCTCAGTATTCGACTGAACTTTTTGAGGTCAAGGATCAGATTTTATAAATCTGTTCACTACCAGTGCCTAGCATAGTGCTTGATACTTAATAAATGCTTGATGGATGAAGTAATGAAAACAGGAATCACTAGCATTCCATTAACATAATTCCTTTTTTCTGATCTGGGACAGAGAAAAGATTATGAAGTTTGACGTTTTCATTTAACCTCTTTTCATGCCAGAATGGCATCTGCTCTGAATTTGTATGCTTATAGAAGCCGTGGTAGGCTCTGAAGGGCTTGAGGAACTCTGCTCTAGAATTCGGGGATTACCATTCACAGGATCCTGTACTGCTGGTGGGTTCATAAATTCAAAGCAGAACCTAATAATTTATTTACATGGGCCAGTGACTGAGAAGGCAATCCAGATAGGATAGTCATGGTTATTCATGAGTCAAAGTTGTTCCATAAATACAGTCTGTTCCAACTTTCAATCATGCTGTGTATCATAAGCTAGGATTTCCACATATCTCAGTGTCTTTCTACAGTTAGTCTTTGCAGTTAGAAAATTCTCAAGCTACTTTTATGTAGTATCTGAAATTCTCAAATGGTTTGTTCTAAGACAATGCTGACAAAATGGTTCAAATACTTGCAAAATACTCTTGGGGGACTGATATCTATATTTGGGATTTCAGAACTCTTTCTTTCTTCTTTCTTGGGGGGTAGTACTATCCTACTAGAAGGCAGTCTCAAAATCTTGTGGAGTTCTCATCTTGCCTGACTGTGACATTGAGAAATGCCCATAGATGGATGTATGCAGAAGTGAAAGGAACTGATATTACTAAAATGATCTTAAGTCCCCTACTATTAAAGACATTATCTGGCAGTGGGGTCACCATTCTTGCTCTGCCTTTTTGCATAACTGTTCTTATCATTTTAATTGCTGTGACCACTGTGTAAAGCAGTTAGTCAATTTAATAATATAAACCATGACCTGTTTGATTTGAATTAATTGGTTAATGTATTTGAAAGTGTTGAGTTTGTTGCAAATGAAAATTAGTTTAAGCCAAAATGCTTGGTCTATTATTTTTTAAACCAATTAAGCTGTTGGTTGGAGCTTCCTTATGTAGGCAAAAATGCCACATGGAGGTAGAATATTGATCGATGGTATCAGGGGAACCCTCCAATGAGATCCTTATTGCTGCCCTCCAGGGCTGTATCAGGGGAAAGAAGGCAAGACCAAGGCATCAGCAAAAGGAGGTACCTAGGGTTAAAATCAAGACTTCTGTATAAGATTAAAACAAAAATGTAAACCTAAGAAAATACGAATAGTCTCCTTTGCTAAATTGTGAACTTTATAAGGGAAAGAACTTTGTTTTATTTGTTCTAGCCTGAGCACTATGCATAAACACAGTAGGCACTCTATTGAATAAACAAATAAGAAATAATTGAGACTCATGGAACATATAGAAAGCCAGATCAAGAATACATGAAAGAAAAATCTGATTAACAATCCAGGCTCAATCAGTCAGGTTAGAAACAAATTCAGGAGCATCTGCAGCCAGTCAGAAGTAGGGAGGGAGAAGAGAATGATGGGGATGTGGAATCAGTCAGGTTAGAAACAAATTCAGGAGCATCTGCAGCCAGTCAGAAGTGGGGAGGGAGAAGAGAATGATGGGGACGTGGGCACCGAGGTCAGGAGAGGACAGGAGAGCTCCAGGACTTACTACACTTGATGATGCCAATTTTCTCTCTGATCTTTGCAAAGTAGCTTCCCTCAACTAGTAGAAGAGAAGACACAAAGCTTTCAGAATCAAGTCACGTATAGGCTCAAGTTTGTTAAATAAAACACATTGAAGTTGTTATCAATGGTTAATGCCATACTGTGTACTCCAGAGATATAGTCATTGATACCAGAGTGCAGATGAATTTCCTGACGGAAAGCATTCTAGAAGGAAATACATCTGTGAACCTGACTTCAAAAATGATTTCTTATTTCTTATTTCCTCTTCTATTATATTGGGTACATCCAGAGAATTTTCCCATATAAGTTTCTTCTTTTAACTTTTTATCTTAGGCTAAAATAGTTTTCTAAAGTGGTTAATTAGACTCTCTTTATAATCTGGTGCAAAAACATTCTGATGTGCAGTCTTTTTCTTAATTATTTCTGATAGCAAGATTGAAGAGGTGTGATTCTTGTGAATAGTAAAATACCTTGATATCTTGATGAGCGACCTAGAGGACTTCATAGTGAATAACAGTGGGAAGGCAGAAAGCTCTGAATAGAGGTCCTCTCTTCTGAGATTATTGCCACTAATCATCATTTAGATAGCAGTGGTATTATCTACATCTAAAATAACTAAACTGACAACGTAAGGGATATTGATTACTTGTTTGATATGGAAGATTTCTTAGGAACACCCTAAACTTCTAAACCCGATTTGCACTTATCTGCCTTCATTTCATCCCATGCCACAGCAGTCATTTTCTTCTCTTGGATTAGCTCTTTTAGTTTCTTTATTCATACCTGGTTTTCCATTACCAGGTTGATCTCTCCTTGTAGATTCCTCCTCTTTAGTAAACTTCTAAATGCTGAGTGCGAAGCCCTTCTTATTGCCCTCTTCTGTTGAAATTTTGTCTTTAGGTGCTTTTATTTAATCACATGGCTTTAAATGATGCCTTTGTCTTTGGCTCTTAACCTCTTGATTAGACTCCAGATTCATATCCTACTATGTATTTGATATTCTCGGGTTTCTGATGGGTGTTTTACATTTAATTTGTCAAAACAGAATCCTTAATTGCCCATCTTTGAATCCGTCCCTTTGTTCAGTTTCCCTCATTTCTTGGCATAATTTACTCAATTAACCAAGTCAGCAATACAGAAATAAACCTTTTTTCATTTCTTCTCCAGCCAGCAGATCCTGCAAGCCCTGCTTCTAAAATACATCTCCTTGTCTCCCCTACTTCATTGCTAGGCCTTAGTCTAAATCACCATCTTTTCTTGCTTAGGATACTGCAATAAATTCCTAACATCTGCTTCCTGATCCATTTTCTTTTCCCTTTCATTCTTCAGGTAAGAACAACCAATGTTATTTGTTTTTAAAATGTGAATCAGACATTGTTCCTCCCCCTTTAAATTGACCCCTTTGTTTCCTACTGCATTTAGAACAGAACAGTCTTCCTATAATCTGTATATCCCTAGGCAATCTTGTCTCTCCCTAAATCTAATTACTTCTAATTCCAATCAGAGCACTGCTCTCTCAGGTCTAGTCCTCTGCTTCTTTCTGTTCTTCATAGGAGCTAGGCTTGTTCTACTTTTAAATTTGAGTTCAATTCATTTGTGTGCTTATTTATATATTTTTTAATTTGTCTTCTTCCTTTAGGATATAACATTCCTAATAACAGAACCTCATCTATCTTAGCCACATATTCCAAGTCAGGAAAAACTAAAAACCTTGATTTCTCTATTTTCCAAGTGGCACATAGCACCATTCTAGTAACTTGCTCTTTCAGACAAGGTAAGGAAAGTTAGAATTATGGTGAGAAAAGTGACTCATAGGGCTGATAAAAGTACATAAAAATTGAAACCAATCTCCTGGATTTGGATCACAAATCTTGTTTCAAATATCTGTTTTGTTACCATGCTTAGAATCCTACCATTAGCAAATATAGTTAGGATTGTCATAGGGATAAAGTAGAGGAGGGAGATAGAGATAAGATTAATATGTATTAGTAATAATTAGGGAGCTCTTTCAGTTAGTGGCATTTTTCTTAGGGGGAAATAGGTTGAAGATTAGAGCAGTAAATTCCTGAGTGGGCAGAAAAGAGAGGATGGGAGATGTAGACAAGCTTTATTTATATCACATTTAGTCTAAAATGAATATATGCTTCTTGAATCAGAAAATTATTAAAACCATATAAAATTCCAAGGCCAAATATGATATTACATGTTATTTTAAGTAAAACATATTCAGCAAAGACTAATTTACATTGTTTCATAGCTGAATATATTTTACCTAATAATTCAAGAAGCACATAATCATTTTTCCAATTAATGAGTTGCTGATTACCATGTAACAAAATGCCATATTTTAAAAAATACTACAATTTATAATGCTATAAAGTAGTGTAGATGTTACTGTGCCGCTGAATTCTGTCCTGTTGTTTTTGTGCAAAATTGTGCACAAAAACAACAGGACAGAATTTTTTGTGCAGAATGTGTCAATTTATTTTAAAAATATGCTCATTTTGATTATTCCAGAATTTGATTCATTCTTATCAACTTTTGTTTTCAAGGAAACTTCACTTTTGCTTGTGGTAAGTTGTCATTTTGAATGAAGCCGATTGAGCATGAACATTGTGCTCTGACACTCTTAGGTGTCACTCCTGATCTAATCTCCAGGCAGGCCTTGATCACCAGCATTTCAAATCCCCTCTCATCAAGTTTGTGAGAGCCTCTGCCATATCCATCTGGAACTCGTCCTCATCTTTCTGCTAATGTTGATTTTTTTACTTTTTTTTTTGTACTTGGTTTTGCTGTGTTGCCCAGCCTGGCCTTGAGCTCCTGGGTTCAGGTGATTCTCCTGCCTCAGCCTTCCAAGTTGCTGAGACTACAGTCATGTGCCACTATAACCCCAGGCTGCCTTCTCTCAGCAGTGTTGGCATTGTGGAACATTCTCTCCATGTTGAAATTCTTCTCTTTGCTTTTGAATGTTTTCAGTGTCTCCATCCTAGTTTCTTTGGCCAGACCTATTTCCTTTCTTAAGCTCCAAGTGGTAAGGTGTCACTGGGCTCTGCTCTCAAACATCTTTATCAGTACTCGGTGATCTTAGTCACTAAATGCAGAAAAACTCTATATACTGGTGATTCCTCACAATGATAGTTCTCTCCACAATCTTTTTCTTCATATGACTACCTTGACAATTCCTTTTAAAAACAAAGAAAGTTGGGGCTGGAGCGGTGGCTCGGCAGTTACAGCGCTTGTCTGGCATGCACAAGTACTCGGGTTCAAACCCCAGCACCCACGTACACAACTAAGTATCAGAGCAACGAAAGCCATGTGAAAAACTCAATAAAAATTGATTATCTCTGTCTGTCTCTCTCTCTCTCCTTCACTGTCCTTCTCTCTTTAAAAAAAAAAAAAAAGAAAAGCTTGTAAACTTTAACATATCCAAAAAAATCCTTTTTTATTTTTAAGCTCCAAGACTCACTCTTCTTTCTCAGTTTCTCATCTCCCTGAATAACAAAGGCAATCAACCAATTTTTTTTTTCAGATCAGAAAGCTCTGGGATTATCTTTGACTCCTTTTTAATCACCCACATTTAATTCATTATCAAATCTTGTCATATCTCCAAAGTATATCTTATATGGTCCACTTTTCATAAATTCTGCTACCACCATAGATGAAAGCAACCTCAGTGTCACCTGGGTTGTGACAACTGCCTTGCCACTCCTCTTTAGGGAAGACCTTGGATCTTAAATCTTCCCTGGAGTCTATTCTCCACCCTCTGGACTGATAAGGGCTTTAAAAACATGTTGGTTTTTAATTTGCCTCCCTTTTCAACCTGCTTTAGTGGATTCTCCCTCTACCTAGGATAAAATCCCACCTTCTTCCCCTGGTTCACAAGACCACATATAATCTGGAGCTTGTCCTGGTGATCTTCCAGCATCCTGCTGCCACCTCCCTGTTGCTCTCTGTCCTCTTACCACTTTTACTTAGTCACAGCTCTATTCAAATGTCCCAACCTCAGAGAGAGTGACTTCTCGAACCTATACTCTATCAGACTTGCTACCTTTCTGCTCCGTTTATTTTTCTATGCAGAATTCATCCTCAACTGAAATTATATCACAAACTTATTTCTTAGCTTTTTGTTGTTGCTTACTTCTGTAACATAAGCTTCATAAAGGCAGCGACTTTCATCCCTAGCATTTAGCTCAGTGTTTAGGCTTATCAAGCCTTCATGAATATTTGTAGAATTAGTGATTTATATTAAGTATGAGAAGAACTGTGCACAAATTTCAATTTTAGAATGTTGTGGAAACCTGCCAATACAGTGGCAGGTATGTGAAAGTTATACTATTGGTAGGTAAAAATAATTGAGGGTAACTGGCTGCATGATGGATTACTACTTTAGGGTGTAGATGGCTGACAGCTTACTCTTCTATATGCTGGAATACACTTGTGGTTCTCTAAAGTACGCTCACCAGAGAAATGCCCCAAGATGCTCTGCTTTAGAGGTCTAGGGTAGATGGTCATTTATGTAGTTGTTTTAGAATGGAGTCCTCAGGGGCAGGGCTGGAGGTAGAAGTTTGGTGCAGGTGATTTATTGTGAGAGTGCAGACAGGTATGATCTGCCAGGTCAGGAGGAGAGCTCGGTGGGGAAGGAGAGAGAGCTGAGCAAAGAGTGTGGTCCCAGGTAATCTGGCCTTGGCCTGATGCACACAGCAAAGGCCCTGGATCATAAACCACACCATCAAGTTATTTCTCCGTGAGGCATGAGAGCAGTCTCAGTCCATCAGTAATCTTGGGCTGTCTGATTGTGGGAGAGGGGAGAGGTAACTTTCCCTGCAAGGCAGCTCCCCTCAGAGGAGGGGGAGTTGAAAAGCATTAGCAGCCAACACTAGCAGCTGGGGGAAGCTGCATTGGCCCAGAAGGGGTCTGAGCAGGCCTGCAGCAGGGCTCCGAGAATCAGAAAGGGGCTAACTGTGAAGCACAGACATTCATTCTTTCGATAGATACTTATTATGTCAGGCATGGTCCCTGTGACATGCATAGGGAGAAACAGATATTAATAGAATAAATTTGCAGCCAGAATAATATAACACTGTATTATTTCTCCAAATAATGATTGAAGCAAGATTGTAAAAGTAAGTCTACAATACTGGGCTTATTTTACAGATGGCTCTTATTGTAACTCTTAGATTCTCATACAATAATTTATATATTGTACACATGTATTATAGACTTTTATATAATGTGGGCATTACTGTGTTTTTAAAAATAGCAAAATCTAAGGAACTACAAAAATAGTCATTTGAACAAATAGATACAGATCACTAAATTCCAAGCAAAGTTGGAGAATTTAATATTAAAGGTAAGACCTGCCTACAAAGTACAGAAGGAAATTGATTTTTATATATTACATTGTTGGAAACAAAAGCACAAAAACATTTTTAATCACTAATTAATTGGATACTAGCAAATCTCTCTACCTGCAGTTCTGATACTACCTAAAACTATTTTACTCTCTTTTTTTTTTTAAATCTTTGCATAGATCTATGGAAACTACTGCACGGAAAAATAAGCCAGTTAATGAGCAACACAGTACTTGTCAGTAAAACAGTGTTTCTTGCATTTTTTTTTAACATGGAGCAAAAGTTTCAAAGGAATGTAATTCTGTTGAAGTGTCACCAAACCCTCTCCTTAGGAGTATGTACTGCCAGCAGAAATAACAAGGCTTATTTTCAATATTTCTGTTCATACCTCAAATCCCTGTGGTCTTCCTAGACTCTCTTTAATATGTTTCCATGCAACAAGAATCTCTGACACAGACACACTGGTAGCCTTGACATCGGTGGGAGCAGCACTGGGTTCTGCATGAAGGAAAATAGAAATAATAAGCCAGGACTGTAACAATTTATATCTATCAAAGCACTGCACCCAAACCTATCAGGGGTTCATGTCTTTCTACCTTGTTTTTGAAATGATATGCTGTAGTAGTTATGTAGTAGCACTCAAGATAAAGAATAATATGTTTTTATTTCTATAGTTAGGTCAAATCTTATCAATAACTTACCAATGACAAATAACAAACCCAGCAAGACAAATAAGATCTTTATCCTTGAATTACCTAGGACATTTCTAAAGAAGTTAAATGGTCCAATTTATTTTTTTCCTTTTTTAATTTTTTTTTCAGGGCTGAGGACTGAACTTGGGGCCTTGCATGTGCTAGGCAAGTGCTCTGCCACTGAACTAAATCCCCAACACCATAAATGGTCCAATTTAAATTGTCTGGCAGTCTAGCAGAATGATGAAGGGGATTGACTGGCAGCTCTTTCTGTAGTTACTGTCAATTTTTGCCTTTTAATAATATTCAGTGAATTATGATTACACAATACATACATGTATTGAACCATTGCAAGGTACCTCATTATCATGCATGTATTTTGTGTTTTTGTCTATAAGCTAACTCATTTTTTATTTATTACATTTATTGTCTACTTATTTACCCTTGTGTAAATCACTTTACCTCTTTCTAATCTGTAGTTCCCTCATCTGTAATATGGGAATGCTTAGAATTTTATTTGAGACTTTTTTTAAAAAATATATTTCAGGTAAAGAGGAAATCAGCTGCAGGCTTTGAGGTGAGAGCATGCCTGTTGTATTTTTTTTATTTTTTTTAAGAGAGAGGGACAGTGAGAAAGACAGAGAGAGAAACAACTTTATTTAGTTTTTCACATGGCCTTTGTTGCTCCAACACTTAGTTGAGTATGTGGTGCTGGGGTTTTAACCCAGGTCCTCATGCTTGCCAGGCAAGCGCCGAAACCGTTGAGCCACCGCTCCATCCCTTATTTCAAACTTTTAAGATTAGTTTTAATTGAAATAATGCCTATAAAATACATAGTTCTAAGTTGCCATTTTAAATGTTCATTCATAAAATATCACATAAATATTATTGTACTTATCCCATGAAGGAACGAATAGAATCTAAATTTCATTAAATGTTTTTTGATGTTCCAACCACAAAACTGCATTTCTGTTATTATGTAAGAAACGTGTTACGTATCATGATATTTAAAAGGCACGTGTTGACTTTTAAGACAGGTGTGAGCTGAATAAGAAAGCCCTGAAGGTCTCGGTACTGTTGCTCAAAACTACTTTTTCATTTGTCTCTCTGTTCAGTGACCTTTCACACTATTTTTCTCAAATATACAATGTCTGACTGGCATCCATCAAGAGGTGCATTTTATTTGAGGTTGCATGCTATGTGAGCAACAAAATATTTTTGGCTTTGACATGATGAATCATAAATACTGTCACAAACACATGTTAAATGAAATGGTAGAATAAAGGCCATATATTAGGTCAAACAGTTCTGTATAAAGTCTATTTTAAAAAATCCTACCCCATAAAAATTTTAGACTTTAATACTAACACCATAAAAGAGTTCAGACTAATCTGCTGAAATTTATTATTTTTTCAGATTTAAGAAACCATATAGCAAAGACAGAGTTCCGAACAAGATTTTTAAAGGCATTATGACAGACTTTGAAAGAATTATGACCGTTTTCTGATCTTTCCTTTTCTAATAGAAAGTAGTCATACATCTATCTGGAATGATTTTGTATGTTATTAATTGAAAAAGATCTGTCAAAGACATCTACCTGTTACTGTCAAAGAAGCCTACAAAAGACTTTTTCAAAGGTACATATTTGTACCAAGAAATAGTTTTTCTTTGGTAAAACCCTCATTAAAATCATATTTACAATTGTGTAAATTTAAAGTGCTTTGGTAAAGTCATAATCTTTACACAAAAGTCAACATTAGTTTCTATAATGGTATAAATAATTTCTCATTCTGTCACCCTCTGAATATCTTTTATTATTTTCCTTTGCTCAGTGATTTCCCTCATTACATTTCCAACTTCCTATTATTTTCATATCTCCCTAATTGAAAATGCATTCTGAGAAATGCTTCTAGTTCTGTTTCATTCTAGAATTATGATTTGCAGATTTGCAACAGACTATTTACCCCCTTGTTATTTAATAGGAGTTAAAATTCTTGATTTTGCAAGTAAATGAAAAGACATGCTGATATTTTGAGGTGTGCACAATTTGATCTCTAGGATTTAAGATTTATTTATTTCTAGGGGAGCCACACTTTGTATATCACTTGCTATTCAGTAATAGATTTGCTTCTCTTTAGAATGACTGCATTGCAGAGATTTGTGTGCCAAAAGTCGTCTTTTAGCTTTTATGTTTTTGATGCAATTACATCTTTGTCAAAGAAGACTGCAGAGGGATAAATAATTTCAGAAGTATAAAAGACATGGTTGGGTAGTAGCCAATCTTCATACTATCTAGAGAAAGACATTCTCCATGAGCTTGCAGGAAAACTATATGCCTTTAAACACATCTCAAATAGAAAACTTAAAATTAAAAAAAAAAGTCCAGAAAACTACTTCCAAAATAATCACCTTAACTTCTATTTAAAAGCTCTGAGGATTTAAAATCGGGGTCAGACCCACCATGACGTTTCACAGTTATGTTCTTAGGGACTGCATGTTACAGCTGCCTCTAATTGAATGAGGGTGAATGAATCATACCAGTTCTACTTTAATTTGTTTCACCTTTGGGGTCTAAAGAGCATCAAAAGTAGACCCATGCTGACCTGAATTGGAAATTTCAGCATGGATATTTATTCCACAAGCTTTAGTATGTACTGCTTATAGCCAAGTGTGCAAGAAGGCTATCTTCAGACAAGGGAACTGGCTGGATCGCAGAAAGCACAGATTGGAACTCACTGTTCTCTCAGGAGTCCATTCTAACCAAGGGTTGGAAGGTCACAACTAGATAGTTCTAGAAAATACTTGGATCTAAAGTCAAATTGATGGCCCGTGGGTCCTCCATCATTTTGTTATTATCCATGATGTGTTCAACTAAATTAATTTAGGCCAACATTTAAGTTCTAAGGTCTAGATTTTCTTGGGGAAACCAAAGGAAGAAACTTAGCCTGAATTCTTGAGTGTTGGCAGGTGAGGATTAGCAATGGACGTTGACCATCAGGACATGTTTGCTGGAGCCTTTAAGGACTTCGGTTTTTAAATCTATGCCTTCAGTTTGCAGATGGAAAAATTGGCTAAGACTGGACCAAGCTTGACTTATTGAAACTCTCCTCTGGCTCTGACAGTCCCCCAGCTAGAACTCAGGTCTCCAGTGTTCTCCTTTCTTAAATTTGGTGTGAAGGAAAGGAAGCAGTTAACTCATTCTTAGTCTCCTAGTGTCAGTTCTCGGGTACGGAAGAGTGAAGAGTGGTTTGCTTTTTTTTTGGTATGGTACCAGGGATTAAACCCAGGGGTGCTAAACCACTGATGCATATCTCCACTCCAGATCTATTTTTTATTTTAAGATTTTGAGACAGGGTCTTGCTAAGTTGCTTAGTGCCCAGCCAAATTGCTGAAGCTGGCTTTGAACTTATGATCCTTCTGCCTCAGTCCCCCAAGTTGCTAGGATTACAGGCATGTGTCAGTGTACCCAGCCAGAAGAGATTATATAGGAAACATAAAGTTCAGTTTTTTTTTTTTTTTTGCTGCCCAATTCCCTCCAAATAACTGACAGAGACATGGGTAGAATATAATAAAAAACCAATAAAAAAATTGAGGGAAAGAACTCAAAAAATGATCATTTCTGAAGGTTTGTTCTAAGCCATTAACTTATATGCATTAAATAATCTGCCCAACAGCTCTGTTATTACTATTATTTATATGAAAAAAAAATGAGTGTGGCGACACTGAGCAATCCAAGATCACACAGTGCTAAGTGGAGGATTCAACTCAGAGTCAGGCTTCCACCAAGGGGCTGTTAGCTTCTGTGTGTGTGTGTGCGTCCGGTTGCACATACCAGATACTTTTTCTTTGTTATTGATCTTTCCCTGTTTCTTCTCCTCTAACTTCTCCCAAGAGTTTTGATAATGGGCTCTCTAATTGGATGCTCAACTCAGGCCTTTTCAGAAACCACCCATCATCACCTATTTAACCCCCCACGGCTTATGATGAAATCCCCCAGTATTTCTATTGCAAGGACATTTTATAATTTAGCACCACACCACAGCTACACCACTCCTCATGGACCA
This sequence comes from Aplodontia rufa, assembly GCA_004027875.1. Classification (NCBI taxonomy): domain Eukaryota; kingdom Metazoa; phylum Chordata; class Mammalia; order Rodentia; family Aplodontiidae; genus Aplodontia; species Aplodontia rufa. The sequence continues at coordinate 147,927 of PVKS010000133.1, forward strand.
TGTCATATTTTTGCATGGCTACAACTCTGCTAACCTTTAAATCACAGGTGTTTCCTGCATCACTCACTCTTGTCTAATACACTCTAGTAATATGATGAAAGTTCAGGAACTTATTTCTGAGATTATATTAGTGTTATGTCTAGTAGACTTAAGACTTAAAAGGATCTCGTTTTTTCTTCTACTTATGATAGTAAGTAGGCCATGGATAACTCCTTTATTCCAATCTGGGGATACGAAGTAGACAGGCTGATTGATAGGTTTTGGTATCTGCTAGATTAAAAATTTGGAACAGCATTACCACGTTCATGAATTTAGATGGTACGTTTGTATTAAGTGACCTAGCAGCTGGAGTCCTCCGAGTAATATGGGGGGATGTGCTTGTAATATTGATTATACATCTGACTTCCCAGGAGGGGCCAGCAACAGCATTAATCAAAGGAGAGTTTAATAAACTCTTTGGGAGAAGGGTTATGGTTTCATTATTTAAAAATTCAGTGAGGACAGCTGTAGTTGAACTTTTATAGGCACTAATCCAAATAGATCATCTGGCAAAGACAGGAAATTATTCCTTGTATTTTATAACTAATATGCCAATTTATTAATTTCCAAGTTCACATAAATCCCACTGAGCTGAGTTTCAGCTAAGAACTGATTTGGAGAATAACACCTCATGAATGTTGGGTTTTAATTTGAGCTGCGGTAGCTCTGTTTACAATGGGATAATTGCATATCAGCTTCTTCAAATGAATGGAGGCTTTTGGAGTTTAATAAAAATACAAGCAGCACTCTTTACATAGAAGGCAAAAGTAAAAAAAAAAACCTAGAAAAGGCTAAAGCATATCACAAATAAATCATCTAACCCATAATTAGCGTATACTGAATTTGTCTGTATAATTGAATATTTCCATTATTTCTATCTACAGTTATAGTAATAAATTTGACAATTATTCCTAGAAAAAAATAAGTGATTTGACTTTCATCTTAAAGAAAAATCATTTGATCAGTTTCATTGATATGCATTTGAAAATCACTTATTTTGTAACTTTGCTATTTTAAAGAAATGGAATTACTTTAAAAATTACGATATTTCATAGACTACCCTGTAGATCTGTAGCTGAATCAGGATTAGGAAGGCACATAATTCTGGTTTGATTTAAAGGATATATGTGTGATATAAAGGGTATATGGAAATCCTGGGAGGCAAATCTCTCCCCTTTTAGGTTGATGTCAGATGCTACTTGGTACTAACTGAGTCATTAAGGGTTACTTCTATTGTAGAAATGTTGAAAGGTTTTAAAGGTGTTAGCAAAAGAAGCATTCGCAACCTCTCCAATAGTACTCAAGGGCAACATCAGTGTCAAAAATGCAAGTCAAGGTCACATCTTAAGTGATTCACCAAGTATCAATATTTATAAATGATGATTCTTTTTAATAACAGGTCACCTAATGTTTTTCCTTATAACAATTCTCATTGCATTCCAGTAGGCTTTCTTGAAAGGAAAACAAAAAGATGAAGGGTATGGGGAATGTATCCAGGCATTTATGGAAGAGCATTCTGGATATGAATGCCCTTCATCATGGATGTTCCAGTGACAGAGGTCAAGAAGTGGTACTGTAAGTTGAGCCTGGTTAGACTTTCTGTTCTGTGCTTCAGGTAACACCATTTCTGGTGACTGGATTTTGCTTACGTATCCATCCTGAGAATATAAAACACTGTAGGGATTACTAATACTTTTATTATCATGGAAACCATGTCTTCTATAAATTGTTAGTGAAGAACATAAAGCAACATACATGAACTATTTTTAATTAAAATGTGGAAAAACATATCTAAAAAGTGTTGTGGGATTATATCTCATTTTATACATTTCTCACCCAGGTTGGTATCAGCTGTGAAAATGTGACTTCTTCATATTGTTTTAGGCATGCAGCTAGCATGAAGAAGAACTAAGCCCATAAATAGATGTGGAATGCCAGGCTCATTCCATTTGTTCTTCACTGACTGCAGGATATGGAGGGATTTGGAGGTGATAAGCAGTGGAATGGGTTCATGGAACAGCAAAGAAGCAGAATTTGTCTTATGCAGAAGTACAATCTCATCTGTTGGGATGGGGTAAGAGTATAACGATAAAGGAAACACTCAACCTGTACAAACACCCATGGATGCAGAGGAGAGGAACCTATGCTGGGCAGGAGTACAACTATGATATACTGTTTTCAGTTTATGATAGGTCTTGACTGTTTTTTTTTTAAATGGTTTAATTTTTGAAATTGTCTCTCCTTTTCAAGTAAAGCTATTTTCCAAGTGGCTAATTTTCCCTTTTTTATTATCTAGAAAAAGTGAACTATTATTACTGCCTGTTTGGGATAGTTGTTTAAAAAGGTATTTTAGAACACAGGGTAAATTAACAGAATTTTAATTTTAGATTTGTGAGGATTTACACATTCTATTCCAAAAGCTCATTATTAAAGTGGAGAAAGATAGTGTTCAGAGAGGCAAATTAACTGCCTGAGATCATTTAGTTAGTACAACCAGACTTGAACTCAGGCTCCAATGATTCCAGGCTACTTTTTCTATTGTCCTGTATTTTTGGCTGAGATAATTTAATGATGCTAACACTTTACTTATATTTACACATAACATTCCAAATTCGTAAATTTAATTAGTGAGCAAATGCCAAATATATTTTTGAATTTTGTCATCAGAACAAAGACAGACTCTATCCCGACTTAATTAGCCTGGTGTCTTTCATATTTTAGCCTACAAAATAAATGAGGTGTTACTATGAAATATGGTACAGCAACAACCTCAGTGTCTTTGAAGGAAAATGTGCATATTTCCTTTCTAACTTGAAAGAGAAATCTCCAAAGGCAAGCCATTTCATGTTTAAGAGAACACAGTATTAAAAAAAAATGGTGGCTGCTATAATTTAATTTCAAAGCAAAGGTTGTCAAGAAATGCACAGAGCTGGATTTCTTAGAGGCAGCACTGGCATTACCACACAAAGCATGTTCGCAGCCTCCTGCAACTCACCTCATGTGACTTTTGGGGCTGTGCGCTTGGTAATTAGGTTGAAGCAATTTTAAAGCAACAAGAATATGCACTCCTGAATAAAACATGTACTTGAAAATAGATATTTGGAACAATAACTAATAGAAAATATCATAATTGTATACATTCCTGGTGAGACAGTATAGGGTAGTAGTTAAAATACGCACTTTGGAATCATGTAGACCTAGTGAAAATCCCAGCTGTGTCATCACCATTGCAACTGTCACTTACTGGTGTGAACTTGGGCATGCTAGTTAGCTTTAACGAGACATAGCTTTCTAAGAAATAGATTGGAGCTTGAACTTCCGACCCTGTGTTTGGACTCAAGTATTAAATTAGGTAATATGTGTAATGTGGCACAGTGGTAATATTGGCGACGCATCAAAAAGCCTCATATGCTTAGTACATGGGTTTCCCATGGCTCCTTGCCATCACTTGATTCTTTACTTTCCTGACCATTCTTCTACTAGAATAGACTATTTTGCTACAATATTTGGCTCTAAATTATAAAAACAAAAAGCAGCTTTTACAGAAAAACTATACTTGCATAAATCAAACACTACCCTTGTTTCCTATTCAAATGACCCTATTTATATCTTTCTATGAAGTTCAAGGATCAAAAATATTAATAATTCTTTTGAGCTATTCAAATCTTACAAGTGGACTTAAAAGAAGTACAAGGGTCAGTTTGTGTTGCCCATACTTATTTGGAAGGTCAAATGAATGCTGCCTTTGGTGGAACATTTTCTGTCTTTTATAAATTTAGGGAATATAAGACAATTTTATTTTTAAACTTGCGGGGCCCATTGAAAATTCTGCACATGAATAGGGAGACTAAAAGACTTGCTTTACTCAAGATTTAGGGAGTTAGATCTACCATGCTTTCTTTCACTAAGAAAATTGCACATTTGTATTAAAACTTGAAAGAACCCAGGATTTTGATGTTGGTAGCAGGTTTGTACTTTAGCTCTATGACCTGTTGACTATAATCATGAGTAAATCATGGGTTTACAGTTTATTCATCTTTAAAATGGCTAGTAAATGTATGTTAAGTGAGGTCATGCATATGATTGCAGCATGCTCTAGGAAAATTAAGGATTTATGGTTGGAGAGATATGGATTTAATACTCAATTGCAAGCTGTGTTACTTGAGCAAGTTTCATAACTTTTATGAACTTCAGTTTCTTTTTCTACTTAATGCCTATCACAGAAGATTGTCATTAGGATTTAATGATGCTGTGGAATTCAAACCAAAGGTGTACATTTAAATATCCATCCAGCAAACTGAACATACTGATAGGAATTACTAATATTGTTATTATCATGGGCACTTTTTTGCCATATGTTGTTAGAGAGTGAAAAACATAAAACATCATAAATGATTTTTAAAAATTGGAATTAGATTATTTTAAAATTAAACAGATTTTTAAAGTTTAGAAAAAAATTTAGGAAAATATCTTAAAAGTGTAGTAGGATTTTAAGTAAGCTTTATTTTATTTTTGCCTTACTGCTATTACCTTACATAAGTATAAAAGGTCTAATTATTCAAATAATAAAACTTTAACAAAATAGGGATAAGGAAACCAACCTCCTTCAGCTGAACAGATGACCACAATTTGACTAAAAGGTCCATCTCCTTTATTGTTATAAACGCCAACTTTTACTTCGAAGGGTGTAAGAGGAGGAACACTTTCATCTCGATAAATGAATTTGGAAGCTTCAGAGGATGTCACCATTTTTTCCTTCCAGCCACGTGTTCCATTGGGTCTAAAAGCCACAATATAGCCAAAGCCTTCTCCATTCTGAAACTCTTCAGATACTGGCTAAAGAAGAAAAATACAATTATCAGAGAAGTTATTTTTTAAAAAACCCACTTCCTCCAAAGCCTTAGTTTGTTAAGATAACTTGGGTAAAGGAAAATCTCAAATCTATACTACACTGGAAACCAAGATAGTAAATCACGTTGGCAGATTTTGGAAACTTAAAAGGTAAAAATTAAATTGCATTAGTTGGTACATAAGAAAACTCACAAGAGTATTGAAAACTCTTTAAGCGAAACAAATTTGCTCCAATTACTCATGTATTTAAAATGAAGGTCCTTGGATTCCACACTAGAATTCAGTTTGTTGGGGAAAACGGTCACACAGTCTGATAGTTAGGAATGTCTTATTTCTAGTGCTGCTTATTTCTAGTGGAGTACTCTGCAGGGCTAATGTAAGAGATATTAAAGTCAGACCAACCTATCAGTGTTCTTTTCAATAACCTCTGTGTTTTACAGATAAGGAAGAAACCTGGACATGGTAGTTTTTCAGGAAACTTGAGCTATGGGGCATGTGTTTACATTTGTTAAATGGGCTTCAATTGCATATCATAGAAAGGCATGATTGTGATTGACTAATGAAGCAAGTTTAACAGCCACTGACAAGCACAGGACTTGACACATAGTAGATAGTAAATATTTAAGTAGTGTTTTTTCCTTTCCTTCTAAATTTTGATTTAAGGAGAATTATGAATTGAAGAGAGACAAAGTCTATTATATCAAAGGCCAAAGGGAAGGGCTATTCCATTTTGAGAGAGTTGATCTCAGTGAAGGTCAGATGTTAGGAAGTTAATACCTGTGCAGAAATAAAAATCAAGACGGGAAGTTTTATTGAGAAAAAGGAAATGGATAGAAAAAAATAAGACAGATGATATGCTCATGGAAGATTACTTGGGAAAAGATGTTTTATTTTACATTTTATCTTGGCTTTTAGAAACCATCAGGGATTTCAGTCCCATGTTTATATATTCTAAGGCATAGATCTGTGAGCTTCATTGGCAACCTTGATAATTTCTGTGTGTATGTGTGGTGATTTGCACATGCTAGGCAAGTACTCTGCCACTGAGCTACTTTCTGAGCCCTGATAATGAGGTTATTTAACATAAAGGAAAATGACTTCATGAAATAAATCCTCATTCTTTTTCTTTGACAAAACTATTTTGGAAACTATCATAATGTAGACAATGAACACAAATGTTTATAAGCAGGCTCCTAATTCTGATTATGAGAAAGGTTCTTAAACTTTGCCTCAGTTTCATTATTTGTAAAATGAGGAATTCAGTCTTAGTAAGAGGATGGTTGCTTGGACTTAGACAACCCAGGCACTGTGCCCCAAGTCCAGGGGTGGTTCCTTTCTGCCTCCCCAATGCTTTTAGTTCCAAGTAAGTAAAGGTGACCACTTAATTGTAAAATAGTTAAATATTAAAGCCAACAAATACTTAAAATAATTTGTGAGAGTCGTGTTTTAGTTATTCAGACTTTGTTCCTAGATATCCTATAAGAAAAGCATGCCTGAGACCTGGAGCCTGGTAGAAAATGACAAAGCTTCACTTTGGTAGTACTCCTGGGACTAATGCAGGCTTAAAGTGCTTAACTTAATCCGAACAAAACCCCCTGGTCTCTCTGTACCAGGGCAGCTAGCCTGAGAATCCAAGTAGGCAGTTCTGACATCTTCAGAAGCCTTCTTACCTCCCAGGCGATGACCAGCTCATGCCGCCTGCCACTTCTTCCACTGACGTTGGTGGGTGCTGTCTTGGGAACTGTGGATAAAAATGGATCAAGAGTGAGGAAAAAGAATAGATGTGTGATTTTCTATGTATGTATCATGACCCTGCTTACTTTGGGTAAAATCCTGAAATAAATAAGTCAAACATTTGTTTGAACTTAGAACGATTATATCAAATATTGAAAGAAAATATTTGTGACCGATACCTCATTTTCAAATCTTTGAGGGACAATTTGAGACATATATTTCATGGCCATCTATTGCATCCCCAAACTAGTGTGGTTGTAAATGCTCCATTTTTGTGATGTCTAGAACATAAGATAAAAATTAAAGATACCTAATAGTGGTTAGGTAAATTCCTTCCTTTAAATAAATTTTCTCCTTTTTGCAGTGGTGTAACCTTTTTCTGACAATCAGGGCTTCAAGAATCCCTGGAAAACCCACAGGTTGATACCAGCATTATTATGTTCCCAGAATCCCCCAGGAGGCTCCAGTTTAAAGAAATCTTAGCAAAATACCATGGAGGGAGAATCCACTGAAATGGAAGCACCGTTAAAAAAACCTGTCAAGAATCAATCCCTCTGCAAACTGCAAAATATGTAGGCACTCAGTAAAACTTTTACAAATGAATAACTATTAAAAGAATAAATGTGTCAAAGGAATAAATTTCTTCTTCACTGCACCAAACCACAAAAGCTGTAGTTGAATGGGAACATTTTCAAATGAAAAACTGTTAAATGAAGAAAACTATTAAAAGAAATCATTTTCCAGGCTATGAGCCTGCATTAGCAATTTTACACTCCAGTGTTGCCTTTCTATCCCAGCATATAGTTTTTAAATGATATTGATAAACTCATAAACAATAAATTCACTCCCGTATATTACCTGCTTGGATGACAGGCTATTAATTACTGATGGATAGTCACACAACATTTTCTATGCTAGCAAAAACTGAAAGGAAAATTTATATAGTACCAGAAAGGAAAAATAAAAATTCTCCTTGGGTCAGGGAGGTGGGAGAAGAAAAGCTTGTGACTATATAATTGGCTCCACTGAAACAAATAACCTTTATTTTCCAGGGTCCAAATTTTAGTATCCGTGGGCACTTTTCTCCATAAATATGATCCTTCTCTTGCAGAACCATATGTAGAAGTCACCAATATGGCACTAAACAGCAGCAGAGTGTACACAGCAGCAGTTACCAATCTTTTCTGCTTTCACAATTACATTTTGCATGTGGAGTTCACTCTCCTGAATTTCATCAGAATTACGTGTAATTAGAATCCTTGACTCTCATACAAGAAATCATATGGAATTCAATTGAGGGAAAAAATGATGGTATTATAGCAATAACCATTACTATGTCCTGATTTATGTGAACATTATGAAATAATTTGTAAACATGAGTTTTTAAATTAGTAGTCACAGTTACTGTCACACACAGCAAACTGCCTTAAAACCCTGTCTGAAAAGCCACTGTAATATAGTATACTAGTTGTGAATTTATTTTCTGGTCTATGGTATGGGTAAGGCACATGAGAAGGGATATGGTTTTGTAAAAGGATAGAGCTACAAGGTGCCAAACAATCCCTTAGTGGCTGATCTCAGAGTCCTGAATATTTTGACCATCAATGCACAAGCAAATGATTAGTACAGACGGTGTAATTCACTGATACCAAGCCATTGTGCCTTCTCTTAGAAAAAAAAATGCTTCACATTTATCTGACAGCTCACATCTGAATAATACTATGCATAAGATCTAGCAGACCAAGTTCTTTACTGGTTACACTGGATCAAGTTCATTTCCTAAATTTAGAACTTTAGGGACATAATCCCTAAAAGCATGGATTTCTGAGGAAGACTATGCACTGAATATGCTGTTCAATTTTGTGTAGCCTTCTAATATGACCTAAAATGAAGTGGCTTGGTGCCTCCAACTGGAAGTTTAGAGTAGGCTGTGGAATCATTGGTAGGCATCTCTTGAAGCCATTGAAAATGCAGGAGCAAAATGCAATATGAGGACTATTTGAAATCAAGAGCTCTGAAACTTTAGTCAAATTGTGCCACAATCCACTGGTGCTTTTAATTTTTAGAAAGCTTAGATTGTTTGAAAATTTTAATTTTCTGAGTAAAAACAAAAAAAGAAACAGGTAAACTTTTGGTAGAAATTTCCACTTTGAGGTTACATTTCCATAAGGGTAATTTTCCAGTTGAATTATCTATTTAAAAAAACCTGAATTCCATAAATTTCTTTTATTTGAAATCAAACTGTTTCTTTTTTTGTAGTGACGATTGAACCCAGGGGTTCTTTGCCGTTGAGCTATAAGCTACATCTACAGTCCTTTTCATGTGAGACAGGGTCTTGTTAAGAAGCTGAGACTGGTCTTGAGCTTGTGATCCTCCTACCTCACCCTTCCTAGTCTCTGAGATTACATACGTGAATCAATACCCATCCCCCTGACGCCCATCATTTTAATTTCTTTTTAAGACAAGATAGCCCATAGTCAATGTAAGGAACTAACATTCTCCTTTTCTCATTCTATCTCCAATTTTAATGAACCTAAGTGATACAACAAGAGACAACATAGTTTACTGTTTTAATAATATCTGTGTATAAGCACAAACTATGCCTAAATTTAAAAAGCTTATTAGATATACTAGAAACTACTAATAGAAAATATAAGGCATTATGTTTTATTGGAAGGATCATACTGTTTGGGTATTCTAATTCTAATTGGCTTAAATTTCCTAATTATATGTAGACGATCAGTGAGCCCATGCTCATTCATTTCCTTTCAAGCTGGTGACACATAGTCATAATCTCTGTAGTAAATGCTAGGGAGTCCACTGATTTTAATTATATCCCTTTATTTATAAAACAATATTATTTATGATATGAAAGAATTTGATTTAATCTTTCAGAGCCCTTCTTTAAAAGTCCTATAATTCTTGTTAGAAGCATGCAATTAACATAGTGAAACATCTAGTAAATGCTTTCATTGAGTCCAGAGAAATGCATATTTTCTGAAAAACCAATTATTTTCAACATGATTATTGAGAACCAAGTTAGAACTAAGCAGTGAGGTCATTTCCTCCTTCAGTTGGCTACTGATAATGTCATGAGCATGTTCGCATAGAGAATCAGGTTTATATGCATGGCAGGCAGGTTAAGTCCTGATTCTTCTGAATTTATCTTTGGGTGATGATCCTCCATGAATGGATAATGTAATTGACACTTTGCCCACAAGCTACAAAGTTGAACTGTTTGAGGTCTTACCCAGCATTTTGAAATATAGGAAATATAGATGATTATTTCTTTTCATGTTTTTTTTAATTTTTATTGAGTTTTTCACATGGCTTTTGTTGCTCTGACATTTAATTGTGTACGTGGGTGCTGGGGTTTGAACCTGCGTACTTGTGTACTTGGGCATGCCGCCCTAACCCTCTCTAGCCCTCATGATTTTGTTTTTGTTTTTTAGAGAAAGGGTGGGGAGAGAATCAGTTTTATTTAGCTTTTCATGTAGCTTTTGTTGCTCTGACACTTCACTGTGTAAGTGGTGCTGGGCTTTGAACCCGCATTCTCCTGCATGCCAGGCAATACCTTAAAAGCCCAGCCACTGCTCCAAACCTTATGTTTAATGTTGAAAGCATTCTTGTAAACATTCAGAATGGCCAAAATATAGTGTATGACTTTAGTTTAAACATGCGTAAATATCAAAGAATTCTTCACAAGTACAGTAGCTTGAATAAAGTGAGCCACACTAACATGAGTCAATTAACAACTAAAGAAAACAAGATGAAATCATTTACCAATCTCATTTTTCTTTTACTCTGAAAATTTCTATCTCTCTTACCTAATAAGCTTTATGAGTCTGGGAGAAGACCTGTAATCTAGGAGCTTAACGGTTATTGAGTAGTTTGGAAGCAAAAGGCACAGAGAAATGGAAAGAGAGGAGGCAGGCTGTTTGTACAGTAGAGGTGGAAGGCAAGAGGGACATTTAGAAAACATTTTTTTTCCTACCAGAACTGAAGTACACATCATATGAATATACCTATCATTTGGTTATCATTTAGGCTGCATTTATAGAAAAAGTAAAATGTAAAGAGTTTCAGAGTTTCAGAAAATCCAGTTGTGGGGCTGGAGCAGGGGCTCAGCAGTTATGGTATTTGCCTGGCATGCATGAGCAAGTGGGTTTAAACCCCAGTACCATATACACAACAAAGTGTCAGAGCAACTAAGGCTACGTGAAAAACTAAATGACATTGATTCTCTCACTATTCCCCCCCCCTCAAAAAAAAATCCAATGGTGTTTCCTAAAGAAATTCAAATGCTGCTTTTTTGTTTTTTAACCAATAGATAAGGTGGTGTGTACAAATAATAAAGGGGTTCTGGTGAGAGAAATATCTGGGCAGGATCCCAGTTGTACCATTCTTTCATTCTAGTCTCCTGATAAAGATAATCATAACTACTTTAAAAATTATCTTTGTAATTATGTATCATAGTACCTGAATTTTAATAAATATTATCTACTATAATTTTCTATTAAGATTTTCCAATGAGAAAATGATGAGATCTAATAGGCTCTAAAAGTTCAATATAAGTATATGTGTGGGATCTTGAAATTGGACATACTTCTTGGATATGTGGATAACCCTGTTTTGATGGCACCCTGGGATTTATACTTCTAGTTTTGCCACAGTTGGTTTTAATTTGGAGATCTAGGCAACATATCCTTTTCAACTTATAAAAGAAATGGCTAGGATATTTTAGGAAATGTAGGCTTTATTTGAGTTTTGAACTTTTGTGTAAAGAGACATGGTCAAGAACGCAACAGTTGAGAATATGTAACAAATGGTGTTTATCTGAACTCATATTTTCTTAACAATTTGTAAGTGCTCACAAGGAAGTAAAGTAGAGAATGAGTAATCCCTGAATGGGAATTGCTGATACATGTGGTAAAAGAGAAAAAGGAATGGCAGGAAGAAGGGAGGAGGTGGGGAGAGAGGAGATTACAATTTGGGAGGTTTCAGTTTTGAAATAAGGTCGGGGTTAGAATCCAGCTTGGCTACTTATTTACTAAATAAACTGGTAAAAGTTTTAAAACTCATTTTAAGCAGATGGAGAAGTGCTTTAGAGGACTGATATAGAAATTAAATGAGACACTGAAGGGCAGGTGCTAAGCACTGGGCCTGGAATTGATGTATGGAATTCCTGGGACCAGGAAGATAGGAAAAGTCTAATCTGAGAGTCTGAGATTCACTCCTGGGCTGAACCCTCTCATACCCTTTCATCGTGCATGCTCAAATCTCCCATAGTTTTGCATTTCATCATCTTCCCTTCTTTCTTTGATATCTTTGCAGCAAAGACCTGCCTATAATGACCAGGCTTCCTTCTGAAAGTCATTTGTTAAAACTACCATCTTAGCTTAAAAACTGCCTCTGAAACTGAAGACATACTTTTTTTGGCTGTGTTTTATATAACAGACTTTCCTGGACCAAAGTAGTTTCATGATATTAAAATATTGTGTGTTATATGAGCCATACTGTTATTCTCTTTTTTCCTAATAACCAAGATTTGGTCTTAGAGGTCTGTTGCTTGACATAATTTTTGTCTTCTCTTAATCTTACTGAGAACCATTTCTTTTATATAATTAAACTACTCATTGGTTTGAAAAAGCTAGTAATGTTCATTTCATAGTATTTGCCTTTAGATTTTCTCAATTACTTCAGCTGATTACATTGTCTATGTAATATTTTCTTAGAAATATAGACGGCAAAAAAACTATTAAAAAACCACATAACCTATGACTTTTCTCTGTACACAGTGCTGCCTAATAACTGGTATTTTCTAGTTGATCCCAACAAATAATTCAGTGCAAGTCCTTTTGCCCTGACTTTCAAATTCCCATTAAATGCCATTTACGAAGTCAGTTCATATATTCCCAGAGAAAACTAATCTATCCCCATCATATATTATAATAGTATTTTTTGCATTTAGAATTTTTATATTAGAAGTACAAGAGTATATTACAATAGTGTTTTATTGTCTCTTCCATAACTTCTGAACTCGAGAAACTCTCCTAAGAAACTATCACAGATCAGAACCATGAAGATGAATATGTAAAAATGGCAATATCTTTTCAGGAGTCAGAAGATAATGTACAACTAAAGAAACTGTAATCAGAAGTTACACGAGTCTTTTCTGATCTTGCAATGAGTTACACGTAACTTCACATGCTAAAGTAAGGTTGGCTACAAAAAGGGACAGAGTTGCTAAGAAATAAGGAAACTTCTTTTTGATCTTTTCCTGTTATCCTTCTTTAGCTCATATAAATGGGATTATAGCACAGGAAGTGATATTTTTGGAAGAAGAATGTCAGTTGAGAAGATGGATGTGCTGTGGCATTTCCCTCCAACCCTAGAGAAGGAGGAGATGATTTTCTTATCAGGTTAAATAAGGAGAGGAGCAAAACATCTGAGGAAGTAGAGTTCAGATACTTAATCTCTCTCACCCTGGACGGATGTTGAACTTCAGCGTTTTGTAGGATGCCCTGTCCCATACTGAGTGATCAGCACAGAAATGAAAACAGTTCTTTATCTTGAAAAGGTCGTATATTTCTAGGATTTGTCAGGACAGGCATTTGGCATGTGAATTAGTTGACCATATGGACACCATAGAAGGTAGGTTTGGACAGGTTTGTTGAGGCCACACCCAGTAAGACTATCTGCTATGGGGCAGTATGTCTCAACACAAAGCACCTCTAAATAGAAGGCATTTGGACCGGTGCCATCATGTGGAGCATTCGATACCCAATGTGGTATACATTGCACCACCTAGGTAGACATTTTCCCCCTTATTGTTTTCTTTTTCTTTATTTGTGTTTAAACTCTGTGGTAGGATTAAGTATGTTTAGCACATCATTTATATAAGTAGAATATAATGCGGAAATATTAAGACTAGGAAAGATTTTTATTTGATTTTTTTACCTGATACATTTAAAAATAGAAAAATATTTTTCTTTGTGTGGCCAGAAATGTGTGCATAGAATATTTTTATTTTAGTGTCAAAAGAGAATGGTGGATAGAATTCAGTATACTAAGTGCCTAGAGAGCTATTTGTAGAAAAATGATATACATGATCTTTCGGTTGATGCTGCTTTATCTGTGCTCCTTTGGCCTCGTCTATACTACAAGAACCAAGGAAAATTATTTGTTGAGATAACATACAGACTCAGTACTTGCTAAGAAGAAGGTAAAAGCAGCATTGGAAGACAGATACGGGTTTGGGAGGGAGAGTAGAGTATATGTACATTTAACCTAAAAATATGCTCTCAATATGAAAAAAAACTACTTCAACATTATGACTATTATTTAAATTTCCATTTGATAAAAATAATCATTTAAATTAATGATGATGGTGATAGTGTTTGTATATTATTTAATACATTATCAAGTGGAATGGGTTATATTTCCCTCATTTCTTTTTTCTTCAACATAGTCTTACATATTGGAGGAAACTGTTGTTGCATATTCATGCATACATGGACATTGACAAAACAAGATAAGGCCAGTTCTAGTCCAAGGTTTCCCCATCTCTCTAAGTGAGAAAAATCCCAGCCTTGAACAATCTTGCCTATTTTCACAATGCTAGAAAATGGAAGAATAGAACATTAATTCAGGTCTAAATTCAAACAAGTACAGATAGAACTTTCTATAAAAAATATGTTGTTTATATATTATAGATAATTCATTAAAAGCTGCCATAACTATAGATATTGAGATTTATACCAAGAGCTATGGAGGTAATAGATATTATACCATAGAGAATATAATACCTTTCTGAATAACAAGTGACATAGTTAACTCTTCTCTCCTGTTCATTCTTCTTTCAAGTGTTACAAATAAGTACTTTATATTGACATTCAAGTAAAGGAGAGAATTGTTGCTGTACTCATTTTGTGTTTTTTGATTTTATGTGACTTTTTCTCTTGAATGTTGTCTTTTCAAATAACCAAACATTTGTATTGTCCTACTCAAAATTTATATGTAGGTTTGATAATAGCAATATATTTCATGAATTAAGCACAGGAATAGTTATCTATGTCTCCAATCTCTAAAACTCGTAAGAAAATTTCACTATAAATGTATACTATTGTAAAGCAAAAATACATATTTACATTACTCTTTTGACATCCTAATACTTAGTTTGACTGAATCAAATTAAACTGTCTGTATTGACTACAAACTTTTTTTTTAAAGAGAAAAGGACAGTGTGAGAGAGAGAGAGACAGAATAAATTTTTATTCAGTCTTTCGCATGGCTTTCACTGCTCTGACACTTAGCTGTGTACGTGGGTGCTGGGGTTTGAACCCATGTATTTGTGCATGCTGGGCAAGCACCGCAACTGCGGAGCCACTGCTCCAGCTGCCAAAAACGTTTTGATGATTAGAAAATTCAAAATATACCCTAGAGGACAATTGCAAAGAAAATTGATATATGTATGCGTGTATATACATATGTGTGTGTGTATGTGTGTGTGTACGTTTGTGTATGTATGTATTTATTTTGGTGTGGGAAAGGAGCAATTCTAAGGTTGATGCTTTGGAATTTAGAATTTTATAATAAATAAGAGAATTTTAAAGAGGCATAAAACTTCCAATTCAACATCCTAACGTGAGACCTTTTCTCTTCAAAGCAGTTCTGTCAATTTTGAAAGTTTAGTTGGTCCATTAGAACAGGTTCATCTTTTAAAATACTGGATGTGTACTTAATAGAGGCAAAGGGCATCACTCGAGAGAATGTATCTCAGGATATTGATGTCCCTTTTAATCTACGCTGCCTGACAAAACAGGCATAAAATTCAACACTTGGTTCAACGCCATTAGTGGCTCCAGATGTAGGTAGTATCCAAGCGAAAGCAGCATAGAGTAGGCAACACAAGCCCTCAACTCACTTTCAGAGAAGAATGCACTTCATGCATTTTTCATACTATTTCTCTTCCATAAGATTTTAATGGACTGAAGTATGTCATGTATATAGAACTCATGAAAGAATGGACAGACAGGCAATAATACATGATTGAGGTAGCTGTGAAACAGATGAAGAAGTCTTTCAAATCTATCATCTGAATACAGTTTAGATTAAAATGTAAAAGTGTTTTTGCTAAAATGCTTTTTAACAAGGAGATTTACACTGTAAAAAAGTTTAAAAGGATTATTCATCCCAGATTATTTATGTTTGAAACGAATATTTATAGAAAACCTCTGAATTAGGCAGCAATCTTTGTCTTTGTTTAAACACAATTAACAATATGCAAAGTAAGGCAGTGCTTTTTAGAAACTATGTGAGCATAAGTATTACCATTGGCAGTCATTTCCATATCTGCACAGTGAGTATGTAAAATGAGGAATGTCTAACCTGGTATGCTCTTAACTAATGAACACCTGTACACAATGAAAGCATGGCTAATTTTATGGATGCATGAAAATCCAACCAGCCAATTAATGTTCAATTTAAAATTCACACTATTGAAAAGTAGCAGAAAAAACAAAAACAACTTGTGAGAGGCAAATCACAAAAGCAGAAAGTTGAATTTTTTTTTCTGTGCATGAATCTTTTCCAACATGTCAAGAGTAATCTTTTATTTTCTTAGATGCTTAATTTTTATATGGAAAAAATCTGAAAATCTTTTGTAGCGTTATTTGCACTTACTGCAATTAAGTTGACCATTTAGGATTCTTTTTTTTTTTTTCATTTTAAGGGCCAGACATGGTATGTTCAATTGTTTTTGTGGTTTTTTTGCTTATTATAAGCATTGTTTAACCTGTTAGAAGACAAAAAACATATTTTTGGTCTAATTCTATAACTATAGTACAAAATGGACACAGTTAATCCTGTCTTCTATATACATATGTTTCTGAGTTAGATACTGGTATGGATGGGGTTGTACATAGGAAAGGGAAAGAATGTTCCCTTTTAAAATAGGATATGTTGAGGAAAAGTTCCAACTACTGTTTTATGTTTCAAAGACAAAATCTTCATTTTTAAGTTCCTTCTTTGACATTCATATATTATCATTGAGTATAAAAACATTAAAATTTGCTTTTTCCTCCTTGCATCTGATATCTACTCCTGACCCTGTTTCTGTTTTTACATTACTCTCATCAAAGTATTGATTCTTGTGTTCTATTAAGTATGAGCCTTATTAGGTTCTTTAAAAATATAGACTTCATATTAATTATAAATATTTATGGGATACAACGCTACCTATTTAATGCATATACACAATATATAATGATCAAATCAGGATAATTAGCATTTAGCCTCCTTAAATATTTATCATTTCTTTGTGTTGGAAACCTCTGGATTCCACTTTTCTAATTTTTTATTATATCAATATAGAATTTTACAGGGACATAAAATTTATATCTCAATACGACTTTGTTCAAAATACTAAAAAGCATACCAAAAAGGTCTTTGTATGGAAATGTCACAGATAAACCCATTAATCAAAACAATTAATCAGTTTATTAATTATAATTATCACAGTAAAATTCTTTATTTCTTTGTGCATCTATTCTTTCCATGTGATAGAAAAGATAATTTATTTTCAAGTAAAATTGTTAATTCCTTTTATGAAGTCATGTAAAATGTTTTTAACAGATATTTACTCAAAATACCAAAAAAAATGCTTTGTTTTCTAAATTAGAATGCAGATGTGTATTTATTATACACACAGAGTTCAAGTAGGCAATAGGTCATGGATTGTGCTTGTATTTGCAAAATGTAATTACACAGGGTAGGAGGTAAAGGTCATCGTAAAAGAATTCTAAGGAAGTAGACTGTAATTAAAGGGAGGGATTATCACTGGAGAAAAAGAAGGAAGCTGATCCATTCTGGATTTTATGGATATTCTATATTGAATAAGTATATAATTAGAAAACACTAATTACTTTGAATTTATGTTAGCTAGAAGATGGTACGAGGTTTGGTAGAAAGTTAAAGCATCCATATGGCTGTACTTGTGGTAACAACAAAAAAAGGTTTTGAAAACAAGTAAAATGAAAGCATTATTTTAAAGCAAATTTTACAATATCCAAGTAAATGCATCAGGACAAATTATACTAAGACAAGCAATAAAGCAATCATGGTTAATTCAATTTGCTTTCAAAGTCAACTCCAATAATTCTTACCTGCCTCATTGGTGCGGATCATCCGAGATGGGGTGCTTGGATCTCCAGTCCCTATTGGATTGGAGGCTACCACTCGAAACTCGTATTCTACCCAAGGATTTAGGTCCACTGCCATGGCTGACTCCATGTCTCCTGTTATGATTTCTGGAACTACAGAGAGGAAGAACATTTTATGTCATTAGACTGAAAAAAAAGCTGTAAATGACAGCTATCATCATGACTGACAGATTCGGCAGGAGGATCCATACCTCCTCTCAACACATGAGCATGGCATCACCTCCAGCGTCACTAGTAAAATGAAAATCAATTTTCAGGAAATAAGTATGTGTATGTGTCAAAGTTTATTGGAGTTAATCATATTTACACATAATTGGTCATTATCTAAACTTGTCATTATTGACACTAAATATCATTTTATCAACTCTTACCTCCAGAAAAGAGGCCGAATCATACAACAATTTAAACAGTTTTTCTTCAATTTCCATGGACTTTCTTGAGCAGTTTGCCTCTCCCAGTTCTAATAAACATTTTATTTTTTTAAACAATGTTTTTTTTTAAAAATTTTTTGTTCAGTATGTTCTTACATATTGAAGGGATTCTTTTCTGCACGTTCATAAATGCATATCTAATGACAACATAACTTAAACTCCATCTCTATCCAGTATCTCCCTGTCTTTTCCCTCACTCTCTCCCTTCTTTTTTTCCTTTCCCCATCCTTTTCCCCCACCTTCTTTTCATAGCTACAGTTCCGTCAGATTATATGATACTACAAATTCGGTTTGTATAGTAAATGAACTTGTCTAGCTTTCACTCACCCTATCCTTGGTTTTACTCTAGCTTACACAAATGAGAGAAAACATTTGACCCTTAAGTTTCTTGATTTGATTTATTTCATTCATCATGATTGTTTTTTCATTTCCATCCATTTACCTACAAAAGTGGTGATGTAGTTCTTTCTAATAGCCGAGTAGAACTCCATTGTGGTTTTGGATCTATTCATCTAGTGAGGGGCATCTGGGTTGATTCCATAATTTAGTTATTGCAAACTGAGCTATATATACATTGATGTAGCTGTGTCTTTGCAATATGCTGATTCTTGCTCTTCTGGGAAAGCACCCAAGAATGAGATAGCTGGGTTGTATGTTGGTTCCATCCCTAATTGTGTGAGGAGTCTCCACACTGCTTTCCAGAGTGGCTGTACTCGTATGCGGTACATTTAGATTTTAATCAAAACACTTTATTTGTCAGTACATTTACCATGTAGTAAATGATTTTACATAGCATACATGCACTGTTTGGAAATGCTTTTCTTGGTCACCTCTTCTAAGAAATGTTGCTAGAAAATGTTACATGGGTGAAAAAGGAACATGGAGAATCTCACTTATGTGCAAGGATGTCTGGATTGATATCAGTCCTTGATTTCTATGTAGATGTGGGAAAGCAATTGGGGTGGGGTGGGGTAGGGCTGTTAATTTGATGACAGCTCTGTTTTACTTTGGAAAAGTGGGATTGAATCATCTTGAATTTCTTATGAAAATCTCTTCTGAAGTAGTTAGAAAGTAAGCCACCAAATTAGCAGCCCTACGGAAGGTGAGTGAACAGAGCACAGAACTGCAGGGCTGAATTTTTTAACAGGTGACATGAAGATGTGGAACAAAAAGTTTCTTCTCTTATGGCACAAAAATTAGGGAGATAAGGAAAAGGTTACTTGATCCATATATTGGTGAAATGCCCAGCTATGCTTGCCACACCACCAAGGTGCGAAAAAGAGTAGATATCACCTTCTCTAGGCCCCTTTTACACTGTATCACCAGCACTTGTCTTCGGTCCACCAGGATTTACCTCACTGTTTCATTTAAATCTATAATGTCATTTTCTTTAAAGAATTCCAGACATCTGGCCCATCCTCATTACTTTTATTCTAATCTCCACAGAATTCAGCACACTTACTTTTCTACCCAG
The DNA here is from genome assembly GCA_004027875.1 of Aplodontia rufa. Lineage (NCBI taxonomy): Eukaryota > Metazoa > Chordata > Mammalia > Rodentia > Aplodontiidae > Aplodontia > Aplodontia rufa. The sequence continues at coordinate 167,678 of PVKS010000133.1, forward strand.
ATCATGTCCTTCCCTAATTCTTGAAGCAATTCCACTGTGAATGTTGGAATTAATGATCCATTATCAGCAAGATTCTTCTACACTTAATGTCCCCTCTGAACATTCCTCAAACTTCTTACTCTAATAGACACTGAGGACACTTTACCCTTCTCAAGGGCTGGTTTTCTTAAGATATTGTATGGAAAAATGTAGCTAGTATATATCTCCTGTCAACAAATAAACATTAAGGTGTTTTTCCTTCAGGAAAAAAACAAAAGCAAACAAAACATCTTTTCGGCTTTCTTCTCCTTCCAGTTCTGAGTTTTTCTTTCAGCAAAATATCTTGTTCTGCCTGTGCTATTACTTGTTTTCTCCGGTTATTTTCCTTCCATTTCTCTTGAATCCATTCCAATCAGACTCTTACTTCCAGCTTTCCAGCTTATATTCTGTTGGTCTTACTAATGGTTTCCGTTATTGAAACTTTCAGGCCAGGTCTCAGATCCTCATCTTCCTTGACTGTCATTACCCTCTGATACAATTGACCACTCTCCCTTTTGAACCGCCTTTCATGGCTTAGCTCCAGGTTTCTACCTGACGATGCCTTATCAGGTTCTATTGCCATCCCCATGTTCTACTCTTCCCCATTTTCCTACTACTTGGTGATCTTATGCAGTCTCATGACTTTAGACACCCTTTGTGTGCTGATGATGCCTATATTTTCAGCCATGAATCTCTTACCTAGACTTGTGTTCAATAGCCTATTAGAGATTTCTATTTGAATAAAGTTTAGAAGGATTTTTTTTTAAGAGGGAGAATGAGATAAGGAGAAAGAATCAATTTTTATTTAGTTTTTCATGTGGCTTTAATTGCTCTGTTGTATATGTGGTGCTGGGGTTTGAGCTCAGATCCTGGCACATGCCAGGTAAGCATTGGAACTGCTGAGCCATAGATGCAGCCCCTAAAGAATTCTTATTAAAGGAATGACAACCACTCTCTCACAAATAAACCCAAAATCTGGAAGCCACTGGATGCTTTCCTTTATCCCTGTCTGACTTCACTCCCTAAGCAAATTATGGTCCTTAAAAGATGATTATTTCATCAATTTTCTTGGCAGGAAAACTTAGGAGTTCTCTGTATTAATTTCTATGCCATTATTTCTTGAATTATTCTTGTCAGATTTTGCTCTGGTATGCATCAACCTCTGAGATATTACATAGTTTCTGTTCTTCTTTTGTTGTTTGTCCTCATCATGAGAGGACAATCTTGACAGAGATTTTGTTATAACAGTTCTTCAGTATATCACACATACTAAAACACTAATTTGAAAGTTGTTAATAAATTTTCATGGAATGATCAAAAGTAGTTCAGATTGCCTCATGCAATCAAAGTAAATTTCTGTTGAATCATGAATGATTAGACTTTATATTAGAAGGAAAATACATATGAAGGTATATTTTCTTCCTAAGTTACACATATTTATACACATTTGGTCATTACCACAGATTGCAAAGATGCCCTCTCAAACCCACATCTTATCTCCAACACCTTTAATTTTAAGCTTTTAATGTGAAATAACAGAAAGATTTGGGAATTCTAAATCCATTGTTTCTTGTAACGGACACACAATAATTGTAGAAACGTGAGGCTATCATTCACAATGAAACAATAAGCAACATGAAATAAATAAATTAGAAAGTTATTTCATAAAGTCAGGATTTTTATTTTGACAGCAATATTGTGTTGATTAAGCATAAGAAATTATTTATACCAAAGTAAATATTTCTAAAAGCTTTGCAGGCATATTTTTATAAAGGTATTCTTTCTCTAACTATGGGGACAACTTGGTTTCAAAGAAAACATGTGCTTCAGAGAAAACCCAACAATAATTGAAGATAGTGGAGGACCTCAAGTTGTCTTGTAATCTTGTTGAAATTTCTTTCCCAGTGAAAGGATCATTTCCAGTAATTTAATTAATAAAACACTAAGTAAGCCTGTCCGACTGACAAATTTAATTAACCAATCACTCTGTGGAGAAGATCCATAGATAGAAGACACGTACACTTATGGAGGAGTATTTTAAAAACATACCTGAGTTAAGTAAACAAAGACCTTTCTTTAATTCAATGATTAAATGTTATTTAATACTGTTAAGTAGACACCATAAAAAAGCTAGGTTATCTAATAATATTCAATAACATGAGGGTCAGATTTCTGAAGCAAGAGCAATTTATTTAACTAGAAAATGAATCTGAAAATGAAATCATTTCATGTGATTGTTTTCATAATTTTTTCAAAATTAATACGCAATTCTCATTTACCTTTGAGTTTTATCTGTAGGGGAGTATTTATAAGTTAATTTTAAAATATGCTAAAGTGTTGACGTGTAAATTTTTACTTCAATTACCAAATATGTGGAACTCACTATTTACATTTGTTTTGGTTTGTAAAGGATTTTTAAGTGCCTTTCAAGCATGAGTTTATATATTGTATTGACTATTACAGGGTTTAAACTCCAGTCCCATATTTTTTTCCTAATAGATATTTCTGGAGTAGAGCTTGTACTGACTGGAATTGTGTTGGATTAAGGGAACAGCTATGAAAAACAGAAGGTTCAGTGTCCCTTGGAGTTAGTGTGGCTGCAAAGGGAGTTCTTTTCCTGTCATAGGTATGAAAGAGGTTCTGGTCAGATTAGGCACAGGGCTAAATCAGCTTGCTTGGAGCGTGAATGCTGCTCCCCCACAGACTTGCCCTCAGGATCCTGTGCCTCTGCCACAAGCTACAATGAATGCTGAGTTTTAGAGAAAGAAGGTAGGTAAAAAACATCTTGCTGGATTCTACCACTTTGCAGAATGAATAAAATCAATCATTCATAGAAATATATTTCTGAAAAATATGTCCTTACAAATGAATTCAGAAAAACCACAGGATTATAAAAATAAGTACTTGTTGAACATAATTTAAAAATAACTCAACTTAAATGTTTCCAGTATTCAAATTATACTAAGAAGATAAAGATGCAACTTTATAGTAGCAACTTCTAAACAAAGAAATAACATTTAGTGCAATGTACATATACATTGCCCTATCTATATATGTACTCACATGTTCATATATATTTATATCCATCCCACACACATAAATGTAAACAGAAATTAGAAACAGGTGAGTGAGGACTAAACACCAGAGGCAAGAGTCAGAGACATAGTGGAACAAGGAAAGCATAGTATTTATAGCAAGGGGAATACAAGACGTCCTTGATTACTGTGGTCATGGGGTAAGGAAAAACAATACATCCTGCAATGAATTCTCAAGGAAAACTGAGAAGTAAGGTGTGTGGGTCACATGGCAAGAGTGGATGAGAGCACAGCTTCAGGCAGGAGGGTGGGTTAAGTGAGTGCATATGCCAGACCTGAAACCAAGTCCCAGCTTCAGAGTAGGTCTGAGCTGTCATGCTAAGGATAAGATGGGAGCACTAGGGTGGGGGATATAAGAATTTTTGAGTAATTCTGTTTGTGTGGCTCAACTTTGCATCCTTCCTGTTGATACCACACCAAGAGACATCCCCCAATTTCTTGGATCTGTAGTGATATCACAGGATTATTATGAAGTCAGGAATAAGACTGATACAATAACTGTATATATTGGCAAGCAAATACATATGTTTGAATAGCATAATATAATGATAATCATTCTTGTGTAAGTTAATGGTGGAGTCTAAATATCAAGGAAAATCTGAACTGCCTTCTGCACGTAGATTAATATATTTCCTTTCTCTATATTGTATACTTTTATGTATATTTTTCTGCTCATGTTGTGCTCAAATAGGAACAAAACTACTACTCCACTGCCTATAATATTATGGTTGAGTTTTATTGTTATTGAGCTCTAATATTTTACTGATATTTTCCCCCCAGCACTGGGGATTTAATCCTGGGACACTCTGCCACCAGCCTTTTTATAATTTTTCTATTTTGAGACAGGGTTTCACTAATTTTCCCAGACTGGTCTTGGACTTGTGATCCTCCTGCCTCAGTCCCCAAGTAAGTGGGGTTATTTACAGACCTGTACCAGGGCACCAGGCTATTTTGCTGATGTTTAAATTTTCCTTCTTATTAGGTAAACCAGTTTTAAAGTGTGTATACTCCTCACCAATGGAAAAACTGCTTCTAATGATTTCATTTTATAGTCTTACTTGGTTTTCAAATATCATGTTAAATACATATCTTACCTTAATCAAGTGAATGTGGGTTTCTACATCCCTGCTGGGCAGTCCCATTGGGGAGATAGGGTAAATTTGGTTTTATAATGTAAAAAGAAAACATTAGGGATGAAAATAATTTTATGAAGAATGCAACTATAATGGAAACATCTTAAAAGCAGTTATTAAAATATGGCACTGTTTTAAATTACATGTTTGGTGTTAGATTTTCTTTTTATAAATGTGTGGTGATTATAAAGGAGGAACACTTCTATATCCTAATGTCCTCATGGTTTCTTAAATCTATGTAATAAAATTAAAAACCATTTCATAGCACTATGCACTAAGAAAAAGTGCATTATCAGACTAGCAAGATCCAAATAAGGCCTGAAGCTCAATTCAGAGAATTGCCCCACCGTCGGTTTCCTGGTTTGATAACTGTATTGTGGCTCTGTAAGATTTTATAACTGTGGGAAGCTGCAGAGTGGCTCTTCAGGAACTCTGCTATTTTTACAACTTTTATGTGAGTCCAAAAGTGATTTCGACAAATACGATGTGGTCCCTCTTTGGAAATAGAAAAGGAAAAAGGAAAGTAACTTGCTCTTTTCAGTTCACAGAAAGAAACAAACAGTGGTCAATACGGTAGTAAATAATGAACTTCCAGAATCCTTAAAAGATCCTGGTGACATGGTAAGCAGATATCAGCCATGAGACAGGAAGCTCTGGTTGTCAGACACCTATGTGACTCTTACCTGTTTTTACGGTTTGCCATCCCAGAGAGAAGGGGCTGCGAGCCTGTAAGTTGTAGGAGGAGATGGGGCTGTGGTTGTCAGCCGCTGGACTCCAGGACAGTGTAGCAGTGCTCTCGGTGATTTCCTCCACGATAACTATCCCAGGTGGGCCTGGGGGACCTGTGGGCAAAAGGTAAAGGGCAAAGCTAAGTACAGGTCAATCATTAGGAGGAGCCATGAGAAATTATGTCTCCAGTGTGGATCTTATCAAAGTACATAATCATCTTAATGAAATATGTATTTAGTAATGAAAATTGACAGCAAAAAGTTATAGGATGCAAGTTGGGTTCTAGGATTTCTGCAGGGAATTTAATTATAGATTGTATTTTTTTCTGATGTTTTATGCCTGAAGGCAACCACCAATTAACATTATGTTTTATAGGAACAGAGAAAAATAATTAGAAGCAGACACAGGATATGAATGTCAATATCAACTATTGATGTTGAACTCTGTCACAGTGTATAGAGGCTGCAACAGACCAAAAGCAGTTCCATTCATGCTAAAAGTATAGGTGAACGGCACTAATTTTCATGTTGAGAAAAACTTATGCTGTATGAAAACTGCGATGTGTTCTGTTAAGTAGCTTAGATTATAACAAAAGATATAGGAAGGGTTCTGAAAAAAATGATAGTATAGACAAGGTAAGGACATAAACCAGAAACGAGGCATGCATAAAGTTTTGTGGGAAATTTAGAGGCTGAAATTAAATTCTATTTTTTATTCTGTAGGGCTAGGGAGGTAGTGAAGCAAAAGAGGTCATTTCCCTATTGATTTTAGAAGAATGGCATATAATTGTGATCATTAATCCATGTGAACACAGACATCATTTTAAAGAAGCACCATGATCTGATTTGAGAATCAATATGCCATTGTATTATTGTGTCTAAAATACTGGTTTTTAACGTCATTTTTTAAAAATGCACAACTAATTATATTGTAGGGGCTAAAATCAATGTCAGTTTTCTTATTGACATTTTTGCATTCCTCAATGCAGACAATTAAAGTTGCAAAAATGCTTTTATTTTCAGTGAAAAATTATACCTTTAAGTGTTTTAAGTCAGTTTCTGAATTGGTCCTCATATAGCAAGTTGCTCTCCGGATTAGGTGATTGGAAGCTCTGAGAGGTAAGAACTTTACTAGACTGAAAGGAGCTAAGGAATGATTTGGTGCTGGAGAGGATGAGCAGTTAGTGAGGACCTCTGAGCAGAGACTGTAAACATGAGAGAAACAGTGAGATGAAGAAAGAGTTAAAAACATTGCTAGGGCAAATGAACATTTTTACTTAGCCTGAAAAAAATCAGCAGCAGATGGTATAGACCAAAGATTTGACAGATATGGACTGTTCCAATAGGAAGGTGACAGAAAGTTGGGATTGTGGACAGAGTTGTAGAGGACAACTTTTGAGAGGAAGTGGCTGTTTTTCCTCCTAGAGAGATGAGGGAAGAAACAGGGATTCAATGAAACATAGAAAGTCTTTGAGATTGTAAAGCTAACAGGGCCCATTTTGGAAGTTACTCATATTTTTCACTGAAGTAGAATTCACGACTGTCTACAGAAGTGAAAGTGATGGAGTGAAAAGGAGACTGGAGGCTGGAGAATAACAGAGAGGGTCTGGGTAAAAGTGAAAGAGTGCAAAGATTTTGGAATAGTACTGGAATTCAGGTTTGGTTCAATTGCACCATTTTGAAGGGAACTGAGCAACTCGGCAAGCTGTAGAAAGCTAGGACCAGGCGTGGGAAGGAAGTTAGTAGACTGCCTTCAGGGTTAGGAATTCAGCAGTGTTACTCTTTATCCTCAAAGATACAAAGCCATGGGTGGAACAGGTAGTCAGGTGAAGCCAGAAAGGCACAGACAGATGAATAAAAGAAGGAATCAGGAGACCGGATTATTATGGAAGGGAAGATTCATGAGTAGGACCATCGCTATAGAGGAAAACTGGGAGAATTTATTGTTTTAGAGGTAAGGTAGTTTTGAGGGGCCATTTGGTTTGCAGGAATGAAGTGGTGAAAATGTCTATTAGTTTGATAGGGTCTGGGGTCTATGTAAAAAGTGCATCTAATGGGTCAGCAGCATCAACGTTGAAGACACTTAAATAGTGGCTAAGGATGTGGTGAGGGAAAATAAATGATATCCAGTTGTTGAAGAAAGAGCAATTATTTGTTAGACTGTGGTGATAGGAACATGGAGAAGCATCTGCAATAACAATAATTATGAGAAGAACATTATAGAAATAATACTAATGCCTGCCATACTCTCACCATCCTGTACTATATTAAGGGACTGTATCAAATGTTTTCTAAACATTAACTTGTTCATTTATTGCTATAGCATGTTGAGGTGGGCATTATCATTCCTATTTTCTAGAGTGGATGAGGACTTTGAAGGGATTATTTGCTTAATAAATCACAGATTATTTAGTCAACTCCCTTGCTGTATGTTAGGTTTGTGCTAGGCACTGGAAATTGGAGTCCATTCTAATGAAACTGCTGTGAACAGCATAGCTGAGATTTGAACGCAAATCTGATTGTAAAATCTGATTTCTAGAAGGAAGGAAGGAGTACAGAGATCCTTCCTTCTCTTACTAGTAATCTAGAGAGTAGTTTCCATTGAAGGAAGGAAGGAAGGAAAAAGAAAAAGTGTGTTTGATAGAGAAAGGCACATTTAAATTATGCAGTAGACAAAGATGGCATTTGAAGAACACGTTAAGGACTTTGAGGTAGCCGTTCCTACAAGGACCACCCTTACTTTCTTTCCTCCCTATGTGTACAACTCCTTTACATTTGATAAGTGAAGACTACTCCTTCGCTACCTTGACTCTGGAGTGTCCTTTGACTCTTAGAACCAATATATATAATGGTAGATGTGACAATGTGTGGTTTTTTAATGTGAGGTCATAGGAAACCTTGCCTTTGCCCAGGTCTTCTGGAAGGCTTGTTATGGGAAAAGCTGGTGGCCAAGTTAAAGTCTGGTTACACCGAGACTCCCATTATTTAAGGAAGCCTGAAGTAAGTCATTTGGTGGGGCCCGTGACGTGAGAGAGACACCAGCTTGCCCTCAGCTGTTCCAGGGATGCCAGCCTAGGCAAGTGAGAGAAGAGGCTTACGGCTGGCCCAGCTTCAGCCGCTGTCACTGGCATCCACATAAGAAACCTCAGGCCAGGACTGCCTGGTGATGCCCTTCAGCTGCCCAGACCATGAGAGAAAGTAGTAGATGGATGTTTTAAGCTAGAGACTTTTGGGACAGTAATGGCTAACTGAATAGGCTTCAAACTGGCTTGAGAGCTTGTGCGCAGAAGGGGAACTTGCTAAGGAGGATCCCCAAATGCTATGAAATAAGACTCTAAGTTTAGGTAATATGTTTATAAAGAACAACTATGAACAAATTCATTTATTAAGCTTTTCTGTAGTTGTTCCATTTCATATGTTCTAATTATTCATCTCTTCAAAGAGAATTTATTAACAACTGCCTATGTGCAAGTCTGATGGGAGATGCTGAAGAAAACAACTATTGAATAATTTACCTTTCTGAACTTTAAAGTTCTGTGAAAGTGTTAAGATTGGCCCTCTTGAAAAAAGGTATGTGCATGTGTGTGTGTGTGTGTGTGTGTGTGTGTGATGGATACTAATTACTATAAAACTTAAGCTGAAAAAATATGTTCTTGGAAATTTACAACTTAATAAATCTCCTAGTTCTTTTTCCTGTTTGTATAAATTTGCCAAAATATGGTCCTTAGCAAAATAATCAGTGACAGGGACAAAAATTTATGTATCCAGTATACTGATTGTGGCTGTGCAACTATTTATAATTATAAGCATTCTAAACAACTAATTGCCTAATAATCTTATGTTTGAATTATAAATTCTTACGATAAACTATTATGCAGTCATTAAGCTGTCTAGTATTGAAAGCTATTTAATAGCATGGGAAATGTTCATAATTTAATAAGTGAATAAAGTGGAATGAAGAATTGTATGTAAATATAAATGGATCAGTAGTAATGTGCTAAATATGCAAAGGAAAAGATTGGAAAAAAGAAATCATTACTTGAATATGGGGATAGATGATTTAAACTTTATTCATGTTTGGGTCTTCTTAGTCTATATAATCAGCATATAGCACTTCTGAAATTACTTTAAAGAAAGTTTCCATACTGTAATATGTTACATGCTCTCCTAAGGATATTCGATTTGGCTAAATATTTACTGGGTGCCTTGTGTGTCTACACTACTAAGTGAAGGAGGTGCTTGGGGGAAGTGTTTGCAGAAGGACAAGATAGGGTTTTGGCCATGTTTTAAATTCCAATGGCAGAGACCAATCTTTCTTTCTCTCTCATACACAAAATGAAAGAAACAAAAACAACTCCCCCCGCCCCTCCCAAAAAAAAAACCCACACCAGATAATGATAATGTTATGTTCAAGAACTTTGAAAGTACATTTTATATCATGATAATATTTGTTACATTGGATATAATTGTTTTTGTTATTTCTATTCAACTTGGTACTTGATGTATATTGTTTTTTGTTTTTTTTTTTTAAAGACACTGAGATAGAGAGAGAATCAATTTTTATTGAGTTTTTCCACGTGGTCTTTGTTGCTCTGACACTTAGATGTGTATGTGGATGCTGGGGTTTGAATCTGTGTGCTTGTGCATGCTGGGCAAGCACCATAATCACCTAGACACCACTCCAGAACTCCCTTTAAGTTCTTAATAATAATTTTCCAAAGATAAAGCCAGAAGAGTGAAGGAAGTAGAGAAGGAGTTACAATTTGAATTTATAATGTTGTAGAACAATAAGTAAAAGTGTGTTTTAAAATATGATAATTAGGGCTGGAGCGGTGGCTCAGCGGTTTTGGAGCTTGCCTGGCGAGCACGAGGACCAGGGTTCAAATCCCAGCACCATGTACACAACTAAGTGTTGGAGGCCATGTAAAAAACTAAATAAAGTTGATTCTCTCTTTCTTGTCTCTCTCACTGTCCCTCTCTTTAAAAAAATAATAAAATAAAATATAATTATACTAGATCCTATGTAATAGAATCTTTTTGTTAAATCAAAATATATAAGCATTAGTGATATTTTTAGTCAAGTTTAGAATGGCAATAGTACTAATAGAATAGCTACATATGAAGAAAATTACGATTGCACATGATTTAATAGTAAGTTTTATTAGAACTTAGAGTATTATAACCTATGTCAGATTATTTTTGAAAATCCTTTTCAATATGAAAGATTTACAAGAAGATTATTGTGATGAATTAAAAAAAACTGATGGTGTGATTTACTTCTTAAAAGAAATTAACCACAATCTTTAACTATAATAACCATGAAAATAATTCATTTATATTAGTATCGGATTACCAATGCTCTATGGAGGAAGTATTTTAGATACCATATATTGAATGCTTGTTTCAATTAACTTTCATTTTATATTTAAAAATGAATTATAGTATCATATTGATAGTCAATATTTTTGTTTTTAAGACCTGTTAATAATGGTCCTATTTTTTTTAAACCATCTTTTAGCTTAAAAACTCGGGGAGTAAAAGTTTTCCTAAAAACTGCAGCTGATTTACACAAGGCATCTTTAAAATAGACTGAACCAAATGTCTCAGAGGTGACAAGTGTGTGGCGGTAGTATTATCTGTATGTCGTACAGATGCCATTCATTTAAAAGAAATCTCATTACATGCTTTACATACCTATAATGATACAGTGTCAGATGGGCAGTCATCTGGAATTTTTTCTTCCCAGGGACAATGGTATTATGAAGGAATAGTAAAATAAATATTTTATTTGAAAAGAAATGATTTAGAAAAACAGTGTGTTCATTTCTTCATGGTGAGCACTGATGAGGTAATGACAGTCCCCAAAGCCCTGCATGGAAGGCATGTACTCACAAGTCAATCCTCAGCCAAGGTCCCGCCTAGCCCTGCCTTAAGATGGCTAGAAGATTCACCCATTCCAATGACCTAACATCCAGAGAGACAATTTTCTTCTCTTGAGGAGCCATTAGCTTTTAAAGCTGAAAAATGAATAATATATATTTCTCCTTTAACTTCTAACATGGTGATTATTTTACTGGGGACCTGAAAAAAGGACCAGATGCTTCATATGCTAATCCATCAGCATTGCAGAGTCTCAGAATTTTTAACCTCACTGAAGTCATCTAGTTCAATTCTTATTATTTGCAGATAAGGAATAAGTACCTGAGATGAGAAAATGTCTCAACGCATTGAAAGTATCTTTCTACTTTTTTGGGGAAAGGGGTGGAGTATATAAGAACTAAAGCAGGGATTGGCTTTATTCTTGACACTTGGTAACAAAGGTCCATTTATGACGGTGTGATAGCAATCAGAGAGCGCGGTATGGGGTGAGCCTCTGGCCTTCACAAGAAACACTGGGGAGCACCCTGCTATTGCACAGACTGATTCCCCATGCCAAGCAATATTTCTAGCTTTTTCTCACCTAGCTAAGGTCACATTCTCTGCCTAATTCTAAGACTTACTTATTCAACATATTCCCTCTTGTGAAGCATTATTTATTACCTCCTAAATGTGCTCAGTTTGTTTACATGTTTATTTGATTTGAGGGACTCTCCTACTGATTTCCTCACATAGGAATTTTAGGAGAAAAATTGAAGTTGTTGGGATTCAGAACATTTAATGAATCTTTGTTTTAAATCATTCAAAATTGAAGTGAAAATTTGATTCTGAATATGCTGTTATTCTGAATCAGTTCTATTCTTAAGCTGTAAATACTTCTTGAGGGCAGATGTCTATTCTAAACACATGCAGAAATATGCTGTAAAAAGAAGAGGAGCAGCTTGTCAGTTATGGTGGAAGCAAAGTCCTACAGCTGTCCAAACATAAAATTAAGAGGAAGCTTATACTATCTAGAACACAGATAAACTCAATAGCTCAGAGTACAATGAGTATTTTTTTTTTTTAATCATGTAGTTACCTCCAGCGAAGTATCCAGTACAAAGGACTACTTTCTGGAGACTCAATTAAAAAGGTCATATGTAAATAATGATGTAATATTTGGTCAACAATGTGACCAGATTTTCTATAGCATATTACATATTAATACCTATTAATGTTTATTAATAACTGGTTGTTGATGTTTTAATCAAATTGTGAGGCATTATAGCATGCTCCTATTTAGGAAATATGGTGTTATTGAGTATATTTTTATTTAAGAACATATCTCTTAATATACTCTTGCCATAGTAGGATGGCAAAGTCTAACCTCTGATAGAAATGCATCATTTCTTCCGTTTTCCTTATATGTTATTAGCTAGGCAAGGTGGTGCATTCCTGTAATCCCTGCTACTTGGGAGGTTGAGGTAGGAGGAAAGCAAGTTCAAAGTTAGCCTCAGGAATTTAGCAAGGCCTGAGGCAAGTTAGTGAGACCTGCCTCAAAAAAAAAAAAAAAAAAGAAAAGAAAAAAAAAGTGAACACCATCTTGCCACCATTGTCAGACACCTGGGACTTTTCTGAGATTTGTTTACTATTTCCTAACACAATTCCTAGTGTTTTCAATTGCACCTGCCTGTCTCATCTATCTTCTATGTAACCTGGTCCCTCAGCATGAAATTCTTGCCCTTCTGCACTTTGCCTAGCAGCTGTTTAGCTTTATATTTCAAATCTCTGATCAAATTGGCTTTCTTATAGAGGAAACTTTTCTGGTCACCCTGATAATAAAGTTACTTTATGTATTCATTGTACCCAGGTACTTTTCATTCATAGTTGAAACCACAATTGAAATTTCATTCATGTGACTGTCAATGTGGTCTTTGCTCTTTAGCTTGTATGTGCAGGCATGCTGGAATTGGGTTCACAACTCTTTTCACTGTTGTCTTCCTGGTGCCTAGGACACTGCTTAGAATTAGCTTAACAGTTTAGTAGAGCTGCTGACTTAATAGATGTACACCTTTTCACTGTATACCAAAATATGAAAAAAGTACATATTTACAAAATCTTATATAACACTATTCTTTGTAAAAGACCAATCTATCATTATGTTGCTTTCTTTGTTAAATGCCACTAATTAGACATGAATGTGGCTATGGTGTATTTCTTAACAAAAAAAAAAGAAAATAGGCCGTTAGTGTCTTTCAAACTTTGATGATTAGATGAGCAATGAAAGTTTTGGGATTTCTATAAAGAGAATGTAGATCTTCTGAGTTTTACCTAAGAGCTACTAAATTTCAATTTCTATGATTAGAGTTTCAGAATTTGTGTTTTGTATAAAATGCCTAGGAAATCTTTATGCATGCTGTATTTTAAGAAAAAATTATCTATAGAACAGAGTTGTACAAAGAATCAGAAGAATTTTATTCTAGTCCTGACTCTTTTATGTAAAAACTTTAGGGCCTTAGGCAGATTTCTGAATCTCATTAAGCCTCAAATTCCTTACATTATATAAAGAGGATGATAAAACCGGTCTTATTTAGAGTACTGTATAAGGTAACACATGTAAAAGGTACTTTGTAAGTGGTAAATGGCTATGCTAGCACTGACTGGGTCTCTGACTACTCTGTAATTTTGAAAATATCAATTTCACAAGAAATTTGTTTCCATTGAGAATAAGAGCCAAGACACACATTTGATTTCATTTAAATAAATGTGGAAACATGTAATTAATTTGAAAAGTAAACAACAAAAACCATACTATCAGCAAATGCAATAATCTACTTTGAGGAACTTTTAATGTAAAATGGAAAGTAGCAATTATTGTGCTGAAATGGTAACATTTTAATGCCTACCTATCAGGTAGAAGACATTGTGCTGAATGTTATATATTTTCTCTCTAATCATTATAGTAAATTTTATATTGAGTCTGCTTTCCTCAAATGGAAAACAGTCTTAGAAAGTTCAGGTAACTTGCCTAAGATTGGCACATAACACTAACACTCTAAAAGTGAGTCCAGATTTGAATGTGGATTTTATTTGCATATCAATCTTAGTTTTAATTCCATGTTATTTATTGTTATAATCATGCTATCGTTTGGATGAAAAGTGTCCCCCAAAAGCTTGTGTGTGACAATACGAAGGCTTGTCACGAGGTGACAAGGCTTATTCACGAGGTGAAATAATTGAGTTATGAGAACCTTAACCCAATCTGTGAGTTAATCACCTGATATGGATTAACTGGTAAATCATAGGCTGGTAGTGTGTGGCTGGAGAATGTGGGTCATTGGGGGCATGCCTTTGGGGTATATATTTTGTATGTGGTGTGGAGTTCTCATTCTCCTCCCTGGAGCCGTGTCTTCTGCCATGATGTTCAATCTCACCTCCAGCCCCAAGGAATTGAGTTGGCTTTTGATGGACAGGGACATCTGAAACCATGAGTCTCTAAATAAACATTTTCTCCTAAAATTGTTTCTATCAGGTCTTTTAGTCACAGCATTGGAAAAGCTGACTAAAACAAAATACCACATCAAATAATTCAGTAAAGACAGAACCTATACATTTCAGAAGATTAAAAATTATGAACAGAGAGGCAAATAGTTTCTTTTTTTCAATTGAGAATGGATTTAAAGGTAGAAACTGCATGATAGAGATGAAATGAAATCTGTTATTTACTCCCTGTCATTGATTTCACCTGTCCCAGTGAGCTGCATGGAATTACCTCTCTCCTCCTTCCCATTATCTGGGTTGTCTATCTTGACACTTTTATCAGTCAGTCTACCAATTGATTCTGGAAGCTAGGTCTAAACCAATTAGATTCTGGCAATATTAAAGTGATGTGTGTTGGTTCTGGAGGAAAAACATGATCTAAACTGGTATGACCAAATGAAGAGGGTGGGTATTTGCATTATAGTTTGGAGAGAAATGCTAGTACCTTTTTGTTGTATGTGAGCAAAGAAGCATTTAGATTCTTATTCCTGGCAATCAGCCTATTTCATTACATTAGGGTAAGGCCAACATTGTGGATACTGGAGTAAAGACATGGAACTAATCATGGTCCTAAAGAAAAAGTTGAACATGTAATCTTAGAGGACACACAGCTTTTTATTTAGCTCTTCCATTTAATTTCTTTCTCATATAATACATGTAGCCAGAATTCAGTATATAAATCATTCTTTGCCATTCGCATTATTTTTTTTACTTTCTAATTAGCACATTATAATTTTACATAATAATGGAATTTACTATGCCATATTCGTACATGTGGGTAATTTGATCACATTCCCTGGTACCTATTTAATTCAATATATCTTGTGAGAATGAGTATGTGTGTATATGCATGTGCATGCATAAAGAATGGAGTGGAAAGGTAATGGACCCATGAAGAACTTCTGAGGGACTTACAGGGACAGGAGTGCTAAAACTCAAGGGGAGTTTCTGAAAACCCTTTCCCATCATAGCTTTTTTATCTATTTCACTGCCATCTATGTCTCTACTTTATTGATGTTATAGGACATGAAAATATATCTAATATTAAATGCCTATGACTACTGTTTATTCAGGAACTATGCCATATTCTCTCTATTCTTCCCCATTTATCTCATTGTTAAAAATTTAATCTGTTTTGGGATAAGTATTGCCTATTCATTCACTTAAACATTTAATAATTTGTTCAACAAAACTGAGGAGAATTTACTCTGTGCTGGACTTGGTGGGTAAGGCAGTAAATTAGGAAGTTTCCTACTCTTGACTTCTAAATCTTGGGGAGGAAAAGGAAGTCAATCAATGAGTGGTATAATTTCAGAGAGTAATAAATGCAATGAAGAATGTAAAATGAAGTGAGCCTCAGGTGGGAAAGAGGTGGGCCCCATTAGATCAGGAGCTGAGGAGTTAAAGAGCGAGCTATGTAAATAGAACGAGAAAGGGCTGCTTTCAGCAGAGAACATCAATGACAAAGATTCCTAATTGCTGAGAGCATGGCATGTCTGAGGAACAGAAAGCTGATGTGATTGCAGGTGGTTAAGGAAGGTGGTAAGGCTGGAACTATCAACTGGTGTCAGATCACAGACTATTTGAAGGTAGTGGCGAGGGATTTGGAATTTGTTCTGAGGGTGACTTGGACCAGGCCATTGGATAGCATATGGGAAAAGTCATGGGAATGAGGCTTGAAAACCAAGGAGGCAAAGTCTGCTGGGAGTCCTCAGGGGTTATGGAAAGCTTTTGTGAAAAACCTTTTAAAATTGTGAAAAACATGGGCATTTTTTCTTTGCCATAGGGCTCTGTAGCAAATGTCAACTATGATGGTTTAGCAAGTCACTTTTGGAAAGAGGTTTTTATCTTTGAGCTATTGCTTAGTAGATGTCAGTGTGGCTTTAGTGACAGTGGCTGTCTCTGAGGATCCTTTGCTTGCTGGGGTCTTGCAATCTTATTTAGAGCATAGTGATACTTCTAATGGTAAGCAAAAACAAAAATAAAACCACCCTGCCCCCATACCAATCTTATAAGACTAGCACTTAATGACATTTATCCTAAGTTTAATTTGACAGCATGTAGTTGTCCCTGGAAGGCTGAAGTCTGGTTCAGGCTGTATGGAGCTATGTGAAAGATTGACACTATTGAGTTGTAGGCTAAAATGACTTGTGTCATTTTTGACTGAAGCATTTAATTGCCATTGTAAGACTCTCCAGAGTATTATGTTCAAAATGTTTATTTAAAGAATTTTTCTTGTTTCATTTTTAGAAATATACAAACACTTCCTGTCAATTATCACAAACTTCAGGTGAAAGGTAAATTAACCAACAATTCCAGGAGGTGAAGTAGGCATAAACATTTTGTGCAGTTTTACATGAGTTGAAGTTGTACACACTTCATTCCAATATAAAAGTAATACTGTCCATCCATCGAGGGTGATCTTTCTGAAATAGAAAATAGATATTTGAGTCTATTGTACAACCTGCCAAGAATAATTAAAACTGTTCAACTTGTTTATTTAAAACCTTAAGCAAATCACGTTATCCTGAAATTCATTTATTAAACTAGTGTTACATAAATTCTAAGAACAGAAGAGATAAAGCAATTCTGTAGGAAAGTACTGTATGAGGTGCCAAAATATGTAAAGTACCATGTTTCTGCACAGCTTTCTATAAACCCAATGTTTGGTTGCTGTGTATGGCTCATTACAATTCTGCAATGTAGATTAAGATCAAGAAAATCATGGTAATGAGTAATTTATGGATATCCCTGTGTTTTATTTCCATAAACATACTCTGGCATGAATTTAGAAATGTTATTTCCATTGAGAAAGTAGGGGAACACCTTTATAAGGTCATTGTCCGTAGGAAAAGTGTAACCTTGATTATATGATGACCTAAATTCTAAGCGGGGCACTTACTTTAATGTCTTTTTTCCAATGTCTAAATTTGTACTTGTTCTCACTTATTTAGATTTTTTTTCATGATTTTTTTTCTGGAAAGGAGTATGCCCTATAAGAATTCTCCCTGAGACTGCACATTTTTCATAGTCACAGAAATGAATAAAAGTTGACAAATGTGTATTTAGGTCATTAATTTCATATTTTAACTAAACAAATCAATAATCCTCTAAGGATTTAAAAATGGAGAATATTACTCCCTGAGTGCTTAACTTATCAGACAATAACTGAGCCTTAAAGGAGACTGTCTTGAGGATTCCTTGGTGACTACTGGCTTAAACTCTGAGGATTTTGGCATGTGACTGCAGGAAGAACATTTACCATCACTCAATGTACTATTTTTTTTTTTAAGAAAGAGAGACAGTGAAGGAAGGAAAAAGAAACAACTTTATTTAGTTTTTCATGTGGCTTTCATTGCTTCAACACTTCATTGTATACGTGGTGCTGGGGTTTGAACTTGCATACTCACACATGCCAGGCAAGTGCCTTAACCACTGAGCCACTGCCCCAGGCCCACAATGTTCTATTAGATCTCAACACAGACTAGAAGATGGCTAGTGTCATATGATGACTGTAAACTTGGTAGAATTCTGATGCCACTTCTAACTCATGTGGAAAAATGAAGACATAGGCTCTTGAAGAAGCTTTTAAATAGAGCTGTCTGCAGGTTGGATAATCCACAACAGATGTTTCCTATAATGGATGGATTACAGGAAGAATCTGTAATGCAGACCATCTTGTTCAGTGGGGTATGATCGATGCTGCTTATTAGCTTGACTTCACCTTCTGTGAGATAACATTCTGATGCTAGTATGTGAGTGTTGTTGCACTGATATGAAGATCAGGTGATAAAATGTCTGCAACAGTCATTAGGTATTTTAAATAAAGTTTACTAATAATAGTTTTATTTCTTGAGTTGGCATCAAGGAAATAATTATATGAACCAATAATCTCCTGAACAAAACATGTAATTAAAATAGACTTGCTTTTTGCTATAGTTTTCTGTGATTAATGAACTCTTAAATCAGAACGCTGACAAAAGAGAATGCTGAGGCTTCTGTGTAGATGATTAACTTATGTGCTTTGCCAAAAAGTCTTTTTCTTTGACTTTATGCTTTTGACCTAGAATACTTTAAAATTTAAGATTAAATTCCAGAGGAACTTCAAGGTCACTCATTACACTTTTTTTTAACCTAAATATTGTATGAGCTTACTCTATTTCACAATTACTTTCAAAATCTTTTAGTGTTCTTGGTGGTGTTGAGAAAGGCTTCCTGCTCTCTAATTTTTGTGTTGCTTCCTTTTGCACTCAACTAAAGGTATAGGATATTCTATGTAAACACTTATGGGATGCATATTTATATTTCAAATACTGAATCTTGTGATTTATCTCCATTTTGTGGTATATATTTTTCTGTTATTTTATATGAGATCAAGCTGGTGACCATTAAAAGGCAGGCAGTGATAACTATTGCTAATATGAAAGCAATATGTATAGAACTATAATCTTGATATTATTGTCTGTGCATCTAATGTGGACTGAAATGTGATATATGCATATTTTTTCTTTGTTGTGTCTTCTTGGTGATTTTTTATAAGTGTATTTGAAACACTGCAGGCAGGAAGGAGAGGCAATCAAAATGCCCTTGATCACCTTTAGAATGTATGATCAAATTATAAATTATATGAAGAAGTTGAATTTAAAATAAGCAGAGAATGATTGTCTATTCAGTCAATGGATAGTGATGTAGGTTCTCCTTTAAATGTAGACAATTTTCTTGACTACATACCATGAAGAGCAATGGTTTACCTCCTTAATCCTAAAAATAAGGGCAATGAAAATTCTTCCTAAAATTAAAATTATCAGTGATGTCTACCATTTACCAAGAAGCAATGTACCATTTGAGATCCCATTCTTATTTACACCAGCAAAATAAATATTATTATCCCTCTTTTATGATGAGTAGATAAAGTCCAAAATAAGTAAAATGACTCATCTACAACATGATTTTTCCATTTAGTGGCCACAGCGAGAAAAAGTCCTGGCCTCTTTCCTAATGTGACATTGTATTGGCTTGGTCAATAGATTTTCATCACAGGCATTTTAAACAATTTGAGCCATTTTTAAATTAGGCTATTGAGATTCAACTAACATGTACTGAGTACCAGCTCTGAACCAGGTCCAGTGCTCAAGCAGATATTAAGACCCTTTCCCCCCCAGTTCAGCGCACATACACCCAACCTTTTCTCCACTAGTTTTTGCAATATATAACCTGAGATAGAACCCTGTATATCTCATCTTTGCAATACCTACCCCCTTTGAGTAGAATAGAGCTCATTTTCTATTTTAACAAAGTAGTTTTTCTAAAGCTGGGAGCTGTCTTTGTCTTGCCTGTTTTCAGGCGCACCAGCAGGTCTGCATATTTCTAAAGGAAAAATCTACTTATCTACTTAACACAAGAGGGTAGAGACCTAGGTACCTCTGACTGCCGATCACATGTTATGATCAAATTAGATTTTCCCCATACTTGCTAAGCAGAAATGTCCATATATCTTAGTTTAAAAAAATAAAATAAATTATCTTTTCTTTGAAAGATTTTACCAAGAGCAAGTAATTTTTTCTTGGCATTTACAGACATCATTTGGTATTCACTTTTCCCTCCCTACTCTTTCACCTCACTTGCTCTAACTCATTAGAGAGCTAATTGTCTTTGTAATTCTAAATTAAAGTGTACTTAGTGAAACGAAGACATTACCTTTGCCAGGTGTTTGGGAGGACAAAATTCAATCTGCAGTAAAAGTCAGTCAAAGTTGCTTCCAATCATTGCTAGTCCTTTCCCCTCTTCAATCTGCTTGAAATTTGTATTTTTCAATGAAGAATCAGAGACCAGACTGTATGGTGCATGGTGTTACCTAAAATCAAGAAAACAATTAAGAATTGAGTATCTTAGAACATATATTAAAATCAAACAAATTTTTTGAATAGAGACTAAAGTGAACTTACCAATTTTCTATTGTTGTCTTGAAGATGTGACCTGTCATAGGATTGACATGCAGCAGAACTTCTGCTTAGAGCTTGGGCTCTTGGTGACCACATTTGAGTTGTCAAAATTGGGCTATAGAGTATGAATATGCTCTATAAGACCTTGTGTTCCAGGTTTCATAAGCAGTACTCAATACTCAAAAACCACACTAGAGCAATCTAGGTAATGGTCACAGGAAACAATGTATTCAGAAAAAACAAAGGTCAGGTTTTACATGTGTTTTATAATTGGGTAGTTGTATCTATACAAAGTAAATGAAAAGTCAATAAATATGATGATTTTCCCAAACTGTTCAAACACACAAATGAATAGAGAGATACAAGTTCCATCTAATATTTTGCTTATGTAATATTGTTGTGGTTAAAATCATCCTGCTTATTAGGAAAGGCTGTTTTGTTTCTATGACTTGCGGTATAATTTACCTATACTTAGGCAGGAAACAAATATAAAAGTGTCAGAAAAACTGTAGTAGTTGGCATGAAGCCCCTGTAAGAATTGTGGGGATTGCAAGAAAATTTAAAATGAGAGAACAAAAGAAGATCATACAGAAAGTGGTCTACTATTTATAGGTGCCTGATATTCCAAGAGGCATATTGTCCAAAAGTGATTTCTTCCTATTGAGGCCCAGGACATCTACATAAGAAGTCCCACAAGATGTCCTGAGAAAATAGTCATTAGAATTCTATATTTTAGATGATTGGCAAGCCATGGGCCAGAAGTTCAGACAGTAAGGTTAGTGACAAGTCAGATCAAGATATAGATAAAGTGGTGACCAATATAGTTGTCTGTGGTCATGCGGTCAAAGATGAGGTACCTTAGAGGATTAGAGAATGTGAGATCTCTTATAGGTAGAAGGGAAAAAAGGTGCTGTATTTGCAAACTGATTCGGAATGACTGCTCTTCTATTTCTTGGTTCTACAAATGATTACAGGTCCTGTAAAATTCTGCCAGCATATCATCTCCTTGATAAAACATTCCTCAACTTCTAGCCAAAGCTTGTCAATGCAGCCTCATTTGTTACCCCACATTCTTTCTTCCTTTGTGCCCTACTACCTCCCCCTCCATTTTTTTCTTTCCTTCCAATATAATATTTCAGGAATTATACAGTATCCAGAACTGAGTGAGTATGGTGGACACAATGGTGCATGTATGGAAAAGACCTGGGAATTTTCAGGGAAGGAAGTATAGGAATTCAAAAGTCTGACTTCAAAACGGACCCACCTGGACTTCCCTTACTAAGTTCTTCCAACTGTCAGGATGACATTAAATAAGTTCCTAAATCTCTCTGTGCCTTCATTCTCCTTCCCTGCAGATTGGACCTAAAAGCAGTACCTGTCTCACATTGTTTCTGTATGATATGCTAAATGGGTAAAGTGAAATAATTCATCTGGAGCCTTTAATACAGTGCCTGTCATTAGCTGAATTTTAAAATTATTAATAGGGCTTATAGTCGGAGAACAAAATGTGCTGCCTGTACACTTACAAGTGTGTTACACGCTTTACATTATGTTATATAAAGGCAGGTTCCTCCATAACATAAGTTGTTCATGGGTAGCTAGTTCTTAGCACTGTGCCTGACGCATATTATGTGTCTATAAATGTTTGATGAATATGTACTGAATGAATGAAGAGTGAGTGAGGTTCAAATAAAATAACCTGCCCAGATCACATACTAGTGAAAGTTTATGGGGGTATTTATTATACAGGAAGTCTGACTTAAAATCCTCCAATTTTCTTAAGATTATGCACTGCCTTCCCACATTATTGCTTGCCTCTCTACCTGCTGTAATTGGTTATTAGACTCAGCAGTCCATTGACTGTATATTGGCCAGGTTAATCAATGATTTCAGAATTGCTCTATCCAGGGGCATATATTATTTCTCATTATGCTTGTTTTTAACTTTGTTGCATGAAATTATCTTCTCTCTTTGTCCCTAAGACTTGGGTTATTTGGATTTTCCTCCAAATTGCCCTCATAGTCCCAAACCTATTTTCTTATGGAGCTTTGTCTCTGGAGAGCCTTATCTTAAATATGCTGTTCCTTTACTCACCTTGCACCGGGTACTTTCCTTGGTATCTTCTGGTTAGGAGTCTGGTGATAATGACTAAATTATCATTTTTCTTGGGCCAGGGGTCACTGATTATCATTTAAACCAGGACAGCTTTGGGAGCGAGGATGCCTTATAACTGATTACTCTGGCACTCTAGGTATGATTTGGAGCTGCCTTGGTATGAACTAAGTAGGTGATCTTCCACCCATTAACCATCCAAGTATTGCAACAACCATTCATCTTTTCTTAGAGCCAACCAGTTGTAGGTGCTATAGATTCTGTCTCTGCATTATCTTTTGGGTCTGTACCTGCCTTTCCCTTTCCATTGTCATTTCCCTTTTTCAGACCATTGTTATTTCTTGTCAGGATTACTGTACAATGCCCCACTTGTTCTATTAGCAAGCCACTAACCCCTAAAACACACTGAGATTTCCCAGATCTTCCTTTAGTCCATATCTGAACTTGAATGGCCCTTTTCTGGATATTCATAACTTTTAGTATGCAAGTGTCTTCTCATGGCATCAGAAAGCAATCGTACCCAATTCCATCTCACCATTTCTTCCTCCTGGACTCTACAATTGTCCTTGTATGATATAGATACTCCCTAAACAATGAATGAACCCTTTACACCAAGAATTTGCCTCAAGTGTATATAAATGTAAAGTGATAGTATTTTTATTAGGATGGATGAATAAGAAAAATAAGTGTTATCAGTGGGACAAATTTCAGGGTGAAATGTGATTACCTTACAATCTTTGACTCAAAATATTTATGGTATAAAACCTCATGATGAGAATATCTATCAAAATGAAAGAGTGATATCACAATCCTTGTATCGAAATAGCAAAATGGTACAATCAAGAAACTTGAGAAAGTCTGTTAGTTGATGCAAACAATGTCTAAAAGAAAATTTGGTTTCTAGAAGGAACTCAATATTTGTTGAGTAAATAAAATGAAAAGATTCAGTCTTCACCTGTTAATTACCCATATACAATGCTAATTCTTCAATTTGCAGACATATATGTACATGCATGCAAATTACTTAAATCATTTTGGTCATTTAGGTCACATCAGTTAACTCTTAGTGAAAGTGGTGAAGAGACTCCAAGTACTTAATTATCACAAAAAGTTACCTTTTAGTATTTGTTAGGAAGTTCTAGCAAACAACCACATGAAAAGTATAAGAAAAATGAAACTAAACTACTGTTCAATGTCCAAAGGAAATTTTATAGGTGTCAAGCAAACTAGTTGTAGATAAGCTATTTAAATAATCTTATCCAATTCTAGTGTTAATATTGATCAAATATTTCTACAGTGTTGCAGGAAATTCCAATAAGACAATGCACTAACAAGATTAAATTTTCTTTAGGAGGGAGATACCTCTATTTTAAAGCTTTTTGTTATTTTCATTTTTGGTGTTAGGGATCAAACCAAGGGCCTCTCATGTTAGCAAATGCTCTGTTCCTGAGCCTCATCTCTAGCCCTATTTTAAAGTTTTTAAAAAAGTATTATAAAAAATATTATATCAGCCAGACAGCTTCTATTTTTTTTAAACATGAATTATTTGCAATCATATTTACTATTAATATTAACTAAGAAAATATTAGCTAGTGTCCTTTGATCTTTAAATACCAACATATTGGCAAACCCAGTGTTGCTTTACATAACTACTAGCTTTTTTCTTATTCATGAAAGTTTCTTGAGTCTAGGTCATTACTCAACCATATGAAGGTTGGCAAAATTTCCAAGTATAATAAGCTCATTGTATATTAGATAAATATACAATTTGGGAAAGAAAAACTGCAAACTTCATCTTCCAAAGATGCTTGTGTAAATACTTGTGCATTTTTAAAGCTTGGAAGCTTTCAGAAGTGAACAGGTTATTAAAATGGACACATATATCAATTTTTAAAATTTGCATGGATCACAAGGTTAGTGCTGTGAGAGATGTGACATTAGAGCACATTAATGCTTTAATTCTCAATATATTAGAGATATATTGTTCACCAATTTTAATTTCTATTTGTATTTGTGAAACTGAATAGTACATGCATTTTTCCAAGGGCAAAAAGCAGAAAATTCTCAAACATTCTAGTGAGAATCACTAGAAAGCAAAAACCTTGAAGAGAATTTGTATAATATTTAATCGCAGGTTACCAAATTTTGATTTCTGTTCAGATAGAAACTGGTGTCTTTAGATTCTTTTCAACTATTTGAAAACAAAAAGTACTTCATAACTAGCTAAAAAGTAAGGTCTTTTTATCAACTGGAATTAAATTGCCTAGTTTGGTAGGCTCATGTACATTGTCACAGGAAGGTTTATTTGGAATAAAGATAGAAACATAGGTAATTATTGCTTCAATAAAAAAAACAAAATCAAAACATGTCTTATGGGTTAAAATAACAATTTTTGTGCGTAAAAAGCTGATAAAAGCTTCTGATGTAGGGTTTGGTGTGCTAATTTTATTGGTGAGAAAACTAGTTTGCTGTGATGTATTGTGTATCTGTATGATACAGAGCAAGTGCTAATTGAATGTATGAATGAACAAATGAACAGCAATTTAGAAACAAATACCCATTGACTTACTGCAGGGCCAGAAGAATCAAACTTTCGATGACTTCAGTTTTGTACTGAAAAATGACTAGGTTTAGGAAAGATTAAAGACAAAATATCCAAGGGAAAAAATTCTTGAAAAGAATAAATGGAATTGATTTGACTGGAAAGGTGAAGAAAATTACACTGAAGTAGAGTTCTCCTAGGAATAAGGAGATAGGGTGGGGTTGGAGGTTGGTGGCTTATTCTGTCTGTCTCCTGGCAAGTTACATCTTGAGGAGGTTTCATTCTATTGAAAATCAATTAAATATATGTTGGATTCATCCTGTAAGTTGTAATTCAGGAAACAAAAATGTTCCAAGCTTGAGAAAGGCTGTGCATTCAGGGAAACCCGGAAATTATTGATTCTTCTTTGATTATTCTCAGAGTTTCTTGACCTGGCATTTTGCATTAAGGATAAGAATAATATGAATAAAAATGTATGAAAAGTGATTGTTTTTAATTGCTTCCTCTGCCTCTGAACAGAATAGAAGAAAGAACACAGCTCTCGTTCCTAGTTACCTAGCTTAGTTAAGCACTTTTATTCTTTGAACTATGAAAGTTTCTGATCCTTATATTTGCTTTGGGAAACATATTTCTATTATTGATTTCTGCAAAATAAAACAATGAAAAACTAATTCTCCTTTCTCTGGAATCTTTTATGTTTTATCACTTCTCATGTTGCTTGAGAGTATCAGTTTTTTACAAATTGTGTATCCTCTTGAGAGAGGTTATCTCTGGATGATTTTCTCCCTTTCCCTGGGTAACATGATAGAGTCCTATTCATCTTTAAAGAGGTTCTATATAGCATTATGTGGCTTTGCTTTCTCTGTGGTTGTTAAACTTAAATACTTAAAATGACATAGGTATCCAGGTGTAGCTTTAATTTCCTTTTATATTTCAGAAAAAGTATTTTAAGATATTCATTCCCTCTCTTATAGTCCTTCAAATTATATGTGGTACTATGATAATGCTGGTTCACTAGGTGCTATTTGTGAGAGCCAAGTGATTTTATGCTTCAGATGCTTACTTATGGAAAATTCTATTTTTAGATAATGTTGATAATGGCAAAAGAGAGATGAATAATAGCACTGACATCCACAAGCAAAATAAATTAAAAGTGCAAACAAGCTTTTGAGGGAAAGATAGCCCTTCAAATACTTTATAAGGAAAGTTGCGGGAGCACTACTACTTAGGAACATTCAAATTCTAAACTAGCCCTGGGGAAGTCATGGTATCCTGCACTGGATGCCAATGTAGTGTGTTGGTAGGGCCAGGTAAAGAAATTCAGGATTTGATAAAATGCACAAAATAATTTTCTTCAATGGGAAATAAGAAAATAAAGGAGCTTCTATCTATCTAGAAGAATTTCCACCCTGTATCTTCACTGAAATAGAATCACAAGAATATTCATTACCAGGCAATAACTTTCCAAGTATGATCAACATTGAGTGAAGTGAACTGCTCACTCTAACAATGATATTCTACAAACAGATGGCTGGTGGAATCGTCTTTACTGTTCCCAACTTTCTGTGACATACATTTGAATAACTGTATCTTAGGAATTCTGATGCTAACATTGTAGCAGTTATTAAAAAAAAAAAAGCTCAATCTAGAGTGCTCAGGTCTGGTTCTACAAGCCTGCTCTAGAATAGGGCTTGAGTTTACAACCCAATGAATAGAGGAGAGGCAGGAAAAAAGGCATTCAGAGTAAAACTAGTTTTGAATTTTTTTTTACAAGTCAGTATTAAAAACAGCAACATTCAAGCATGTAGGTTCCTTCAATTATTAGGAGCTGTTAACTTGAAGTTATTATTAATAATAATAATAAAAAGGAGGAGGAGGAGGAGGAACCAGTACCTTTAGTTTGCTTTTAAATCTGAGACTAGCCAGGCAGAAGAGTAAAGCTATTTTTCCTAGTTTTAAAAAAGTAATGCAAGTATATAATCAAAAATTGGCAACTTGATCAAACTCACTTCAAGGGAAAGCTTGAGCTGAATGCTACATGAATATTCAGACAATAGCTACCTGTTTGAAATTGCTATTGGGTACAATTCCAAAATTTATGCATTTTATCATTTCCTAGGCATAAAGCCAAAGGCTAAAAGAGCAGAACATGAAAAAGTTGAATATGAATTATGTTCTAAACCCTGTTGAGTTTAATTTTACTTACAAAGCAGAATGTTAGTTTGCCACTTAAATTTGCCCCTTATAGTCCTGTAAAAATACCTGGTTTCTTGTTATCAGTCTCTAAATTGCAGTATTCATTTGGAAAGCTCCAATTTTAGGAGCATCATTCTAAATTACTAGGCAAGTGCACACAATAAATACACATAATCTAAGACATACTGTAGCAAGAGAAGGCAATTCTATAAATTAGACTGCGGGGTGGTTTGCAGTTCTACAAGCCTTGTAACTTCAGAAGGCACAAGGGGAAATTTTTACCGGAATGGAACACATTGAAAGGATGAGCCCTTTACAAAAGTTGGTGTTTTATGATGTATACAATACACATTCTTGATATAAATTTAGAGAAAAAGATCAAAACTGCTTTCTGAGCAGAACCAGATGAAAAATGAATAAGCTTCTACTCAGATACACACTTCTTTTCAAACTTTTTTTGAACTGATAATAGATGCACTACTAAGAATCAACAAGCATTTGGTGATGAAAATGAATCTCACCATATTATCTGCTCACTGTAGAAGTCTTTTTTTTTTGAACAATAATGAACTCTTAAAAATAATTCTGAAATACTTCAGATGAATATAAGGCCAGTTAATCTAAAATATAATTACTTGCCATAGATTATAAAATTGTTACTTGCAGACACTTTACAAGGGATCTGAGCATACAATCCTCATATCACTCAAAATGTTTTTGATCAAAATGGAAGAGGCATTAGGTAGGAATTTGGTAATATTCTAGTCATTGCTTTCTCATTATTCATTGAGTTGGGTACCTGCACACTCATGAATTTAGAAGAAGCCTGTAGGCATATTGTACTTGAATACAAAGCTAAAAGAAAAGTAAGGATGGAAGGAAAAAGTTATGGAAGGATAGAAAGAAAAAGAGAAAAGGAAGTGAAGGGAGAAAGTAAAGAATATAGGAAAATGTATGGTAAGATCTAACTTTCTCATACTGGGGAACACTGTGCAAAAGGAAATGAGTGTTCTGGTCATTTACTTAATTGAAATAAGACCTAGCTTCATTGGATTGCCAAATTTTGGTGGTCTGGCTTATAATTAGAAAACACTTAACTGTCATTTCTACACAGGGAGGCTGTGTGTTGACATTTCCAGACTTTTAAAACATTGCTGTCACTTAACAATTGTAAATGTCACCATCTTACACATGCAGTTTTCCTGTTTTTGGAAGCTGTATTTAGAAGTTAGTGGAGGAAAAGAAAATTCCACTAGCTTTGCATTTGTAAAACACATAAGCGCACACAATTTTTTTTTCTTTGTAGTCCAATTGAAGTAACTCTATTGCTGAGAGTTTCTGCTTGGCAGTAAGTTGGTTTGACACTCTGAGACCACTTATTACTAAAAGTGTTTTGGATCCTGAAGTTGGATCTGTAGGTTTTGTCTCTTACTAAGGAGCAGTTTTCCATGTAATCTTTTCAAAGGCAAAAGGTTAAGCAAAAATGACATATATTGTAAAATTGAAAGTAAAATGCACAGTACTGATGTGCTCAAAGTCCATGCATTTAAATTCCTTTGTATGATAATTTATGGTGATCATGTCTTTAGACTGCACTATTAGCATACTCACCCCTAACAAGAAGCTCTGCCTCATCTGACACACTGTCTGCTGTGGTCTGTACCCTGCAGCCATATCTCCCAGCATGCATCAGAAGGATGTTCCTGATCATTAAATCTGCAGAGGATGCTTGCTGAAAGAGGGATGAAGTGCCAGTTTAACATGTTGCAAATCTGCCTAGTTCAAGGTGGTTTAAGGGGGAACTTTGCATATTCAGTCAAAGGGCCCAATTTTGGCCTTACAATTTATATGACAACAGTTCAGATATCAGACATGCCCTATGTTAAGGAACACATGGAAGTTATGTTTTTAACAATTGCTATAAGGGTTTGAACATTTAATATTGCATACAATGATTTAACAGCTAAGATATTGAAATATTTAAATATGCACAAATTCTTATCTTTAAAAAATAGGAAAAATCAGTAAGCAAAAAATTATTGCTTTGCTGCTCAGAGGCAGGCTTATTTTTGTGGCAAGAAAATTGTACTGAAAGGAATAGCAACTTGTGGGAAATTAATTATGAGAAGGTAGCTGTCAAAAGATGATCTCATGTGGCTTTATTCAATGGCTCCTTTTCTAAGTACAATGTGGGCAACAGAATGAGACAGTGCTTAGGTGAAAGACTGCTGGTCCCAAAGCCACATGTCTTTATATAACAAAGATATATTCCTCTCATTGTCACCACCTTCAGGGAGCAGGGTCAGCCTGAATCTTTGTTAATTCAGTTACAAAACACAAAGGAGGCTTAAAACACCTGATTCTTGTTGAGAGCAAGATGATTAGAACATAGTTGAAGAATAACTGCTGTTAAGGAGATCAATAAACACCAGAGAGAAAATCTTCTGGATGAATTTGTTCATGGGATCAGTGATGATCCTACACTTTAGAATGACTGGTACAGACCTTTCATTACTCAATGCTGTCTTTCATTTAGTCTATCAGAAAAGATAGACTTCATGTGATCAAGTGAAGATCTGGTATTCACAACAATTCATGAGTTTGTTTTTTTCTGATAAAGACATAGCACAAAAATCAAATATTCCTTTCAGTTTCCATGTTGCAATCCAAGAACAATTGACTTGAATGAGGGGAGATGCATGCAGCTTGAAATGACATCTTAAAAGAACTCAAAACCTTTCTCCAACAACAATTGAACAAGTGAAAGAATGTTTAATGAAAGTCATAGAGAAGCCCCCAGATTAGAGTTCCTTTATTTTTTGATGGAATGGAAGTGAATTACCTTTAAAAACATAATGTGTATAAGAATTTAGTTGTCTTTGTTTTCAGATAGATCTATAGAATTATGAAAATAAGTCTAATTTCTAGAAATCACCTGGAATCTTTTTATTAGCATTCATAAAAGAATGTGACATCATTGTGCACTTTTTACCACTCAAATAATGTCAGCTTCTTTCAACAAATTCCCTTACTATATACTATGTTTTAGACCATTTTTTTCCTGGTATTTAATTTTTCCCTTCCTGTTGGTATTATGATAGGAAATTTTAAGGGTGCTCATATTTTCTCTCATAAAGTAATTGTTAAGAAATGGTCTGGTTTAGTCATCTATGAGGAAATGCTTCATGGTAAGATTACATAAAGATCTCATAACAAATATTTCAAGGAATGTGATGTTTTTCCAGCAAGTGTTCTGTGTTGCTAATTTCCTTAGGATACATTGTCACTCTCACATTTTAACAAAATTCACTTTCTCATTTCCACTAGACTAAGTGTTCATTTCTTTAATACCTGAAAAAGAAATGTTAAACTCTTTGATTTGTAATGGAGAAACAAAAGCAAACTCTAAACATCATAAACAATAAGTCAGTTTCAAGCCAACCTAATCCTATATTGTATGAATGAACTCCTTTATATTTGCCACTGTGTGTAGTGTGGCTGCCTTTGCTGTCCTCCCAGATTCTGACAGAGCTCGTTCAATGGGTTATTTGGTTAATCAGGAATCAATGTGCACATTACAGGACCAAAATGGGGCCTATATCTAATGGAAAAGCCAAGGAGAACCACAGAAGATCAGTAAGGATTTGATTTTTTTCCCACTAATAACACCAGAAGAAAGACTGCCTATCCTTTAATATAGTTCTACAAACTTATTGGTAACAGTTTAGCAACAGAGAAAAAAGTACTGAATGTAAGTCATTTTTCAGGCTAACATTTTTGAAAAATTATTTTGTAAAATCTCATTCCTATAATTAAATTATTGATGTCTCATTTTGTAGACTTTAACCTACCAAATAATTTATTTCTTTTTGTCCTGGACAAAAGTCCTCAAACCTTTTCCTTTCTTGGTATTACATTTAAAATTAATCTTAACGGGATGGAGAAGAGACTTAGTTAAAATCACATAAAGGTCCAAAGAATTGAGCGAATAAAGTTGGATTATCTTTCCTTTGCTGTCCTTTATGTGGTTCTTGCAATTAATGGTGTGCAATGCTTTCTAAACAGGACAAAGCTCCATCACCATCTATCAGGAGCAGAAAGTGTACAGTCTATTACATATCTGTCAATGCCAAGGCTATTTGAGGAGTTAAAATCATCTCATTTTGGGTCCATCCCTTCCCTTTAGGATTATATCTGCATTATATTTTTAAAATTCTAAACTGGGAAGATTAAAAGTAAAATGAATGGATTGTGAACACTAAACTTAAATTACCCTTTCAGTAGATTTACTGTTCTTTCAAGAGAAGTAATGAGCAGAATTCATGTGGGAGCCCATTATCCTTAATCTCAGCCCACAGTGTGCAGTTCCTGAGGGAGAACCTCTGCAATTTAGTGCACTTTTAATGAAATGGTTACTTACAGCAGATGCTTGCTTTCCTAAACCTAAGCCTCATTTCCACTTTTTATCTCTTAGGAGTTATTCTCGTCTCTTTGTTGTTTTGTTTTCCTTGACACTTGCTTTATTTTTATTTTCTGTCTTATTTCCCTTGCTTTCTTTGGCTTCATAAACAAATCATGTTGTCTGTTGCTTCAAATGAACTTCCCTACACCCAGTGCTTAACAAAAGTGCTCCAACCCCTAGCATAGCACATACCACATGGTGGGAACTAAGCATATATTGTTGAATGAGTTAATAAGTGTCGGCTTTTTAAGGAAGCCTTGATAAAATGATATAAGCATGTTGCTCTGTGACAGTAGCAACATGGTTGTATCATTTATATCTCATGGTCACATGATCCCATTAGATTCATTGGTAGATTATTGTGACTTTCATTTACAACTTTGAAATAAAACAGGAAAATTTCTTCTTTCCATCTTAAGTCCGGTTGTTTATTAGCTTATAATTTGATTAATTCTTGCACATTTACCATGAGACTGCCACTTAATTCAGCTTCTATTACTTAGGAATATAACTTTGCTGTTCCATATCTGCTCACTCTTGCCTTTAGGACATACTCAAATCTCTATTTATTTTGACCTAGAAGGCTCTACAGAGCACCATTCTACTGCCTGCATGGGAATGCTTTGGTTCTGTTATCAGTACTCAGGATTATTTTCCCTGTAACTCTGCCTAATTGCACAACTTTTGGTTGAGCAGATGCTCTTTCTCCTTTGCGTGCAGCAGTACCAGAGGCACAACTCATGCTTTCATCTCAGTAAAGTCTTTTTGGACTGTCCCCAGGCTTCTTAGTGTCACCCTATTAGGCTGTAGGGTCACTTTTCTCATGTCTCTGAGCTAGCACTTGCTATTCTTGGCAGTCTCCCCTCAGATCCACTAAGGGCATTCTCAGAGCAAGTAAGGCCCCCATGGCAGCAAGCTAATGGATGGCCTGCTTCCTTCCTTACCTGTGGTTGACAATATTCCACCCCTCATTATTTTTTTTCCAAAAGAAAATATGAAGGAAAATAGGAAAACACTATAGAGGAAGCACTTAAAGAATAGACATAGGTTTGGGAATGGCATAGGATTATGTGAATTTTGGTTTGACCCCTTATTAGATATTGAACTTGGGAAAATTATTCTATCACTCAGGGCTCTTAGAACGTCAATGTGATAATGTAAGTAGAGTCCACAGCAGCGTCTGGTACATAGTAAGTTTTTGATAAATGTTATCTGTTAAAGGGCACTATAACTTCACTCTTAGCCAAGAAGAAGAATTCCTCAACAATATGAATATCAATGTTTTCCATAACTATGGTAAGATTTTTTTGATAAGTACTTAGCTTTATTTTAGATGTAATTCTCCCCACTCCTTTCCTTTTTTATAGTGTAGTAGCAAGCCCCAACGGTGGATCAGCACCCTCTGAATAGCCCTGGGACTCTGGAGAAGTCACTTTACTGGGATAATAACACCTGTGCCATCTCTCATGGATTATTGTGGGAAATCAAATGAAGCAACGTACATTCATTTCAAAAGTAGAAAGTACTCAAAGCATTTATTTTTCAGCAGGATATTTATAGCAGAAAGATGTGTACACAAGAAGCATTCATAGTGGTTGGGGAAGGAATGATTTAGACAGTAAAATAACCTGCATTCTTGCAAATAGGGAACTCATGCTGAATGCCCAGTCAGAAGGTTGCTGGGGATGGCAGTTTCTGTGTGCTCATTTAGGGTTTATTTCACGTTTTCAAGGGCTCACATTGGGCATCTCCAGCATGCCCATTTCTTGGCAAACATACATTTAGATCATTCTTTGTAAAGCAAAGTAACATGGCATATGCATTCTATGAGATGTAATTAAAAAATCTTATTTAATAGAAAGATAGAAATAAGCTATGAGACATGTATTATAATTATTGACATAAAATCTTAGTTAAAATATTTTCCTGATAACAGAATCTCTTATTCTCAGAAGATAATTGTTTATTCACTCATGACAAGAAAATAATATATTTATTCTTTTTTACCATAATTTTTCTTAAACCCTCATAGAATCAATGATATGAGTTTTAACATTGTTTTTAGAGGAGTTGATATTAATTTGCATGCTTAAGTAAATGGACATATTATCTGAAATAGAAATATTAATTGCTTCTAGTGAACAAAATAGACAAAATACTATTTGACAAAAGCTTTTATATCTATCACGATGAAATATTAAATGTATCCAACGATGTAGTCAAAATTCAGAATGGGTAAATGTGGCTTTAGCACCTCCTTACTGGGTTCGTGGTATTCAACTTCCAACATGTGTTCTAATATTGTGCTATAAGTACTAAGAAAAAATGTGGAAACACTTTATTTGGTGACATAGATTAAAGAGGGTAAACAAATTGATGACTCATTGATGAATTTAGAATGATTAGATATGCAAACTGAATCATTTAGTAGTATAAGCACTGTTTTGGATTGAATGGAATGTCCCTCAAAAACTATGTGATTTAGGCTTGGTCACCAATGTAGCTATGTCCAGAGGTGGGGCTTTTTGGAAGTGACAGAGTTATGAACACTCTGACATCATCAATGGATTAACACATTGGTAGTTGAATGGACTACTGGGAGGTGGTGGAAACTGTAGGAAGTAGGTCGCTGGGGACCATATCTTATTCTGGTCCCTCTTTTTCTCCCCCTATATTTGTCTCTGCTTCCTGACTGTCAAGAGCTGAGCAGCTTTCCTTTGTCACACCCTTCTGCTTGTATCAGGCTGAGAGCAATAGAATAGGCCAGCCATGGACTGAGTCCTCCGAAACCATGAGTCAAACTAAATATTTCCTCCTCTTAAGTTGTTCTTACCAGGTGTTTTGGTTATAGTGACAAAAAAGCTGACTAATGCAGCCACCAAGTCATGAGTTCATGGATTAAGTCCACTAACAGTGCAAATGAAGATTTTACAGAGCTATTGAAAGCAAGAATGTATGGGAACAATCACAACCTAATTTTAGTATAATTAATTTATAAAATTTTGAATCACACTAGTTTACTAGATGACAAAATTGGATACATGAAGCACACTGAGTGATTGGAAAAGCGCTATGGGTTTTACATTGGTGTTTCTCCTTTCCCATTATACATACAGGAAGGACTAAAGTATGATGTTCAACATGCCAGTGCATGTAGAACCAAGGGGAATGCTTATGTTCTCATTCTTGAAAGATGTCTCTTATCTGATCCTATGCATGTTGATTCTCTTTCCCCTGGTGGCAGTATATACTGGCACTCCCTGAGATGAATGTAAGTGCTTAATGCAAGAGGGTTCCCCATCTTATAGTGTCATTTCTTTATTAATCTTGTGCTTATAAGTTAAAAAATGCCTATGATAGATAAGGTCACACAATTTATCAACCTAATGTTTTCTCAGACTTACCCGTAGCTCCATTCTATCTGTTGGTAAAAGTTTATCTTACAAGATCACTGATAATATTTGACTTCTTAATTTATTATTTTTATTCAGTATGTACTAATTACTTCAATAAGTTTTCATTCCTACTGTGCTAAGCTTCTGGTAGCCAGATAGTTCTCAGCACTCAGAGAATGTTAATTCTGCTTCAGCTCTGGTGGAAGAAATATAGGAGGGAAATGCAGCTCATACCTGCATGTGAGCTTTGAAGAAATGTGGAGTAAAGTGAATGTGTTACCTCATCATACAGTACTCAGGTTGGGTCCAGATAAAGGTATTTTTTTCTTTCTGTGTACCTCATACAGTTTTCATAATCATTCCAAGAGCATTGACGTCTGATGTTTTATTTTAATAGCTTTTAAACTGGCAGTTCATGTTCTTTGTTATCCCTTCTTTGTGTCTCATGTTTACTCATCTGATACACCATTGTTAGGTTAGCCCCTCTTTAAAACTGATTTTGTTTATATTCTTAAAAATTTTCACTTGTGGGGGTGGAGTGGTAGCTCAGCAGTTATGGTGCTTGCCTGGCATGTGTGAGGATGTGGGTTTGAACCCCAGCACCATGTACACAGTAAAGTGTCAGAGCAGTGAAAGCCACATGAACAACTAAATAAAATTGATTCTTTCTCTCACTATCCCTCTCTCTCTTAAAAAAAAAAAAATCTTGGGCTGGAGCAGTGGCTCAGTGGTTTCAGCATTTGCCTGGCAAGCATGAGGACCTGGGTTCAAACCCCAGCACCATGTACACAACTAAGTGTTGGAGCAACTAAGGCCATGTGAAAAACTAAATAAAGTTGTTTCTCTCTTTCTCTGTCTCTCTCACTGTTCCTCTCTCTTTAGGAAAAAAAAATCTTCACTTGCTCCCTGTTGGTTATAAGATAGTTTAACTTCCAAATCTTGCATTTGAAGCTGAATTCAACCAATTTGTGTTTTATCATAGAGGAACATGCATTTTTTCCTCCCTTTTCAAAGTAGTTCCCCATTGATCTACCAAAGTCTCCAATTACTTCACTTGTTAAAATTTTGTTCAAGTCATATCTCTTTCAGAATGGTTTCACTGACCACTAGGAATATTTATATAAGTTGTGGACCTCAGTGCAAAATAAAAATGTAGGGACCTTTGTTTAAAAAAATAAGAATTTTTAAGTGGTAATAGCAAAGCATTACACTAAACATATGACTCCTCTTGCTGTGGGACCCAGGGTGACCAGACAGGTTACATGTTCATAGGTTGACTAGACATGCTGATCTCTCTAATCCACATTGATAATCCCTGGGGTCTCCAAGAACATTGATGCCTATTCTAGGACATGGTACTCTTTGAGATAAATACTGAGGAGTTGGCATGCCTCTCTATAAACTGTAAAACACCCATCTTTCCTATTTTAATGTCTCTACCTTCTCCATGTCTTATTAACTTAAAGCTTTTTCTCAAGTCATGCTGACATGAAAAAAAACACACAAAGAGATTACATTTCCTTAAGTCTTATGTTGTAAAACACAGCGAGGCACTTGATTTTATATTCTGACTGCTTTGTGTGGGACTAGCTTGACATTAGTATATTTATATGGTGTTAACTCCAGATACTCTTTATGCTTTGTTCGTATACCTCTTGTACAAACACAGCTCACTGACACACTTCTGTCAGCTTTAACTTGTTCACTTTACATCCAGTTTGTTGGAAGGACATCTCACACTTGAAAGAAGAGAGATGAGGACACCTTTTAAGCTGTACTGATGAGATCTAGGGGGGACCACAAAGGGACTTTCCTCCTCACTTAGAAACTGGGAGTTTCAGAAGAACAATGGCAGAAGAGTTTTCTTTAAGTGAATTCTAGGCAAGAGAGGTATTTAAACTCCCATCATTATAGTTATGAAAAGTTACTCTCTAGTGTTGTATGATGGATCAACTTTCTCATGAAATCTCTCCGGTATATTATAATCTGAATTATTATAATTGGGTCCATAGGATGGCTCAATGAGGCAACACTGGCAGGTAGGAAGATATTACAATCATGACAGGCACTAAATATTTTTTGTTTCAGTGAATTATACCATTATTTAGTAATGGAATAATCTTATTACCTTTCACTGAGTCTATGCTTCATAAATTACCTCTCTTTCAAGTTAAAGTCAGAAAGAAGCTTTCATTTCATTCATGCATTCACATGTGATCTGTAACAGGTAGGTTACTTTCATGACTACCATGAAAGTTCTAGAATAACAGCAATTTTACAGTAGCTATTCATTTTGTTTTATGGATGCTTAGAGCACATGCACAGTTATAGAATTGTTCATCCATCCATTCATCCAACATTTCCTAGAGACTTTTTTTGTCTAGATGGGAAATGATAATTACATGGCACATTTGAAACAATTCCCTCCTCCTTGTAACAATCATAGGTGAGCTGTGGCCTAAACTATGGATTCTTCTCAACACAGTGCTTCAGTTGACCAGAATCTATACAAGTAATAGAACATTTTTCATAATCAGTTGGCCAGAATCCATACAAGTAATAGAACATTTTTCATAAAGGATCTACACATACTATAAGACAAAAGAAAGATAAATCAGCCATTGAGAAGCTCACAATGCAGTGTGACAACTGACTTACAGGCAGTGTGTTATGATAATTATACAAAAACCACTGCAGAAAAAAATGTTTTTAGTGTGGAAAAAGAAATAATCTGACCCAACCAATTCTAATATCAGTGAAGAAAATCAAAGGCTGCAAAGTGTCAGGGATTTGTCCAAGTGCAAGTGACAGGTAGAGACATAAGCAGAGCTGGGACACCTGAGTCTTGGGCAGTGTACTTTTTATTCTACCGCATTGCCTACAGTACTGCTTGTTCTAAAAACCTCTAGATAGTTTATTGCCACTTCTCAAAGGGAAAGTTGGTGAGCATATTAAAATAAGATGGCTTTATTGAATAATAATGACTATACAATTGTTACTGGGAATTTTATCTCTAAATAAACCATAGGATTCTTCTGGGAGCCCATGCTTTTATGACTGATTTAACCAG
Organism: Aplodontia rufa; assembly: GCA_004027875.1. Classification (NCBI taxonomy): domain Eukaryota; kingdom Metazoa; phylum Chordata; class Mammalia; order Rodentia; family Aplodontiidae; genus Aplodontia; species Aplodontia rufa. The sequence continues at coordinate 205,767 of PVKS010000133.1, forward strand.
CAACATCTAGACCTACAGTGCTATATCACTCTTTGAAATGCCAGAATTTTCTTCATGGCAACACAAAAAATCCATGCAGCTAATTTACTCACACTATCCTTTACTTTTCCTCTGACTTTTATCCAGCTTTGAGAAAACTTGCAATATGTGACTCACAAATGGCATGTCCTCATTCAGCCCTAATTGTAACAGTTTTAGTTGAAGAATTATCCAAATTTGAATTCTTAAAGTAAATAACTTAGATGGATCAATAAGTTACTGATATATTGTTTCCATTCTCTTATTTCCAATTTATCTTTTAAGAATGACAGTATTTTGTTTTACCATAATACACTGGCTTCCAGGATGAACTGAACCTTATTCTGCTACTATTGTTATACTGAAGAATGGTCAGTGTCTGCACCCCTGTCTTGTACCTTCCCGGCTACGCGGAAAAGTACTCAGAGCCATACTTATAAGTCTTCTAAAATTTCCTTGAAATCAGCAGAGTCCAAACAGGCAGAATATTGTAGCTCTATCTGAATCATCAGCAGTTAGAATCAGTATTGACCTGGTGGTATTTTCAAAGATCTAAAGTCTTGGTAATGTAGCAGACCCCCTCAGTGTTGCACTGATTTTTTTTTTTTTTTGTACTGGAGATTAAATCCAGAGGGCCCCAGCATGCTAAGTAGGTATTCTACTACTGAGCTACAACACTAACTGGTTTTGACTTTTGTGTGTAACTTTAAAGATTAGTTTGGAATGAAGCTAGTTTGCGTGTCTTTTATGCTTACGTCTCATAGATACAAGCAATTTTGATCTTGTGGGTATCAAGCACCTTTGCACGTCTTATAATAAAGATGATATTTAGTTTACTACTATACCCAGTGCCTAGCATAGTACCTGGCTCATGGAAGAATCTTCACATATATTAAAGAATATGAAATAGAGGCTGGAGTGGTGGCTCAGGGAATATGGTGCTCTCCTGGCATGTGCATGGAAGGACATGGATTTGAACCCCAGCACCACATACACAAAGAAGTGTCAGAGCAACGAAAGCCACATGAAAAACTAAATAAAATTGATTCTTTCACACTGTCCCTCTCTCTCTTTAAAAAGAAAGAATATGGAATAGCATATTGACATTTTAAAAGAAAACATGAAAATGATGGACCTTTATACCTAATCTTTTTTACAAAAATATCCCTCATGGAATAATTAATTTTATATTGGCATTTCTAAAGAATATTTTCCAATGAATATCTGACTTTCTAAATCTTTTCCTTTAGAAATCAAATTTGTGAGATGGTCACACGTTTGGCAATATTGGTAAATAATAAGCTCAATCTTCAAGTACCTATACTATACTATAGTACTTTAGCTATTTGCTTCATGATTGAATACTGAGAATTCTTTTGAAACCTACTCAGAAAGTTACCAATGTTTAGAAACAAGTTTCTGAATTAAAAATATCTTATTACAAAAGCAGGATATCTGTTTTAACATGTCTTTCACAATCAGAAAGATTCTCATCAACTTTAAAAATACTTAGAATTAAGGGAACTGAAATACATCAATGTCAGAAAAGACTATACAAACTACTGCTTACACTGTGCTTACAACAGCAATCTTACAATGAAGATTCAAACAGGAAGAATAGTTAAATTAAAGGCAAGGTGAAATTAGATAACTGTCAATCAAAATTCAGCTATGAAAAGTTGAAGGTCAGGGACACCATGTCAAATTCAGCTGATATTTTGAAAATAAATCAATACACTTAACTATGAAGAAAGTCATTCTTGAAAATAATAACTTGAACTTAATGTATACAACTATGTTTCTATGTATTAACAGAGTCTCATGATGTTTCAATAAATGCATACATTGTGCTGTATTTAAGGTTAAAGATACCTATCTTCTCAAACATTTATCCCTACTCTGTGGTGAAAACATTCAGAATCCTTTCGTCTTGCTTTTAGTAATCTTCAGACCATATTTTATATCTAAAGTGACCCTAACATGCGACAGCACACCAGAACTTGTTTCTCACTGTATCTGGCTGCCCATTGATCAGCCTTTCCTCATTGCCCGCCTCACGTGCTGTCTCCAGCTTCTGATAACCACCATTCTAGGCTTGGCTTCACGAGATCAACTTTCTTCTAATCCACTTGTGAATGAGATCATGTGGTCCTTGTTTTCCTGTACCTTTTTCGCTTAACATGATCTCCAGTTCTACTGATTTGTCACAAATAGCAGGATCTCAATTTTTATCATGTCTGAACTGTATTCCACTACATATATGTGCCATTTTTTTATTCATTAATGTATAATTTGATGGACACAGGTGGTTTTCAGTTCTTGGCTACTGTGAAGTTCATTGAACATGGGAAAGCAGATGTTTTTGGATACTGATTTCATTTTCTTTGGATGTATAAACAGTAGTGGGATTGCTGAGCCCTATGGAGTTCTATTTTTAATTTTTTGAGGAAGCTCCATACTGGTTTTATAATGATTTTACTAATTCACATTCCTATCAACAGTTGTAAAGGTTCTTCTTTCTCCACTTTCTCACCTGCACTTAATATCTTTATTATTTTTGTTGTTATTACTTGGGTTTGAACTCAGGGGTACTGACCTACATCCCCAGTCCTTTTTATTTATTTGTACTTTGAGATAGGGTCTCACTAAATTGCTAGGGGTGACCTCTAACTTATAATCTTCCTGCCTCAGTCTCCTGAGTCACTGGGATATGTACCAACGCATCTGACTCTTTGGTCTTGTTAACAGTCATTCTTACTGGAGTGAGCTCAGTGTAGTTTTAAGTTGCCTTTGTCTCCTATTAATCATGTCAAACTTTCTTCCATATACCTCTTAGACTTTGGTATACCATCTTTTGAGAAATATTTGTTCTGTACCATTGCCTAAGGGTTATTTATATTTTTGCTACTGAGATTTTGGAATTCCCTATATATTCTGGATGTCAAAGCCTTATTGTATGCTTTACAAACATTTTGTCTCATTTTTCTCTTCGCTCTGTTAATTGTATCTTTTGCTATGCAGAACTATTTAGTTTGATGTAATCCCCCTTGTCTTTTTTTTTTTTTTCCTGTTGTTCCCTATGCTTTTCCGGTCTTGTCCATAAAATCATTGCTAATTACAATGTCCTAAAGCATTTCTCCTGTTTTCTTCTACAACTTTCATAGTTTCAAAATTTACATTTAAGTCATTAATCCACTGAGTTTATTTTTGTAACTAGTGAGAAACAGGGGTCTAGTTTCATTCTTCTGCATAAAATTTTTCCTGCACCATTAATTGAAAGGGATATCTTTTTTCCAAAGCCTCTTCTTATCATTTTGTCAAAAACTACTTAATGATAGATGCATGGTTTATTTCTAGGCTCTCTTATTCTGTTCCATTGGTCTCTGAGTCTGTTTCAATGCTTCCTGTTTTGCACTTTTTGCTTGAGATGCCTTTGTGTGTATGCGTGTGTGTTGCCATATATATTTTAGGATTCGTGTTTCTAGTTCTGTTAAGAGAGTCATATGCATTTTGATAAAGATTGTGTTGAATTTGCAGGTCACTTTGGGTAGTATGGAAATTTAAGCCACATTGATTCTCCTAATCCAAGAACACAATGTAGCTTTCTATTTTTTGTGTCCTCTTCAATGCTTTCAACAATATCACTATGATGTTAGATGTGGGCTTATTCTATGCTGTATCATATTGAGGTATAATTTTTTTCATATACTTTGTTCAGTGTCTTTTTATTGTTGAGGATTGAACCCCAGGTCTTGTAATCTGATTTGTAGTTCCATTAGGAAATACTGCCTCTGGAATATCATTTCTGTTGAGCAATGTCCATTTAATTTAATTAAGATTGTGTCATTGGAAGTTAACATTCAGATTTTCTTGGTAAAGGTGAAATGCGTTTCGTTTTGACAGTATAACATTAATATTTCAAGGAATTTTTTAAAATTGATTGGTTTTCAGTGGCACAGGTTTCCTTTATACTTGCCCACATTTTCATAGACATTTTGCTATCTGTTTTGTATTTTTGTTTCTAACAATTTATTTTGAAGTCTTTGAAGACCTAGCAAGTTTTGTTCCTCAAGCTTTTTCATATCTTGTCTTGTCACATCAAACATGGTAGAAGAGCTTAATGAATATTTCATTGAAAACAGTTTTTATTTTTTGGTTTAATCAAAAACATTGTACAATGTCTTGACCTACCTAGAAATACTTATTTAAATTTCTCTAAAATTATCTACCCATGGGCTTTCTATGGATACTAATGTAAATCTATATTTGAATTGTCTTTTGATATATCACGTGGTATGACAGATGGTTTTCCAAAGTCATCTTAATTTCAGGTATAGAGATCGTGCAATCATGTCATTGACTTTGATGGGATTCATGTGCTCTTTGGTAACAGCCCGCAGAAAAGCTACTGTATAGAAAAGTAATTTCCAGCCATTCTGTTCACCGAAAGAATTCTCCTCTCAAACCAAGCAATTCAATCAAAGTGCCCAATGAGAACTCTACTCGTTATAAACTCTGTCAAGTTTTAAATGTCTTAATCAATATGCATTTGCAAGCATTGCTTTTATTTCTAATACATTTTGAAAACTTAAAATATTTTGAGTTCACAAGTCTCATATTTACTTGAGGAACATAATAATATCCTGCAATATGCATAAATCCTTTATTGTATCTTAAAACCACAGTTAGCAAGCACAGTAATATATAAAATAAGTGGCATGGGAAACTGAATTATAAGGTAGAGAAATGCAAAATGATATGAATTTGGACTGATTTTTAAATTTCTATTTTCCTTAGATCAGTCTTCTGTGATCATGGCTTTATATGTATACTCTTAATTGATTAGCTCTAATAGTTTGAACTTTAGCAAAATCAACATCATAGAAATAATGATATTCCCATTTGGAAATGAGAGATAACTGGAACATGCTACCTGAAAGAGCCTATGAATTCATTTTGGACTAGAATATAAGGTATATTCCTTTTTTAATTTTAGATATAATCAGTTTTCTTTACTGCAGTTCATTAATATACCTGCTTTGTTTCTATCAAAGTAGAGAAAAGCACAGAAATCAATAGAAACAATTTTTAGTAGAAATATTTACCAAATTATTTTAAGACAGATGAAGTAGCAAATATAATTATCTTTAAGGTAAACTTTTTTCTGTGAAATATCAATTCATTGATTTTTCATTAAAATTTGTTTTCCTGTTTATTTCCTTCTAATCATTGCCAATTTTCTATTAACTAGTCAATTGATTAAAATTTGCTAACATTTTAAAAGCAAATAGAAATCATATGAAATGGAAACATTGCTGCATATACTGATCTACGTTTAGAAATGCTGTGGCTATCTTCACCTAATAAAATAGGGTATACCTTCAGATAGTGATTGGTTAATTTCATCAGAGCAGTTCACATCTTCGTGTAGATGGTGACAGAGTATGTGTGTTGAATTTTAAGTGTGCAAAGGATTATTTTTCTAAAGATTTACCTCCCACTTTCCCCATATAACACCACATATACAATCTAAATTTTTTAGTTTAAAGAATGATATTATAACTTGGAGTTAAGGATTATTTGGCACTAATATTTTTTTTCAGATTGTATGGTAGATTGCTGCAGCAATAACCCCCAAATATTTCATGCCTGCCTGAATCTATTCCCTTGAGTAACCTTCCCCCCCTGACTCGGTGTCCCACCAAGTGACTTGCATTGGTCAATGAGGTACTAGCACAACTTGGAACATACAGATGTTTGTAATGCAAATATGTGCATTGGAAATTGCTATTTAGAACCCCACGACAATTAAGTGATAGCCTGGTGAAGGGTGAGAGACAAGCCATCTAGTTGTCCCTCCCTGAAACACTTCCCAGGCCACCTGATAGCTGACTCAGATGCTTTGATGAGCCCAGTGGACACCAGAAGCCAAACCATTCATTTGAGTCCAACTCGAAAATTTGGGAGATTTTGTTTTACAGCAAAAGGGAACTGAAAAATAAATTTGAAACCATGATTAAATAATAAGACTTCTGTGGATCCTGGAATGAGGGTTGCAAGTTGAAAAAAATATAAAAATTGTGACTGGAGGACAGATTGTGATGGACTGAAAAAAAGGACCATAATATTTGGCAGTTCCTTACAGTAAGAGGTAGAGTCTGTTGACCTACCCTTTCCTCTCTGGTACATCCTATGACTTGTTTTAACCAATAGAGTGAGGCAGAAATGATATCCAGCTAGTGTTTCTTACATTTAAATGATGGAGAATGGCAATTAGAGTACAGGTTTCATAAATACTTTTACAAAATTTTAAAAATTAAAATTTTAAAAATTAAAAAAATTCTTTTTTCTGGAGTTTCACTTATCAGTATAATGTCTCAATGCTATAAAGCTTATTATAATATGCAAATACTATTACAAATATTTTAACACAGATTTTATCAATATAAGATATTTATTTGTAAGGCCATCAGAAGTTAGAAAGGATGAAAGAGTGTTTTATAGTTTTAGATAGAGTTTTATATAGAAATCCTAATAAGTAGACCTTGAACAATTCAGTGCAGTTGTGCCTTCATAGGTAATGCATTCTAAATTATTTCACCTAATTTTTTTCAAAATAGTAAATTCCTTTGGTTTTATAAAACATTTAAAGTATACAATGAGAAAAAACTGATTTTAATGTAATTCAAATTTTATCATATTATAACCTTATGGTATCCTAGTTGATTTAATAACCTTTATGAATGAGCTTAGTTGAATTCAGTAAAACACTGATTCTTAGAATAAGATATTTTATTAATCACATAGCTGGTTAATAATTATGTTTTATGTATTAGACCAAACAAAGGCATAGCAACACATAATCTAGGGCAACCACAGATATGTAGTGGTGGGGGGAAAGAGAGGGATCTAGGGAGTAAAGCATCAATATAGCATATTCTTTACCCCTCTGGAGAATTCAAATAACACTTATAGAATCATTCAATTCTGGAAAATTCTCAACCTAAGCATTTATATTGCTTATACAGGTGAAATATAAAGATTCAAGAGAATGGGGTGTGGGAGATGTGCGGGTAATTCTGGTTTAAGAATATATGCATATCATATTGTTATTTTATATGCATTTTATGATTGTACAATAACAACTCCTTATTTAAAAATTTTAAAAATTAAAAAAAATTCTTTTTTCTGGAGTTTCACTTGTCAGTATAATGTCTCAATACTATAAAGCTTATTATAATATTAAATTATTATTTAAGAGTCTGTTAAGCTAGACAAAGAGCTCTAGAAAGGAGCAACCATATCTAATTCATTTATTCTTTGCACTGGATAGGACTATACCAATTACAGGTAATTATTAAGTATTTCTAAAGTGAATAAATGCATTAAAATTTTTCTTGATGTATGTATATTCTTATTTTTGTTGGGTGGTTTACCAGATTTAAAAAATGAAGATGTGCCTATATATGAGAATATACAATTCTATCGGCTTATACAATTAACTTTACAAATATTTTGTATAGCATATATACCTGCCAAGCATGATCCCAGGTGTTGCCTATGGTGAGCAAGATAAATATTGCTCTTCTGAAAAAAATATAGTTTAATAAAAGAAATAAATGTGGAAGAAAACAGAAAATCTGATCTTAATCTCTGTTTTTCTCAAATGTGTTAGTGTTAACAAATAACCTCCTATAAAAGTCACACAATCCTCAGGGAATTATCTCAATGACACTTAATAGTGAACCTTAATATTGTAACAATTATTTCTATTTTATATACTCCACAGAAAACCTTAAGCAACATGTAAATATATTTAAAACACATTTATGCTGAATATATAATTTATCCCTGGATTTAATTTGATACCTTCCTGCATCTTTTCTTTCACTAGATATACATAACTTCCTATAATTGAAATAAGAAAAATCATGTTCATTAATTCATTTAACTTTCGAGGGTAAAGGGAGAAGCCATATTCAAAATAGTATTACTATGGTCATATCATGAATGAAGCTAGCTCTCATTGTAAAATCACAAATTGTTTTTAGAAAACTCAGTATGTCTTGTGTGGGATTCTTGGGCTCTACCTGGAATGCCTTTTTCTCTTTTGCTTCTTGTCCCTACTTTGCCTCCAAAATTCCTTCTTCCTCTTTAAGTTTTGAAGTTTTCTCTACTTCCATAAGTTAGAAAATGTGGAACTGAGCTTCCTGAATATACTTCTATTACTTCTCCTACTACATATCCATTTGGATTTCTACTCCTCAGTAAGACTCTAAACTTCTTAAGAGTAGCACTCAATCTTATTCTCAGCCATATGCCTACCACTGAATGTTTGTTGTTAATTATGAGTCCTGTGTTCATTATCAGTGCCTAGTGGACAGATGTTCAATTAGTCTTTGTGGAACTGAGATAAATTCAGAATTCCATACTGTACACTAATAAATATTCTTTAGACCCCTCAGATATTCATTAAAGATAATGGTACCATATTTTCTGAATTCTTGATGTCAAATTTTTCCATTTATAAGCATTATTAGATAAAGAAAGAAAGTGAGTAGTAGTCCAATAGTTATTTCTAAAATTTCCTTTTCCAAGGGAGAGCATGTCTTTGAAACACTACCTACTGAGTTGTTAATTCTAGACTTCCATATTGTAATATACTAAAAGTAATTCATGAAAAGAAGGTAGGAGATTTTGAAAAGCTGAAAGCTAAATACATCACAACACTTAGGCATCCTTTAGAATTTGATACAAAACAGATGCAAAGAGAGAAATTGTGAAATAAAGGTAGAGCTTCAAAGATGTCTTAGGAAAGATGGTTCCTCATAAACCCAGTTTTTGACAATCATTTGAGAAACGATGTATCCAGTCAATCCATAATTTAACACTTATATATTGATATTTGAAAAAGTAAAATTGCATCATGCTTGCATATAAAAATCTTAAACCTTATTCACTATTAAATAATAGGGACAGTCATTTATTTATCAAGGCTTTCAAAAATTAAAAAGAAAAATCTTATATATTTTCCATTAAAGTAAAATTTCTAGCATCTTAATTAAGGGCCTTATTGTATTATGCATTTAATCGATCTTCAGGCTAAATTATACATCCTTGATATATACATACATGGCATTCTCTTTTAGAATAACACAAAACCTTTAAAACATATCAGCATTTCTTCCAAATTATTAACTTGAATCCCCTGTTTTGTAATTAAGAACTCCTATGATTATTCAGATAAACATATTTATCACAATATTAAAAATACTTAAATTTTAATGTGGAACAAAGTGAATAAAGTTTTTTTTTGTACCAGGGATTGAACCAAGAGGCAATTAACCACTGAGCCCCAGCCCCAGCCCTTCTTATATTTTAAGACAAGTTTTTGCTAAGTTGCTAAGGGCCTCTCCAAGTTGCTGAGGTTAGCTTTGAACTTGCAATCCTCCTTCCTGAGCCTCCCAAGTCACTGGGATTACAGGCATGCATCATGCCTGGCATGAATAAAATATCAATCCACTGATATCCACTATAATTATTAAAATTTAGAAGATTTCCTCTGGTAACAAAATATTTTTTGAAAAACATTTAGCTATTATACTCAACATTTGTTTCTTGGTGTTCCCTTCTTATTACTACATTTTAGTTCATACACTTCTACCTACCTATGCTGAGTAACTATGCATATTTAGCCTTTATATGTACTGGGTACTGTGCTGTGAAAATAAGCATGCTCTCACCTTCTGGAATCATAAATTCCAGAAGGAGAAGGAGTCAAGTGGACATTTATGTCAGCATTTGATACTTGCTCTGGTGGAGGGGCATGGGTTGTGATGGAAGCACTGGGAAGGAGTCCAGCTGATAAGTGCGTCAGGGAAGAGTATTCTTTGTAGTGGGTCACTCTCTAAAACATGGTATTTTCCAAAAATTATTATGCTGTGTTGTAAAACAAACTATAAAGGAGAAAGGCTGGAAGCTGAAGTTTGATAAGGAGGCTGGAGTTAGAGCCAGGATAGGGAATGTGTGTGTGTACTTATTTGAGATGGCGAGATGTAGTATGATAAAACTCTACTGTTAAAAACATGGTGATTGTGATTCTAGTATAAATGGGGCTGAATAGAAATAAGTGCCTAGAACAGGACTTTGATCCTAGGAAAGGAGCAGAGGAATCAAGACTTAAGACAGAATAGGATTTGAAAAATCTACTGCATATGAAGGTAAGAAAAGGATAAGCATCTGAGACCTTACTAGTTATATGACTTAAGAATTGAATTTTGATGGCTAAAAATTTACATGAAACCAAAAATTCTATAAGAACAGCTATGATTCTAAATGCCTCAGATGAAAAATATTTGAAATCTTTGTAGTCTACAATCTTTGTCTGAATTTTAGCTGTAAAAGCAATATAACATATTGCATTCCACATCCAGTTTGAAAGAATCATCAGAAAACTAAAAGGGGAAATTGATAAAAATTGGTTCACATGCTATATAATGAAAGAGAGCAGATAGAAGAGTGAGCTTTAATTAATGGGAAAACACACCCACAGAACATCTGAAGAAGCAAGTGTAGTAGGATATTTTAAGATGTTTTTCAATGAATTCTCAGTAACTTTTAGGGGAAGATTTTAAGCAATTTGATAATTTTATCTTACTGGACATGTGATTTCAATGTTTTAATAATGATAAAGTGACATGAAAATAGGCTCATTTGTATAGCTAAAAAGATAAGACTGCAGATCAGAATTATAATGTCTTTATGTCTGCAGTTTTCAGAAAGCCACAGTGAAATATCATAGCCAGTTTTAGTCTCTTATCTGTGCTTGAGACAGTAGACCAGATTTGGAATACTATACATGGCAATGAGGTCTGAAAGCCTCTGAAAGTACTTTATCTTGCACACATATAGCTGAAGTTCAGCCAATAATTTGCAGTTAATTCATCATACCTTGCCCATATAAGGCAGATGTCTATCAAAAGCCAATCAGATGATGCTTTTACATCTGTGTCTGTAAAAATTTGGTCACGCCACCTGATAGAGCTCTCTCTGCTTCTGGTTCTGAATGCTGCCTGATTCATGAATCATTCTTTGCTCCAATAAACTATGCAAAATTTAATTTATCTATAGGTTTTCATTTAACAGTCTTAATCAGATAATAACATTTCTAAATTACTCTAAAATACATACATATAGGAATCTACGTCATAAACATTTTTGTCAAAAGGATATAAGATTGCACATTATATATAAATATATAAAAATATAAATACATAGTATAAATATAACCATATAATCATAGTAGAAATTTCTTAGAAATGAATTATAGATGAATATTTAAAAATCATACCAGAAGTGAAAACAATTGACTTACAAATTTTAAATGGATGGATATTTATCTATATTATTTATAAAATGATATAATTTGTTAAACTTGCAAAGAAAGTAAGAAATTAAAAATGTTATATTGCTAAACAGTTTAGATATGCACCGTGCTTGATAAAAGATAGCATAGTATTGGGGTTTAGAAACTTACATACAACAATTGTTTTTAGTTGGTAAAGTTATTTACCTTTGTGAATTTCATTTCTTCATTTGTCAAAATTCCACAACATAGGATATTTATGGTAAGTAAATGAAATCACATTTGAAACATCTTAACACATTGCCAGATTTCTTGTCATTCAAAAGATCAGAACTATTCTTATATTTTTATGACATACCTTTTTCTTATGTTTTCTCAGTGTTGACATTTGCTATTTATGGTTATCTTTGGTTAGGTTTCAGAAAAACAGACTCTGAGGTAGAGAATTCATTGGGGAGAACCACTGGATTAATACTTGTGAAGAAATGAAGAAAATAGAATTGGGCAGAGGAGATGTTTAACTGTGATACAATCAAGGGTCTCAGCCAATCCCATAGAGAATTTGGAGCTGAGATGAGCCTTTGGAGTTTTCTTACTTTGAGGCAAGGGTCTAGGTCTTCATAAGACCCCCGTGTACTTACTGCCCTTGTGCACTGGGTCAGGTGAGGAAGTGGAGCATAACTTGATTAGTCAGTGCCCTTTGGCTGAGGGTAGTCCCAGAAGGGGACATAGCTGAGCTGACAGCCACCAGTACTGTCTGTAGCTTGGGGAAGGCATGCTCAGTACTGAAGGTAGATTCTGGACAACATACCAAGGCATCTACTATACTGGCTTATTATAGCTTTGGTTAAAATTGACACATTAGCTATCCTTTGGAATTCAATTCATAAGGACAGCCTCATAAGTAAGTAAGAATAGTGAAAGGGGCAGTGGTACAAGAAAGGTATTTATAATAATTATGAAGTTATAAATATGAATCTCTTTAGAAATGGAAGAACTGATTATGTACAAAATTGAAACATTGAGATATGATGAACACACCTCTGAATGTAATTTAGGAACTCATTTTAGTAACTTGAACATCTGATACAAGGGGAAAGTAATAGTGATAGTTTTATAATAAAGAGTGGATTTGATATTATTCATTTGGTCATTTATTGATTCATTCTAAACTGTTTATAGTCTCTATATAAAGATTTTGCGGCCTCATAAAAATAAGTCTGACAGATTAGGAAGGGCAAGTAGTTTTAGAATCAAGATTCATTAATTACTCTTCAATATGAAAGTTGCAGGATAATTTATAGAAATTTACATTAAATATTTGTTATGCATTTTATAATATGTCTTAGAGATTCACTATTAAAAGTGACTTAGAGTTAGGTAAGAATTTGGTGTAATAAACATGACTAAAATAAACCAGACTGTATGATCAGAATTAAAAGAACAATAACAGTGGTTCAGCAACACACTGGGTCTTGCTAATGGTAACATTTGCAAAGACGCAAGCACTTAATTTCAGATAAATTAATGTCTTAGTTATATGTTTTAAAAATTCAAGCTGAAGAGCACGGAGGATTGTAGAAATCTTTTCTGAGTCTATATGTACATGAATAAAAAGTAATTGTGGAGAAAACCAAAACTTCCAAAGGAGAAAACATGGAGCCCTAAATGCAAATAAATATATCTTGATATCTGCAGTTAGTGAGCTGGAAGCATATTTAACCTCTGGAGTTTGTATCTAGAAGAGAAAAATTCTCCGAAGGGGTAGGAGTAGTTTCTATTTCTCACCCCCATGCTTCCCAATCCAATAACCTGTAATGTCCCAGCTGAGTCTGAAAAGTATGGCACTTTTATTTCCTTTAGAGATTATAGAACACAGACTATTGATCTGATTTTTCCCAGCACAGTACACAACTAAAATTGTCTTTCTTTGTCATGAGGCTTTGTTTTCCCTCTCCTTTAAAAAAAAAAAAGGCAGAAAACAAGAAAAGGACCTGTAGTTCTGCTCCTGGAACTATTGCAGAGATGCTAGTAACGATTCATATCACACATAATAGCGTGAAAACATATCAAATAAAAAATTGCTATTAAAATTAGCAAAAATGCTATCCATCTTATGATAATTCCATACTCAGGAGGTGTGTTTTATGGTCTATATTCAAATGAACAAAGGCCTGTAAATTGGACATAAAGTTTTGTACGTGATATAACTTTGAGACATTACCTGCTTTTAGCAAATTTGACAAACTACAACAACTAAGAGTCACTTGTTTTGCTTTTGAGACATTCTGCCAATTACAATAAAATTGTAGATCAGCAACCCAGCACTGTTATCCTGCTGTGCTCCTGCATTGTGGCCCACAGGTTATACATCAGGAATTAAGTATGATCTCCCAACAAGACTGTCTTACATGTCATCTAAGGTGATCATTGTTCATTCAAATCACAACTATGCTAAATTTCAATTTGATGTAAAAAGCAAAGAAATGATTCTCTTATAACATAGCTTAACAAAAATTGCATTAATAATATTAAAACCTCTGCAATAATATAGTAGTTGGTTGGCTAAACTGAGAGAATGATATGTATCAAACTTGTTTTTTTTTCTATTGAATAAACCTTTACTTAATGGCTATTTTGTGGACATCCTTACTGGAAAATGATAAAAAAATATAAGATGACATATTTGCCTCTATTTTTAGAAGAGCAGAGTTTAACTTATTTCATTAATACATAAAATGTAGAATAATAGATTTTAGTCTCATATTTTGGCAATGACCACATGAAATACATGTATGTATGTGTGTATGTATATATATATGTATGTATGTATATATATATGTATATATATGTATGTATATATATGTATGTATGTGTGTGTGTGTATATATATATATATATATATATATATATATATATATACCAGAAATAATGGGCATTCTTAATTAGTATGAGAATGATTTCTACTTTGAGAAGATAGTGGGTGGAAACTTATTTTTTTATATAATATATATATGACCTATAATATGGATAGGTCAAGGCAAATAAATTTATTGTATTTTTTTGTGATGTACGAAAATTTGAAGGTCTTTGGAATTAACCTCTCTTTAAGGTTGGTATCCAAATTTTGACTGGCTGTTATTGCTTGCTTCTGTTGTATTAAAATCACAATATTACCTTTGTTAAGTTAGGTGAAATATTGGGAGGTAACTGGTGTGAATCAAATATATGGCAGTCAAGGGGTTATAGGAGCGAACACAAAGTTGGTGGACTACCAGGTTTCCAAGATTCAGAGCAAGGGATGAGCTGAACTAATGAGGAAGGATAAATTCTATGCCAGGCAGTAAAAGGGTAGGGCTTGGTGGAAGTATGAATATGACTGATGAACAGAATAAGCCAATGAGAATGTGTGCCTTTATTAGTCCTACAACCCCTTAGTGTACTTCTTGATTAGAGCTGAAATGGCTCTGGGAATTATGCCACCAATTTTATGAAGAAGAGGATGCATCAGGTATTTATGAGGACTTGATAGTTTTGTGCCTTAGTAAACAGACGCTTTGTGTCCAGTGATTTCCTTGATTTTTACCCCACTAATATTTATCAATCAGGAAAGAGAAACATGTTAGTCAAGCATTGACTCCTCAGGAAATTGAAGTTAATTCCTAAGAAGATAAATGAGCAACAGAAGTATCTGTGATAGGAAAACTGAAATTGGCTAGAGCTTTTCAGCTAGAGTAAAAATTCTCAGATGTTAAAGGGCTTATATTCTGGCGCCTTTTTATGTACCTAATAATCCACCAGAAACATACAAATCAGACTTCAAATCAGGTATGTTTCTTTATGAGTCTTATATTTGGAATATAGGTTGTAAAAATTACTCCTACTTTTCAGTGTTCTGACATTCCAATATGGTAATGTAATAAATATACATGTGGATTCTTTAGCATTGAGAGTTAGTATGGATGCTGACTCTGAAAGAGAATCCATGTATCAGTCTAGGACAAACTTCATATTCTCCAACATCCCTCACAACCTTGGGATACAATGTCTTCTCACCTTAGATTGCTGTTCTCTTTCTGTTTTACTGCTTTGATTCTACCTTCTGAGGTCTAGGTCAAGTAGACCTCAAATAATATTAGGATAGGTTGCTATGAGGAATCAGTGAGGGCGGGGAGAGGAGAAGAGAGAGAAAGAGTGTGTGTATTAGCTCAGAGATTGATATACAGCATATGTTCAATTAATTCTCCACAATGGCCAAAAGGTCTTTTTCTTTTCTGGTCTCCAACTGTATTTGGCTATTGTTTAAAAAAATAGCAATACTTTCCTGTCGTCAGATTTTTCTTAAATTACTTCATGTTCCGCACCATTTTGTGCTTACTGAAGACTTGGATCAAAGCTTCCTTTTATTTTTATTTAACACAGTTTTGGCCTGAACATATAACAGGTAGTAAGTGAATATGAACAATGTAAGATTTATATAGGAAAATTAACATAATGTAGTTTAAAATTATATAACATTTAATCTTGTTAATGTAATTTAAAATTCATGTGTGTGGTCTGGAAAAGTCTTGTTCTTTAGTTTCCTCATTGTAAAGGAGGACAAAAATCCCCACTGTGCCTTCTACATTTTTGCTTCTTAATATTGCTTCAACCAGAGAATTGGGTAAATATAAAGGCCATGCAAATAGTGCAGCTACACGGCACCCTGGCTTGGTTGCCTGTTCAGTTGCTGTTTAACAACTTTGCAATGGAAAGTTCCCATTGGAAATTGCAGTTCTTTACCAGGCCATCCTGATCACAAATGTGTGACATTTTTTTCTCTGTCAAAAACCTGGCAAATTGCAGCCTGCCATCATATGCAGTGTAACAGTTCTGCATGTATTGTAAGGATTAAAACTTGGTCATATTCCAAATGAATAATTAGGAAATTTTAAGTTTTGGAAAGCATTGGATTTCCACAGTCCTCCTTTAAGACTGAGACTCTGGGGCAGATGGCCACATTCAGATGCTATTCAGACATTTTGGGAGTAGAGATTCCTCCAGAGCTCTGAACAACATCAACAATTTTGTCAAAAATAGTGGTAAATGCTTTAATACGATGGTTATTCAGCACCAAAGGCTGCAATGTCTGTCTCCTCATTGTAACCTTTACTTAACAGTCTAGACGGAATTTAAATCCGCAAACTATTCAATCCCTGCGCCACATAGCTGTCAAAACCATCTTTCCAAAAAACAGATCTGAACTACTTGGCTCCCTGCTACATTCAAAATATAACTCGAATTCTACAGCTCAGAAATCAATGCATCTGCTGCTCGTTTTTAAATGTAATCAACACATATTGACTTATTGTCTACTGTATACCCTCACTGTGCTGTCCAGACCTCTGGTTCCACATTGTTCCTGAGACAAGCTCTGAATTCTTCTGCCTTTCTGCATTTTTGACCTGCCTGCTCTGTCTGGCAAATGCAGTTTCTTTTAGGCACCTGGGAAAAATCCTACCCATTCAGATACATTTCAAAAGCCAACTCCTGCCAGTTGTGTGCATGTAGATCTGCTAGAACAGATCTCTAGCCCATCCTAGAACAGATCTCTAGCCCATCCTACTCATTAAATTGTGCTCTCTTACAGGTGAGAAGCCATGTCTTTGTTGAATCTTCCACAACACTTAGCATATGGAACCGAACTGAATTAAAATCTTAAGAACAGATTCACTAATTTGCCACATTCAGTTTATTTGTATTGTTTGCCAGAAGTGATTTGGGAGAATTGGATCAAATGTTTATGGACTAATTGCCTGGTCCCCTATAGCTGACTTTGGTAATGGTTTCATTCCAAATTAGTCAAATTGCCAGGTTTATAAAACAAGGCCTCAGGACAGAGGGCAAGAAATTAGAAGTGTTTTCATTAAGGTTGTTTTAATTTAAGTTTCTTTAATTTAAGTTTCAAAGCAATGCTATTGTGTTTTAAACCTGATGTGATTACGTGTTTATCTATTTACTCTCTTAAAATGCAGTCCATTGAAAACATGATGGTTTACTAAACATGGCATTATATATGTTATATAAAGTCTACACATAAAATTTGACTAATTTTTTCTACACACTAAAAGCTGTATATGATAATTAAAAAAAACCCCACCATTTTAACTTGTTGAAAAATAAAGAACATAATTATATCATATTTTGGTATATGTAAGATGTTAAATATCAAAACTCTTGAGCTCTCCTCTCCATCTGTGAGCTTTGGCTGATTCATTTTGCCCTACACAGTAGTAATGTGCTAAATTATTCTCCTCCTTCTCTTTTGATTCACTTACACTAAACAGTAGTAGCCTTGAGAGTGCTCCAGTGAAGCCACACTCTATTCTAGCTGAAGCCCCAAGTCTCATTGGGCTTTCTCTTCTGCACCACCGCATAAACCTGTGGTGATATCTCAACATCTTTTTAATGACTCTCTTTTGGAGTACAGAACCCCAGGAGTCCTTACTGGGATTTCCTCTGAAAAATAGTCCTTTCCTTCTGAATTCCGGAAACTTCCCTTGGCTTCCCAGAAGAAGGTATTCACAAATTCAGAAGGCTTCCCAAATATCCTTTTCAATGACAATTTCATTCTTCCTTTTAAAGCATATTATTTCACAGACATATTTATGTGGAGAGGGGCAGGAAGAGAACAAAAATATTGTTCCTTCTCCCCTTGTTTTTCCACTGTCATGCAATGGTGTTCTCTCCATGTTCCTCCTTGAAGCCAGCCAGAACAATTCAGTATTTGAATATTGAGAGAAAGGTGGCAGATGATCTGTTTTATGCTACCAAATATGTACTGGTTTTGATGCTACCAAATATTTCAAGGACATATTTCTATAAATTATTTAAATGCATTAAAGTGGTAAGTCTTACATTGTCTTCAAGTTAAATACTTTTCTTAATCCAAAGCTTAATATTAATGTGACTTGTATGAATAGGGGTTTACATGGAGTGAGGGGTCAATTTTGTATTTCTCAAGGTCAAGAATAGCATATATGCAAAGAGGGATAGAGCAGGTATTTATGAAAAGCATTAAAGATATATATTCAAACAAATGAATGACACTGACCTAGAGAGGTGATGTCTAAAAAGCAAAAGCAAAAATTCCCATAACTTCACCAAGTCCATTAATTTCTCTACTGGTATTTTAAAAATGGAACACCTGCTTCTATGAAGGAAGATCATTAGTGACTTCAGACATATTTTTACTTTATATATCTGATCGCTCAAAAGGAGTGTTTAAAGATAATCCAAAGAAAATATTATTTTGGTGGTATATTTTTCTAACATATCACCCTGATTGTGCTTTATGACATTCATGTTATGAAATCTGTAGAAAGGAATTATCAACTCAAAGTAAAGGAAGAAAGAAAACCATAAATTAGAAGAAAATTAGCTTAATTTAACATGATTTAAATATTTTGCACATAATTTAGCCACAGCTACTTGAAATTTATTTAATGAGATGGTGAATAATGAAGTAGGTAATTATCTCTTATTTATATAGTCTCTTCCATTAATCACAAAGTAAACCATGATGGAAGGAATAATTTGAAACAGTATTTATTTTGGTTACATTTGCAAATGCAACAAAGAGAACTCTTCTTTACTCTACTCTTTTACTACTATGTATTTACTAAATCTAAAGTGAAAAGGGATTTTAGAAAGTATCTGACTCAAATTTTTCACTTCTCTATGCGATTGAGGCCCAGTCAAATCAAGTAACCCGCTTTATGTTACAGACATAACTAGGGATTGGGCTTGAACTTTATCCAGAGAATTCCTAACTTTGTAATATTTCATTTTACCATATGATCTTTAAAATAAAATCTAAGTGAGTTTTAATGTTTGGATTGAATATAGCCAATGCCTCCCAAAGTGTTCAGGAAAGAAAAACGATATTAGTAAATATATGACAGCATTTAAGTTGGATTTTATTTTTTGGGTGAAAATGTATCTGGATCTTCTTCTTCAGCCAATATCGAAGGAATATCTGAAATTTCTCTGCCACCTTAGTTCCATTGTCTTTCTCCCCTATTACCATGCCACTCTTCTGTAGTGTCATTAAGTCAATGGGGGAAGGGGTTCCTTTTCACTTCTCTATAGAACTCAGACACTGTGATGGTTCTATAGTTTCCCACTCCACTTGATTGACTGCCACATAGATACATAATACAAAAAGATATTAAGAAGAAAAGATTTGGCAGACAAGAAATGAGAATGCCCATGAATATTTAAGGCTAATGTCTAATTGTGACTATGGTTTTCAAGTTTAATCTCTACAGCTTCTGAAAAACTAAAGAATCTTTGAAAATTACTGTTTCTGAGGAGTAGGACAAGCAGACTAACTTTGTTTATTTTTGTAGTATTTACTGTTAGCAATGCTAAATAATGCAGTGACCACTTTATATAGCAATATAATGTGAGGAATAAAGTGTAAATATTCACAATACTATTGAAATAATTTTTTAATGTGGCAAAGAAACCAGACTCACATAGTAATATCTTCCAAATCTCTTACTGGGATTTTAAAAATAATTATTTTTTTAATGGAAGGAAGTAACTTTCAATATATTTTACTACTTTTCTTACTTTTTCATATGTGAAAAAGATTATATGTTTGAGTCAAAATTTCTTAAACTATAGTTCTCAAAAATAAAAGTGTATAAACTTACGGCCCTGATGCTTTCAAAATGTCCACCTTCTTTGTCAAAATCAATAGGCTGTCCTTTTAGCGTCCAGTAGAAAGTGACATCCAAACTAGAATCATGAATTGCTTTGCAATTAAGGACGATGCTTTCACCAACAGTTAACTCTGTTCTTTTTGGAGTAAGTTCTATCCTTGTAGGTTCTATATAAATAAAGATACATCAATTAACATAATAAACAGATAGGTTTCCCAGGCAGCCTGTATGATTTTCACTAACAGAGAAAAACTTAATCAAGGAATCTATACAACTGCTCCAGATACATATACCTGATTTTTCACATCTTTAGGTAAACTATCAAGCACAATCTTAGTTTTATGGATACTAGGAAATTTTATTACACTTTTTCAGATGACTAATGAACTCAGTGTCCCTGTTCCCATCCTAAATTAACATGGATTAAAAAAGATGAGGCTATAAAACCAGAAGCAGCATTTAAGTTGCAGCCTCTCTAACCACCTTTAAAGGATTACCAAGTATATAAAAGAATTTTTACAATTAAAAATGCTGCATATCCAAGAAGGAAGAATCACAGGGGGAATTCATGTTTTAAAGGCTCCTAGAGTCTATAAAGCAAGAGAAAGCACCTCCTTCTAAATTACCATCCCAAGGGAGACAAAAATATTATCCTCCTATTACACCACTCATGCATGTATTCCACAAACTCCCCTCAGCATAAAAGGAGTAGAGTGGGCACCTTCCAACTGATTATCTAATATCACTTTGGATAGATTGTGGTTGGCTTAATTGAACTATATAAAGTAAGGCAAAAACACTGAATAGAAATGTTTTTAGAGGAAAAAATATATTTAACAACTTAATGATTTGGTTAAATATTTAAATATAAAAAATACCTTTTTACTGGATTTAGAATAACTTTGAACCAATAAAACCTAATATAGCTATACAACAAAGGGTTAAATGAATGATTAAATGAATTCAATGTAATGATTTTGAATAAAGTAGGGGGTAATGGACATGATTTTGATTTACTTTTTGTCCTCATTAGATTCCTGGGTATAGATGCCAGAAAAGAGCGACATGCTAATTAATAATTAGCTTGACTTTTCTATTCTAGCTCTATTGTTTGCAAGATTATAGTCTGAGAAAGCACCACTCCTAAACACCTATAACATTCTTTAGTATCTAGTCCTGGTCAATTTCTGAGAAGAAAATATGACTCTAGGACAGAATTGCAACTGTAACTATTAGCATTCTAGAGATCAGATATTCTGTGTGGCATTCAACGTTCTGGATTTATCAAAGAAGACAGATAAACACTGTATACTGTAGCTTGAACTTTGTGGGAACTGAAGTGTTCTGAGTTACTAAATATTCTATTTTACTTATGACTTAAAACATTTTTTTGTTATTAAAAAATATAGTCTGTGGACCTGGCATTACCTCATTATGAAAAACAAAACAAAACAATAACACAAAGAAAGAATATGACAAAGACTGGAAGACTGGGTTGGATCTCAGGATTGTATGACATAAATGAAAACATCTGTTAAATTATTCTCTCCTCAGTCTTTCTTCTAAGCTATCGGAGTGTTGGGCATTTTGATTACATTTTCATTTTTAAAGACAGAAAGATAATCAGTTTTATTAGCACTATGTACATTCACAATGCTTCAAATCATTACTGGCATCTCCAGGACTTTTTTTTTTTATTTTCCAAATCTGACAATTTTCATGTGTTTTATGGTCAAAATATGATTTGGTATACAATACATATGGAAAAAAGACAATTAAGGATATAATTCAGTAGTGAAAAGATTCCTTTGCCAATTGAAGAGATTTTGCTGATATGAGATTAGTTTTTAATCATTGAAAAGTAATACATAGTCTCAAAACAATGTTCTTGGCTTGAAATTTTGCTTTATTTGGAACTAGAAAGCAAACATATTAGGAATAATATTTGTTATACCAAAATTAAAGGCATATATGAAATTCCATTAATGCAAACATCAATAAGCAATTCTGGTATCAGTTTATCTGATGTACATACCTCCCACTACTTAAAAATTCCTTCTTTCTTCTACTTCTGTGTCCCAAACCCCCAAGTGATATGGCAACAAAGGAACATTTCCTGACTGATGCTAAAATTATTTTTTGTACAGGACACTTTTTTTTCTTATAGTGCTATGGATGGAACCCTAGGCAACTACTCTACCACTGAGCTACATCCTTAGACCAGGTTGAGGAAAAAATTTTTAGGCTGCTAGTGTTATTTAATATTTTAATATATTTCATAAACATTTCTTTATCTCTTACAATTTTGTTCAAAGAAAAATATTCAAATTTCTACCAGTAAAGGGTTCCTTCCTGTTTGGTGCCCTAAATGACAGAAAGTGACAGTTTGGATGTGTTAGTTTTACGTCTGTGATGTGGTTTAGAAATGGGCATGTACCCTCCTAAGTGCAAACATATATACATGCCTATCACATTTATTTTCTTATGTGGCCAAGAAAGCTATGCCTGCGAGACATTTACTCACATTCTCTTACCTTTTACAGATACAGATGCTATTATTTCAGCAGAACCAAAGATGTTTTCCCCTTGGCAAACGTACTTTCCTTCATCTGATTTAGAAGCATTTAGTATCCGTAGGCTCCCGTCTGGAAGAATAGCGATTCTGAAAATTATTAAAAAAAAAAAAAAAAAAGGTTTTCTCCTGTTTTACTGTGAATCAACTAAATGATAAAAAAACTCTGACGAAGTATCAAGCCACTTTAAAGGTGATGATAAATAAGATAAAGCATCACTATGAAAATAAGCAGTGACAGGAGAAATGTTTTACCCTTTAAAACGTTACACAATAAACCCACGGAATATCTTCTAATATTCAAAAGAGTTAGGGAGGTACAGGTTATTTTTCTTTTGACAGTTTTTGACAGTTAATTTTAAAAGTTGTGGGAAAAGGTGACCCTGAATTTGGTTATAACAACTTGTTCCTATGATATCACCTAGCAGTATTTTAATATTAAGCTTGGGTATTTCACCTCAAACCAAGAGTGACCTCCAAAATCAAATATAAGAAGAAACAGCATAAAACATAGAGAAGGACAAGTACAGAACATAAAATTAATTGTACACAGCCAGAAGATGATTTATGGTGTTTTCTCTCTATTGCCAAAGGTAGAGCAAGGGTATGAAAATACAACCTGGTAACTCAGCTACTCACAGCACACTTTTTAAACATAAGACCGTGATATGTGAGTTTGCATTTTGTGTCTTTAAAGACTTGCTAAAAGTGGACCTTCAAATTTATATAAAGGTGAAAAATTAGAGCATTATTAAAAATTTTTAGAAGTTCAGTGAAAATGAGGTTGACATTTGAAATTACTACATTCTCCTGTGTATTTTTCTTTTCAGGAATTTAAAGATTTCAAATTTAATTAGTATTTGGATCCTTTTCTCCTTTCTGTGCTCTTGAAGTATAACCTATTATTTTACCAGTGTGTCAGCCTACAAAAGCAAACTGAAACATGACAGAAGCAACTGTTGTGGTTTTATTGGACATGTTATTAAAGTTTGAACTGACTTTTAGGAAAGAGGAAAAAACAGGCTGTGCTGTATGGGGCAAGAACTGGTGATCCCTCTGAAATAAAAAATCCTAAAACTGAATCCTCTTATTCCTAAGAATAATTTGTTCCATAGCAATATGGTATTACCTAGTAAGGATTCAAGAATAATGGCTATCTTTTCCGTCAAGATACTTTGTTATTTTAAAATGTGTATTCAGTCCTTCCAAATCTCCCAGATCTGGTTATTGGTTATTTACAATATTGAACTTCATAACAATTTATATTAGATTGCAGGGTGTTGAAATAGTGCTTATGAATATATACTTACATATTGCCATTAATAAAGATACCAGTTTATAAACATCATATGGTTTCCAGTATGGATCAAATTTGATTTGCAATATGTACAAAGGAAGATGAATTTGCAAACAAGCCAAACATTTGTTGATTTTGTAGTTTATATCTATGAGAGATATTAGCTTGAGACATTTGGAAAACACAATGTTTATAAAGGCTATATAATCTATTCAAGATGGTCAAAGAAAAATTCTCATTGTTTAGCTATTACTCAGTTTTATAGAAATGCAATTTGATGAATTTATTCCATTTCAAACACAGACAAATGCCACTAAAAGATATATTTGATAGCAAAATTATATTTTTTTAAAAAAATTAGATGTCCTCTTGTGAGACTTACAGACTTTAGAAATTTATCTGAATTACTATAATTTATGCTGATTATTTACATTTTGAAATATCTGCATTTTACAAACTGTAGTAAATTGTAATAGGAGAGAAGTTTGGTTTTAACATTCACCTTCTTCAAAGAAATAAATGTGTTTTAGACTCTGGCAGTATTTCAGCTCTTGATTTAAGATGAATGCTTTTTCACTGACAGGAGGCAACATATTAAATCCTCCTTTTAATGACAGTTTATCAACAGCTCTGTGTGTACTTTAAAGTACTGATCTCCTTGGGGGGCTGAAGAATTCAGAATACAACATTTATCTGTCAAATGGCAGTGTCCTTCACTTCAAATTCTATCCTCTGATTCAAATGGCAAACCCTTGAAGATGAGCTTTTTTTTTTATCTTAGAAACAATAGATTAGATAATGAATGTAATTTACATTAGAATGCTGGTTATTGCACACGTAATTACTTAGATAATTGAATATTGAAATAATTATTTCCCTGAGATTCCCAGTCTTTATCTTCTCCTGTCTGCTGTTAACCTTTTGATTTGTACATTTTGTAATTCTCAGGTTTGGGGATTAAGTCCGCTGAGACGTCCCTGGACTCAAGAGTGGGGTAGTAAAGGAGGGGTGAGGGGAAAGTTTAAGAGATTTTAGGAATGCACACCATCTTTCTAGCATTAAGATCCAATCATGCTTATTGTATTCTGGTTTCTAGAGTTGGTGTCAATTTCTAGATAGACATGGGGATCTCTTAATTTTCGGGTTGCAACTGCTTTCTGACACTCTGCCTTGTTAATTTGTTAATACTCTAATCTCTGGGACACCACTGTGCTTCCCCAACCTCACAGGGATTCACTTAACCCTTTGATGCGTATCTGATTTCCAAGTTTCAGGGCCCTGTCCTGGACCCTTCATGTCCATGTTTGGCTTCTCTACCAGGCAGCTCAGCCTTTCCAAGATGACTGCCTGGGAGTGCCATCTCTTTACCTTCTGGCATATTACTTAGTGCTCATGCTCTGACTTCTAAATTAGATTTCTTCCTTTTATCCTTTCTAAACTGAGACATAAAAATGTAGAAATTGCGCACAGTAATGGGAACGATGTAACATTTTGACATATGCTTTGTAATTTTCTTTCATTTTTAAACAACAGAAATTTATTTTCCACAGTTCTGGAGACTTAGAAGTTCCAGATCAGGTGCCAGCATGATTGTCTTCCGGTGCAGCCTTTCTTATCGGCTTACGGACCATTGCCTTCCCACTGTGTGCTCTTGCAATCTTTCCACAGAACAAACATGCTTGATCTCTACTTTTAAAGGTCACCAATCCTAGCCTTATGACCTCCTTTTACCTTAATTACCTCTTAAAAGCTCTCATATAAAGATATTGACCCTGGCGGTGGGGTTTCTACCTATGCATTTGGTAGAGGACATGATTTTGTTCACAGCACCTCATCGCCTGCTTCCACATTCCCAAGTTAAGTTAGGGATCGTTTCCCCCTCAGCGTGTTGCACACTTTAGGGAGCCAAGGAATAAGCACTCAGATATCACTCGTCTTTATCACTCTTGATCTTCTACTGGTGCTTCCCACTGTCCCATTGCTGGGGATGATGGAACCCTCTGATCAAGTTCTTGTGGGCCAGCCTCCTAGGGCACAGCATAGAGAACAGAAGGACGGAGAAAGAATTTGGTGTGGATGGAAGATACTCGATCAAGCCATGTCACATTAGTTGTTCAAAGGCAAAAATTAATTCTTGGACTCATGGAAGTCTTGAGTGAAACTTGTAACTTAACTTAAACCTTATTTTAAACCTCATTTTACAGATTAAAGAACTAAAACACAAGGAAGTTAAAACGGCGTCTTTAAGCCCATCACCTATTAGTAAGAAACAATTTGTAGTGATTGCTGTGTCAGTCATCAGTGAGTGCTCAAGTTAGTTTTCTATTGCTGCATAACAAACTTGATAAGCTAAAGCCATGCTTGTCATTTAACTAATATCCTTTCATTTCTTTAGAAATGAAACATTAAATTTTACCATTTTGAAACACTAAATGTTTCAAAATGGTAAAATTTAAAGAGTGGCCAGAGTAAGGCCTCACCTGTATGCTCAGGAGAATAATCTGTTTTAAAGAGCTTGTTCTTGTTTGGGGCAGAATTCATTGTGTACCCCTGTTTTTCTGTTTTTACTTTTTGTTATTATTTTCTTGTGGGCTGTTAGGTGGGAGCTGCTCTCAGCTTCCAGAAGTTCCTTGCACTCTTTGGCGTACAGATTAATCTGTCAGATTAGATTTCTTTATATCATTGAATGATTAACAATCTGTAGCATGAGCTTTAAAGTCACAGTAGGTTGAGTTTAAATCAGTATCATTGACTAGTGGCTATGTCATGTTAAGCAAAATTAATCTCTTTCCTTAAAAATGTAAAACTGTGGGGCTGGAGCAGTGGCTCGGTGGTTACGGTGCTTGCCCGACTTGCGCAAGTACACAGGTTCAAACCCCAGCAACCCACGTACACAACTAAGTGTCAGAGCAACTAAAGCCATGCAAAAAACTCAATAAAAATTGATTCTGTCTCTCTCTCTCTCTCTAAAAAAATGTAAAACTGTTATAATACTGAACTAGTTGTTTGAAAGTATCAGATAATATATGTAAAGTATTGTACTTTAGTGGTATATAATAGACATGATCTAAAATTTATTCAAAAATATAAAATGTGTAATAAATGTTAAAAAATGAAAATGAACATTGCTGATAAATTATTTAACGCATATACCTGAAACATTTAGGCATTAGATAAGTTATTTCCTTGAGTAGTAATAATTGAACTGAGAACTGAAGGACCATTCATTTGAGTTTGTCCTCTTGTGTGGGGAAGCAGAGAGAACAGCATTTGCAAAGGCTGAGGTCAGAAGATCCTGAAGTTCTAAAGAATCAAATAGTCAGCTGGAAAAGCAATAGGAAGTACCACAAACGAGAAGGGAGAGGTAGTTAGGGCAAGATGATGTTGGGTCTAGTATACCAGGAACAACATCTGAGGTTCCCACACATTAAAACAGCTTTATTGAGTTATGATAGGCATGTAAATTTGCATCTTTAAGTCACTTTGAAAAGTTTTTGTATATGGATGGAAAGTCATTAAGCATCATGACAGCTAAATAGTGAACATATAAATGACCCGTGAAAGTATCTGTGTTCCAGGCTGGAGTGGTGGCTCAGCAGTTACAGCACTTACCTGGCATGCATGAAGACCCGAGATGAAACCCCAGCACCACATACAGGACTAAGTGTCAGAACAATGAAAACCAGAAGAAAAGTTAAGTCCCTCTTTCTTTTAAAAAAAAAAAAAAAAAAATATCGTCCTTCCAGTCCTCTTTCACTCGAGCCATATCACCAAGTAACTAGTGATCTGCTTTCTATCACAGATTGCATTTTCTAAAATTTTAAGTAAATGGAAAGAAACAGCGGATGTTCCCTTTTATATGGTATTTATCCAGGTTACTACAATTACCAATAGTTCACTCCTTTTTATTGCTGAGTAGTATTCCATTGTGTGTTTATACTATAATTTGTTCATCTGTTTATCTGTTGATAGATATTTATTTGCTTTCAGTTCAGGTCTATTTACAAATAAAGTTGCCCTGAACATTTATACCCAAGTCTTCTTTGGATTTATTCCTTTATTTCCCGTGGCTTAATAGTTCAGACTGTAAGGACTACACCATCTGGTTATGTTCTTATTCCTGTTTTGGAGAAGTTGTTGTGCTCTTTTCCAGTGATAGCACGATGTTACGTTCCTAGCAGCAGCAGTGGAAGACTTCCTGCAGCCCTTGTCACTCTCGAGGTCACCCTCGAGTGCTCATAACAAGTAGCCAGTGGAATCTCACTGGGGTTTAGGCCGTGTTTTCTTAGTGATGAGCATGTGGAGCATGTTTTCATATGCTGCTTTTCCATTTCGAAGTCTTTTTTGGTAAAGTGATTATTCTACACCCATTTTTGCAGGATTATTTTTACTTCTGAGGTTTGAGAGTTCTCTAAAAAGAACTCCTTTGTCAGGCATGTGATATGCAAATATACCAGTTTGTGGCATGTCTTGACATTTTTCCAACAGCAGAAAATCCCAATTTGATAAAGTCCAATTTTTTAATTTTATTTCATGCATTGTACTTTTGTTATTTTAAGATATCTTGGCCTAAAGTTGCAAAGGGTTTTCTATGTTTACTTCTAGAAATGTTAGTGTTAAGTTTTATGTTTATGTCTGATACATTTGAATTACCTTCTGTTTATGGTATGAGATATGAGTCTTAGTATTTACTTCTTCATTCTGCATGTGGCTATTCTATTGTACCGTACTATGATTTTGAGTAGATTATTGCTGTGGCCTGAATGTTGGGTTTCCCCTAGATGATCTGATAATACCATAATCTCTAATGTCCTGGCCTTTCAAGATGTGGCCTTTTGGTGGCATGAGAGTGAAGGTCTCAAAATAGGATTAATGGTATTATAAAAAGAGAAATGAAGGAGCTTGATTGTTTTCCTCTTCACTTTCTGCCATATAAAATGCCATGGCCATCTCCAAACCCACAGAAAACCTGACCCTGATGGTACCCTGATCTTGGACTTGCTGCCTCCCAAATTGTGAGAAATAAATGTTTAAGCTACCTAGACCACAGGAATTTTTTATGGTAGTCCAAACTAAGTCATGATCCTGTCTCTCCTGCATTTGCATTATTGTTTATCTGTTTATGCTAAATGCACACAATCTTGGTTATTGTAATCTTATGATGTGCCTTGAGGTTAAATAGGTTAAATTCTCCTACTTTAATCAAAGTTGTTTTGACCTTTCTGTGTCCTTTGAATTTATATGAATTTTAGGATTAGCTTGTCAGTTTCTAAAAATCATGCTGCTATTTTGATTGGAATTTCAGAGAACATGTGGATTAAATTTTAGTATATATTGTAACAATATCATGCATGTCTTATTATGCATGACCATAACTGATCTCTCTTTATTTATATCTTTAATTTTTTCAAGGAATGTTTTTTTAAAAATCTGAGAGAAAATATTTTTTACCTTTGTGGGGTACATGGTAGTAATTCAAAATGTATGCAATGAATAATGATGGAATCAGAGTAACAAACCCTTCTACTTCTTCAAGCATTAATCATTTTATGTTATGAATTTTATACTATTATTTCCTAATTGTTTTGAACTATATTATAGATTGTTTCCAATAATGGTTACTCTGCTGTGCTACACAGAAACAGAAAATTCCTCCTCTCCAAATGTATTTTGGTGGTCTTATTTCACTTCTTTCTACTTGCCCCCCCCAACTCTTCCCAGTCTCAAATGGCCCCTATTCCATTCTGTTCTTCTACAAGGCTTTTAGTGACATGTGGCATTTTTTTCCCTGTGCCTGGCTTATTTAATTAACATGATAACCTCCTGTTTCATCCATGTCATTGCAGATAACAGATTTTGGCCATTTTTATGGCTGAATATTTTGTGTGTGTGCTTTTTTTATTCATTCATACACTGATGGGTAACTAGGTTGATTCCATACTTTAACTATTGTAAATACTGCTATACTAAACACGGGCATGGAAGTTTTCTCTTCAGTAGAAAGATATCAACTCATTTGTATATATTATACCCAGTAGTGGAACTGAGGGGTCATAATGTAGTTCTCTTTTAGCTTTCAAGCATTTACCATACTGTTTTCCATAACAGCTATAAGCTATGTAATTTACATTTCCACTGATGATGCACTAATTTCCCGTTGTCCACATCCTTGCCAACATTTGTTTGCTTTCTCTTTTTGATGATAGACACTCCAAAGGGGTGAGATGGTATTTCATTGTGATTTTTATTTGTAGTTCCCTGATGATTAGTGAGAATGAACATTTTTTTTCATAAAATTGGTCATTTATATGATTTCTTTTCAGAACTGTCTGTTCACATCTTTATCTTATTTTTTGAAATTGGAATATTATTTTGGTATTCAGGTTTGAGTTCTTTATATATTCTGGGTATTAATCTCTTATGAGGTAAATAGTTTGCAAAAATTATTTCCCATTCTGTATATTGTCTCTTAACAGTTGATTGTTTACTGTGCAGAAGCTCCCTAGTTTTGATATAATCCCATTTGTCTATTTATTGTTATTTTTGTTGCCCATGCCTTCCGTGTACTATCTAAAAATCATTGCCTACACATATATCTTAAAGCGTTTCCCTATCTTTTCTTGTAGTGATATCATACTTTCCGATTTTAGACCTTTCGTTGACTTTGAGTTGAAATTGTGTGTGGTAAAAGGAACGGATCAAGATTCTTCTGCATATGTGTATGCAAAGTTGCTAGTACCATTTACTAAAAACACTGTAATTCTCCATTATATGTTCCTGGTACTTTTGTCAAAAAATCCGTTGGCTGTTTGCACAGTGATTAATTTCTGTTCCATTGGTGTCTGTGCCTATTTTTATGTCAGTACCATGCTGTTTTGGTTATTACAGCTTTGTACTATGTTTGAAGTCAGATATAGTGAAGCATCTTGCTGTTTCTGAGTGTGTGTCTAAGTTTTCTAAAGATTGCTTTGTTTATTCTGGGTCTTTAGTGATTCCAAATAAACTTTAGGATTATTTTCTTCTACTTCTATGAAGACAGTCGTTAGTAATTTGATCAGAATTGCATAAAAGGTCATTTGAATAATATTAAGGATATTGTTCCATTTTTTTCTGACTTCTGAGAGTTTTATACAATTTCATTGTAGAGATCATTTACTTCCTTATTTAAATATATTCCTAAATCTTTTTCTTTTATTGTAGCTGTTTTGAGTGAAATTGCTCTCTTAACTTCTTTTTCAGCAAGTTCAATATCACTATATAAAAAAATTCTATTTTGGGGTGTTGATTTTGTATCTTATGATTCTACTGTATTTATCAGTTCTAAGAGTATTTTTTTTTAAGGAGAGTTAATTTCATTTTTTATCTGGTTCTAGTTTTTCCTCCACTTACTTGTGTATGTGTTACTAGGGATTGAACCAGATTCTTGTGCATGCCAGGCAAGTGCTTTACCACTGAGCCACCTCGTCAGCCCTCTGACAAGTTTTTGATGGAATACTTAAATTTTTCAATATGTATAAAGTAATGTCCTCTGTAACCATTCATAATATAATTTCTTCCTTTCCCATTTTGATGCTCTTCATTTTGATATTCTTGCTAATATTCTCAGTCTTATATCAAATAAGAGGAAACTAGACGTTCTTGTCTTAGTCCAAATCTTATAGAAAGCAGTTTGGCTTCTTCATGTTCAGAATGGTATTTGTTGGGGGTTTCTCCATGAAGAACCTTTAGTATTTTGACATATGCTATTTCTACCTCTAATTTATTGAGAGTTATTTTAACCATGAAGTGTGTTGAATATTAGTATATTACTAGATATATATTTACTGTTTCTATTGTGATGATTATATGGTTTATGTTCTTTATTCTGTTGATATGTAGCATCATGTGAAATGATTTGTATATATTAAACCATTCTTGCATTCCTGGGATGAATTCCACTTCATCTTGGTGTATGATCTTTTTGATGTGCTGTTGAATTCTGTTAGTGTTTTATTGAGAAATTTTGTGTCTAATTTCAGGGATATAGGGCTATAATTTTCATTTTTAATTTTATCTTTGTCTGGTTTGGGTATTGGACCCTTATAGAAAGAGGTTCACAGAGCTCCTTGCATTTTTAATTTTTTTGGAATAGTTTAAGAAAAATTGAAATTAGTTATTTGAAAAAATGTTTTGTTGCATTCAGTAATAAGGTCATCAGGTCTGGACTTTTATGAGAGACTTTTAATTTCTGCTTTAATCTCTTTGGTCTGTTTAGATTTTCTATTCCCTCTTAACTCAGTCTTACCGTGTTGTATGTATTTAGGAATTTTTCCATTTCTTCTAGGTTCTAATTTTTTAGCCTATATTATTTATTGTAGCCTTTTATGATGTGTTGTATTTTTGTGATATCTATTGTAACATCTCTTTTTTCATCTCTGATTTTATTTGGGTCTTCTCTCATTTTCTCTTTCCTTAATCTAGCTAAAGGATTGTTGATTGTTTTTACTTTCACAAATCAACTCATTGTTTCATTGATCTTTTGTACTTTTATTAGTTTTGATTTTATTTCTGTCCTCATTAATTTTGGGTTTGGTTCATTCTTGCTGTTTTAAGTTTTTGAGGTGCATTGTTAGGTTTTATACTTGAACTTTCTCTTTTTTGATTTATTCTTTCGTTGCTATATATTTCCTTCTCAGTACTGCTTTTCTTGTATCACGTAGTTTCTGATATGTAATACAGTTGTTTTCATTGGTTTCAAGAAACTTTTTGCTTTCCATATTTTTTTTTTTAAAGAGAGAGGGACAGTGAGAGAGACAGAGAAAGAGAGAAACAGAAACAACTTTATTGAGTTTTTCACATGGCCTTAGTTGCTCCAACACTCAGTTGTGTACGTGGTGCTGGGGTTTGAACCTGGGTCCTCGTGCTTGCCAAGCAAGCGCTGAAACCACTGAGCCACTGCTCCAGCCCTTTTGCTTTCCATTTTAATTTCTTTAACTACCTATTAGTCTTTCAGGATCATGTTCTTCTATTTCCATACATCTTCATATTTTTCTGTTACTTTTTCTTTTTGTTGGCTTGTAGTTCTATTGCAATGTGGTCTGAGCAGACACATAATATGATTTCAGTTATTTCAAATTTAGTGAAGTTCTAGGTATGATGGAACATGTCTGCCATCTCATTTACTTTTGAAATTTAAGCAAGAGGATCATTAGTTCAAGGTCAGCCTGGAAAACATAGCAAAAGCAGGTCTCAAAACCAAAATACAACCAACAAGATTTTTAACGAGACTTGATTTGTGGCCTAACGTGATTAATCCTGATGAATGTCTTATACTCAGATGAGAAGAGTTTGTATAGTGATGCTGTTGGATGAAATGCTCTGTAAATATTTATTAGGTTCATTTGCTCTTTAGTATACTTCAACTTACATGTTTCTTTGTGGATTTTTCTGCCTGATTAATCTATCAATGGAGGTAAGTGGAGTGTTAATGACCATAATTATTATTGTATTATTGTTATCTTTCCCTTTCAATCCAATAATATTTGCTTTAAATATTTGGGTGCAGTGTTAAATATATATCCTTTACATTTATATATATTTGAAATTGTCACATCATCTTGCTGAAGTAATCCTTTTATCAATATGTAATGATCTTCTTTGTCTCTTTTTATAGTTCCTAACTGAAAGTCTACTTTATCTGATTTGATTAGCTATTCCTGCTCAATTTTGGTTTACATTTGTGTGGTGTATTTTTCTCTTTCAGTCTTACATAGCTGTCCAGCAAAGTGCATTTCTTGTAGGCAAAATATAGTTGGATCTTTTTATTGTTCTATTTCATTTTTTACCTATTTGACCAGTTTGTCTTAGTGAATTTCATCCTTTTCCTTTCAGATTATTATTGATATATATAAACTTCCTCCTGTTTTGTTTATTCATTATTCTTTCCATTTCTTCTATCATTTATCTTGTTGACTTCTGAATGCTAGCTTTTACTTTTTTCATTTAAATTGTACATTGCCTCTGGATAGAATTTCTTAAATTACAGATCTCATCACTCTTTTTCCTACTCTTTTCATTGTTTCCCATTGCCTACAAAATACCATGTTATTTATTTATATATTTTGGTACTGGAAATTAACCAAGGTATACTGAACCACTGAGCTATATCACTAGCCTGTTTTTATTTTTATTTTGAGACAGAGTGTTGCCAAGTTGCTTAGGGTCTAAGTTGCTGAGGGTAGCTTTGAACTTGTGATCTTTCTGCCTCAGCCTCCTGAGTCCTTAGGATTATAAAAGTGTGCCACCAGGTCTAATCAAAATAGCATACTCTTAAGTACAACTGAAGATCTCTACCCATGGCCATGGCTTCTGTTATCTCCCACCCTGTTTTCTATAGAGCTCCAAACTCTCTTGTGATGCACTATCAATATATGTGTTTATTTCATTTATAAATTACATAACTACTATATAGACACTCTGTAGGTACCATACTAATATACCAGATATACTGGAAAACAGATAATAGACATTATAATGAAAATGTGATGTCAAAGCACATGTGTTATAGCATTTTCTCCTTGCTTCCCCTAGTGGATCTCATGCATACTCTGAACTGTTCAAACATCTCTTTGGACACCCCTGCTCTACTCGGCTCACATCATATACTTTCAGTGACCAGATTCTATTTATCACTGCACCAGCAATGATCTGCCTGAACTCATCCCTATCCTCTTTAGTTAGAATTATTCCCGCTGTCATTTTTATTTCCTCAAAGCTCTACCATTGCATTTGTTGCATTGGCCCTTGGTAGATAATAGACACATTGTATTACCCCTTGAGCAACACAGTTTTTGCATTTTCAAAGGCCAAAATAAAGATTTGAGAAATAAAATAATAGCTCAAACAAAACAACTACAATGTTGAAAATAATACACTGCAACATTGTAATAGTCCATCTCAACTCTCCCATTTTTACAGAAAACATTATAATGATAAAATATAAGAAATTATAACTTGTGTTAAATTATCCAGTAATAAATATAATTTCTAAAAGTTTATAGCAAAAATATATACATGGGGTTCAGGTACATTTTGATATCATATGGGATAGGATATCCCATGGTAAGAACTCAGGAATGACGAACACTGATCATTTGTATAAGGTGAGATATTTTCTTCCACATACAGCTTCTAACCACTATGCAAGCTGAGTATGGTAATTTCATCTTCTGATGCGATTACTGTTTTATTATCATCTCTGACATCATTTAAAGCCCTCTGCAAGCGGCAGAGTACTGATTTCAGGCAGGCTCTTTGATTTGCTATTTGTTTGCATATCAGTTCTCCCTGACTGATGCGTACCCATTTCTCTGGTTGTCGTCATAAACAGTATGACCGGTCTAGTGTTTCTCAAGTACTAAATACTCAACAAATGCAGGCTGAATAAAGCACTGGACTACAATTTATAGATGAAAAATATTGAGGAATACAGCACTACAAAATGTTTTTAAAATGCAATGTTATATCTTGTGTTATGACAACATTTATTAAGCATTTGCTAGGCCCTGTACAAAGCACTTCTGATACATGAACTTATTTGCATTCTTTTAAAGACCTCAGGATATATCATTCCACTTGTTTGACAAAGGGGAATAACATTCAAAGAAGAGAGAGTAAAATGTGCAGGGTTTTAGAGTAAGCCTGCTGTATCCCAATTTATTCTTTAGGCTGGTGTACACTGACCTGAAGACATTTTTTAAAGAAAGCTTTGCATAAAATCACATGCTTCGTGGCAGCTCTGACCTACAATAGAAGCTGACAGAAGTGGAAATTCAAGGATAACAAGACAAGACACATGTTCCTCCCAGATGATGGAAATGAGAGAAATTCATACTCTTTAACCTGATCAGTAAAATCTTTAAACAGTTAGGAGCAACACACACTGATGGAGGGCAGTGCTGTCACCATGCTCTTTCCTTTCGATGCAGTTTAGCTGGAAGAAACAAGTGAGCTGACCCGGAGAGACATGCATGACAGCTTTTAGAAAGCTTAAGTGTAGAGTTACTGTAATTAATGGGCCTCTACCCCTGGCTCTCAGCTTCACTGCAAGCATCCTAGAGAAACTGCAGAGCTTTGTGTGCTGAGCCTCCCAATAATTGCAGAACCTCCCAGGCTCTGACGGAAGACTAAGAAGGAGGGCACCTCTTTGTCAGATGGATGCAGAAGGTGATTGTGATTAAAATAACAGACTTGCCCTTTTTCGAAGGCTATCTCCATGAGCATTCCTCACTGGCACATCAAACTTAACATATCTAAGACTGCACGTGCAATCCTTTCCCTCACATTGTCTTCCCACTTTTCTATTTTACATGAATTTGCATGGAAGATTCTAAATGTGCATATGCCTCTCTTTCCATGATAAAAACAACGTTGGCAACCATCCCTAGTAAAAATCCTTTATTTTATAGATATGGTAATGATGCCCAGAGAAGTAAAAGCTTGGGTATTTCTTTTTTAGAACCTGGGAGGTAATTTAGATTACTAACTCAGAAGTCATCACTTCTTCCTTTATTACAAGTGGGTCAAGTCAGGTCTATTCTACTTTTTAAATCTCTTACATCCTTTACTTGTTTCTGGCTTCTTGAAGAATCTGAATGTGGCAGGGAACAAACATGAAATGGTTTTTCTAATCACTTTTTAACAAGGGCGGTTTAATACATTTTTCTGCCCCAGTGGGGCCCCCAGGAGGGTCTTACATATTTTGGACGGCTTTCATGTGTCCTGAGGTAAAGCTTATCTATAGTGTCTTGCTCTTCTCTTTTCAGACACTTTCTTGTGCTTCCCCCAGAATCTTTTTCTCCTGTGCGAATCAGAGTGGAGAAGAGAGAGCTGGTAAGGGACAACAGGCTTTTCTGATCAAACTTCTATTGTTTACTTCTTTCCCAATTTGTTGTTTTGGATTTTTTTTTTGTTTGGTCGATTGTTAAGATCTTTGTATATTCTGGATATTAGTCCTATCAGAAGGATAGCTGGCTAAGAGTTTCTCCCATTCTGTAGCCTCTCTTTTCACAGTCTTAATAATTTCCTTAGCTGTGAAGAAATTTTTAGTTTAATGACATCCCATTCATTGATTCTTGGTTTTATTTCTTTCTCAATAGAAGAAGCACAAGAGGCTGGTAAATATATGAAAAATATTCAACATGTCTAGCTATAAGAGAAATGCAAATTAAAACTGCATTAAGATTTTATCTCATTCCAATTAGAATGTCAAAGATCAAATTCACAAGCAATAATAAAGGATGGCAAGGCTGTAGGGAGAAAGGAACACTTGTTCGTTGTTGGTCAGACTGCAGACTAGTTCAACCACTCTGGAAAGCTGTATGGAGATACCTCAAAAGCTAGGAAGGCAACCACCATTTAAGACAGCTATGCTACTCCTGGGGATCTTCCTAAAGGACCTAAAATCCTCATACAATAATGACACAACCGCATCAATGTTTATAGCAGAAAAATTCACAATATCTAGAATATGGAATCAACCCAGATGCCAATCACTAGGTGAATGGATTAAAAAATTGTTGTATACACACAGTGGAGTTCTATTCAGCTATTAGAAAGAATGAAATTATGGTATTTGCTGACAAATGGATACAAATGGAGAGTATCATGCTAAGTGAAGCTAGCCAGGCTCAAAAGTCATGTGTTTTCTCACATTTGTGGAAGCTAGCTTAAAGAAAAGGAAATGGGGGGAGAAGGTCAAGACCACATAAAGAATCATTCAAATACCAATTGACATATGAATTAAAGGGACTATGAGAGAGGGAAGGAAGTTCAAGAGGAAAGAAAGGGAGGATGGTGGGGAAGGAAAAAAAAGTATATTCTGCACCTGTTAGCAGAAGAAAGGGACAATGGGAGGGGGGGGTGTACTTGAGTGGGATATTAGTCAAATTATTTTATTATACTGTGTATGTGTATGATTATGTAATAACAAATCCCATTATTATGTACAATCTAATGCACCAATTAAAACAAAACTTTTGTCGTGGTCCTTTTTGGGATATAGTTGCCATGCTAGTTAAAGTTGTCTCCAGCAGCTCTCCAATTGCTGGCTCTCATGAGCACATTTGTCTCTGGAATCTCCTTATTATTGAGTTTGCTGATTTTGCCTAGTTTTTACGCATTGCATATTCCCAACTTTGAACTCTTCCCTGACATTTTTCTCCAGAATGCTCTTGCTTGTACCTTCTCCAAAGTATCTGATGCCATGGGGGAATTCACTTACTTTTGCCGTTCTAAGTGGCGGAGTTGTAGGATTTCCTAAGTGGCAGTGTTATAGGGTTTCTTTACTAGCTGTGCTCCTTTCTGCCTTATAATTTTTGTTTAAGTTTCTTTTCTCCCTGCCCAAACAGTGCCAGGAACTTAGCGACATGTCTGATGCCTAAGCAAATGTAAAGTCAAGAAAAAGATACCAGTTTAATAATTTCCTTGGGTGAGTACTTGAAGCCTTTCCTCTTCGTATTTGGAGGTAGGAAAGTAAGCCTGCTTGATAAAGTGACCTGAAGACATTTTTTAAAAGAAATCCTGTTAATCCACAGGAAGCGATAACATGTGAGCAATGGTTTCTCCTCTTTCTGTTGCTTTCCTATTTTTGAAGGGGTAAGGAGAGGAGAGTAGTGTGGTGGGAAGGCAAAATCATGCTGGGTTGATTTTCGCACAGTAAGAATACTTTAGCCAATGAAACTTTGGAGGAGCCTTCTGGTTCCTAAATATTCAGGAGTTTCTTTGGAATACAAGTGAATAATGTGGCTCTGCTCTTACCTGTGGAAGTCAGACTTAACATATCTCCACTTTCCACTTACTGTTAATTCTGCATTATTACCACAACCCTATATGAGTTTCCCATAGGTATTCATTTGCATTACAGTTCTGCTGCCTTCAGTATCAGGCTTCATTGGTTCCTCTGCCTCCCAGCGTGGCTTATGCTGATGTCACCAACTGACTCAGAGCTCCTCCCTATCTCCATACTTCATTCAGGATGCCCAAACATTTTAGTATGACATACAACATTCCCCATAATCTTAATGTCTCTTGTTTTCCAGTCTTATCTCAAATTGCCAGCAGTGTCCTTAGATCTATGCCACTCTGTCTTCCTCCCTAGAATGTTTTCCATGATCTTGAGTCTTGTAGCAGTCTCATCTATCTGGTAAATCTTTTATCATTTTCTAGCTTTTGTCATTATTGCTTGACTCATACCTGGGTGATATTCCCTGATGCACAGATTATCTGGTCACCCACAATTATTCTTCCTCTGCTCTCTTACTTCTAGTACATTCCTTAGCCCCAGCATTAGCATATTCTGGTGTAAATGTTTTCCTTAGACTTAGTGTTACATGAGGAACAACAAAGTAAGTCATCAAAAACAGGTAGTTGGGGCTGGAGCGGTGGCTTGGCGGTTACAGCGCTTGCCTGGCATACGCGAGTACGTGAGTTCAAACCCCAGCACCCATGTACACAACGAAACGTCTGAGTAATGAAGGTTACTTGAAAAACTAAATAAAAATTGCTTCTCTCTCTCACTGTCCCCTCTTTCTTAAAAAAAAGGTAGTTAATAAGAGCTCAGATTCTCATCAGGCTATTTGAATCAATCACTGTATTTTAATGTAAATTAATTTATCAGACATTTTTCTTTTCTTCATGGGTGTCCATAATAAGAGTTCTGGCTCTCTAACTCACTTGGGAAGCAAAGAATAAAGCATTTATAGACAGGGACAGTAGAAGGCATTCTGGGTTAACTTCATTTGCTAGGATTCCAAGTCCTGCTTTATTTTCGCTGGCTTAGGTACGTTTCATAATCCTATGGTATGTCT
Source organism: Aplodontia rufa (assembly GCA_004027875.1). NCBI lineage: Eukaryota > Metazoa > Chordata > Mammalia > Rodentia > Aplodontiidae > Aplodontia > Aplodontia rufa. The sequence continues at coordinate 245,572 of PVKS010000133.1, forward strand.
ATTAACATGAATAGGTTTGTTTTTCCTTGACAATACAAATCTATTAAAAACTTAATTGATCTATACTCTGTAGAACAGTTTATAGCTTGACATAAGTCTGTGTATTTATAATGTTCTTCTATTTTATATTAAAGTTGCGTTTCCCTTTTAGGCTCTTGAATAGTTGGTAAAAGCCTGTTTCAAACTAAATGCTTTTTTTCATCTTCTCCTGAAAGCATTTGGCTTAGCACTAATGAGAAATTGATCTCTCAAAGAGAAAGAAATTAAAACCAAACACAGTGAAGGTAGATAAATGCTTTTAGAGGGACTCTGCACAGGATTCTAAACTTTTCTACTGAGATGCTTCCAAAACTGAAAGATGATGTAAAATTGGATATAGCCCTAAACCAAGAATGCTTTATTTTTGTAGAAAACATAGTTGAGGTGGCACTAAATCATTTACCCTGTAGCTTTTCACAATGTTCTGCACTGAATAATCTGTCATTTCACATTAGCTTGGGCATGAAATCTGCCAGTATATCTTAATGTAGACTAAAAGGAAAAGAACAAATATTTGTAAAGAAATAGAATCTTTATTACTTCTTGAATTTGTGTTAGTTTTTTGCATTGTTTTTAGTCTGTTGTCTGTATAAATTTCTAAATCTCATAGGAACTGGGGATAAATTGTTACTCTTTTGTAACCTCTAAGGCCACAGAGATGGCATCCAGGGCAAAACTATGAATTTTTGATATTCCCACCTGGGATGGCTTTTGTTCATTTTAAATTATGCTGACCTATTTAGAAAACTTGACTGTAGCTAAGCTATTTAATATTGAAAGTATTCACTTATTTATTTTTTTTTAGTTATCTTTTAGAGAACAACTCTTCTACTGTTTTACTCATGTTTTTAACAGTCAAATCAATATCAGTTAATTGATTTTTTTGTGGCACAGAAGGGCAAGGTAAAGTGCATTGAACAATCAGTACAAATAACCCCCCTGTAATCTTAATTGCTAATTGACCTTTATTTTAATTCTCTACTTCATCTCCCTCACTTATCAATGAAGATTTTATGATACTTTCACCTCTTTAATCATCTTAGTCTCAGGCTACCTTCAGTGATTTCATCTCTGTTAGAGGTGAGCCCTAGAGAATCAGTTGCCTTGATAATTCTCTCTCATTAAGGTCAGTGTCAGGATGAGATGGGCTCCCTATTTCCAGTTTGTACCCCACCATTCACAACAGGCCACTGCCCTCTTCTGTAAAGGACAAATAAGAATATAAAAGATGGCTCAATATCTTTGCAATACTGTGTTCCCTTTTATACTTTTGGGAACAACCCAGCTATCAACAAGAGTCAAGAGCTAATTTGGGTGGAAGGAATAACCCTAAAAGTATTCAAAAAAATTAAACTCAGTATTGACAAGAACATATGAGGAAATCAAGCACAAGTTCACATTTCATTTTATGTTTAGTGGTTAGGCAGTTCTACAGGTAGATTTTAAAGAAATATAAAAGTATTATCTGGATTATCTAATTAAACTTGTGTTAGTCAAGCATGTTATTTTTAAGTGTACATCCAAAATAACTACATCATTTGTGCATTTGGTTTCTTTTTTAATAAAATTTATATAGAACAAAAAATTTCATCACAGTTTTTTGATGTGAATTAAACCCTGCCACTGAGGGACTATGTGACTTAGGGCAAAAACAAATTAATATCTCTGAAATAGTTCATTTGTGAAATGCAAGATAATAATATTCTTAGTGGTAAGAATTAGAGATGTATAATGTGGTTATCACTACGCTGGAGCTAATAGGCATTTGGTTGGTATTTGATTGTCCACTTTGAAAGCAATAGTTACTCTCTGTGGAGTGCTTGCTTCTCTCACCTAGGAAAGTTGGGAGAAGCCTGTTCGTATAGTAATAGAGAAGATGTAAAGGATGAGAAATAGAAAGCCATTGGAAGAATAATATTCTTGTTAACAAGAAGAACAGGTACAAAGGTCATGAGACTAAAAATATTTGGGTCTAGAAATGGAGAGGAAGCCAGTGTGAACAGAGTGTCCTGAGTGAAGATAGGAGTGCAGATATTTGTATTGAGCGAAAAAACGTTAAACACATTAGCAGATCATCACTGAATCTCTCATCTTTGACATGGCACTGGATCAGATTAAATGTCAACAAAGTATTTGGTGAGTAGGTTGGAGAATGTGGGAGTGAATTTTCTTGAGAAAATATATTTCTTTAAATGCATTGTGTGAGCCATGTAATTTTTTCTTGTGCCTAATGAAATAAGGTTTAATACCAAAAATATGAAGGTTGGTTTTTATTAAAAAATTACTGTGTATTTTATATAGGCTGTCTTAATCTTTTTCTTTTTTTTGTGCTTCAGAGTATTTTCTTGATTTTAATATTATTTTCTTTTTTGGCGAATACCTGCCTTGAGGTAGCGTTAAAATTGGGCTATGGAGTCAGGGGTTGGAGCAGGGAATACCATTTTTAAAAAGTTGAAAATGACACAAATTTACACTATATCACAAATAGGAACTCCTTCATGAAAAAGGAAAAAAAAACTAGAAATTAAATTAAGACACTTGGGGTCTAAGTATTTTTCTGCCCCATTTACTGTGTGCCATTAAATAAGTCATTTCACTTAGAAGCAATTTCTTTAGGAAATTAGTCTAGGTGGTTTCTAATTTCTCTTTTGATTCTTAAGATTATAGCATTCTACAGCTAAGCTATTTGATTCAGGAAACCCGGGAAGAAGAAAGATCTTTGTTCTTCATTTAAGTATCTGACCACACATGGCGTGTATCAGGTAAACTGATTTTTCAGGATGCCATTAAGCAAATACACACAAATTGAGGTAATTGGAATAGAGCTAATAACTCTGTCCTTTGTAGTACCTCTTCTGGTTTAGATATGGTGACAGACTCAACTCAATGGTGGGAGGGTTAAATGGTTTTTTCACTAGTTCGAAAATATTCTTACAATGTTTCTGCTTAAGTGAGCATGGGTTAATTTTCATAAAAAGGTGTTCTTGACATGTTGACAATGATGAATAACAGCCCAAGTTAAATTTATTCCATGTTTGCAGGCCAAACAGTATTTGTACGTAGTATAAAATGTACAGCAGAATTATTTCCATATTTTTATGAAACACAAAGTTCATTTTATTGAAATATGCTTCTTTAAATAATTAGATGTTTATATGGGACGTTTTCATATTCTTGGGTCAGTAGTCATCTACTAAAATATTATCATTGTAAGTAAGTTTTGTAATAATGTCTGGGCATGAAGCCTGATCTCTGGCTCATCATCTTTGGCAGTACTTAACATTCATCAGGAATAGTAAATCTTAATAACAGCTTATAATACATTAGGTTTCATAGGACTAATTAAACAGACTTAAATCACCCAGGAGTTACTAACAATTATTTGAAAGAAAAAATAGGAACAAAGGTGACAATTGAAGGGTCAGTGACTGCCACAGTAAGTAGTCAAGGAGTCATTTGTTTTAATTTGTTTTATGATGCGATATGATTTAGATGTTAATAGGCTTCAAATCTTCTGTTACTTCCTAGCTTATGATACAAATTCCTTAACTACTTCTGCTTCTATATGGGGACATAATGATATAGCTGTAATATTATCTATCTCAAATTATTGCTATAAGGATTAACAAAAGGGAACTCAAGATGGTTAGCTCTTTGCTCAGTACCCAGTACACATTCAGTAAATGGTAGCTATCATTGCTAATAGAATTGTAGAATCTTAAAATTCCTTGGGATCTTATACATTCACCTTCCTACTATAGCAAGAGTTACTTCTGTCGCTTATCTGATAGAGGATCATATGACTTCTATGTTTATATATTTTCAAGGGCAGGGAACTCATGAGTTTGAAGGTAACCCACTTAATTATTAAAGAACTTTGTTGGAAGTTTCTTGTTGTAAGAGTATAATTGGAGTTTCTGTAGGCTAACAACATTTTGATAGATATAGTTCTTTACAGTTCACAGAGCATTTTTAATATAGTATTTCATTTGATACAATAACCTTACTGGGAAGGTATGGTTCATGCATTCACTCAATATATTTTTAGCACCTGTGTACTGCTAACCCAGGGGCTGACACTAACTTATTTTAATACAGTAACGGCATAACTGGCACCATGATCTTTTTATTCTTATTATAGTGTACTTCAGCCATAGTATTTACAATATTAATTTTTTTGATTCTAATAGATGAGACTCGGGGTCCCAGTTTCCTTCTCAATGTCTCCTTTGTTGCTGCTTTACATTTCTTCTGTTGTTCCTGCCACATATTCTAGACCCTCATCCTTTACACCTCCCATTTATTTATTTTTCTGCTTTTATCAGACTAGTGTTTGGCTAAAACCCATCAGTTAGAAGTGAGATTGATCATGGATTGTTTGAAAGATGATAAAAGTATACATTTATATATAATATTTTACCATTTTGTGACTTCATGGATATCTTACTAGACTCTTTAAAATGTGGTGAGCTAGAGATGACTGAATCACTTTAATTGGGAATGTTAAGTGATGTGTACAAGGAAATAACTAGGTAACTTAAAAAATGCACATGGAAACTTCTAGCTAAATTTTTTGCTGCTGTCATTATTAAATAACCTTTTTCTGATGCATTTCTATAGAAATTGTATTAGTTGTTGAGTACTAAATTACCCAGTATTAGATTTTTTTGACAGTGCTGCAGACTGGACATAGGACCTTGTGCATGCTAGGCAAGTGCTATACCACTCAGCTATACCCCATTATTTTTGTCAATAATTCTATCATTGTCTTTCCATGTCTGTAGTCTTATTCAAATAAGATTGAAATGCTAGTTAATCATTTATGATATTAAAAACTTCAGAAAACAGAAATATGGAAAGTGGCATTTTTGACATTTATTTTGGAATCTGATTATTCCCTCATGCCATGTCCTCCATGTTTTCTATACTTCATTTAGTTACAACTAAAGTATGGATTTTTCCATTTAATTTGATATTTATTCATAAACAGTGTGATATTAGGTTTTGTAAGTAGAATGAAGAAGATATAAGTACCATTTTATTCAATTTATATTTCCATTTAGAGCACAGATACAACAAATAACAACCAAAGGCAAATAAGAGTCAAAGGTGTTTGAAATACAAAATTACAATAAAAGCTGGAATTATTAGTCTCTTTTCATTCCCTACTTATATTGTCGAATTGTGTATGTTGTCAATGGCAAGTGCTCAACGCAGACAACAATAGAATCTCTCAAGTTCATGATTAAAATTTGAATAAGGATCTATGAATATGCCTAGCAATGAGCACACCAGTCTACAAGGATTGTTTAATAGTAATGGACCAGTTCTAGTCCTAACAATCTGCCAAATTTAATTGGGGCTGTGGACTTGAGTTATTCAGCATCTGAACTTTCAGCAAGTTACAAACATCCATAAAACTCAGTTGATTCATTTGTAGAATGAGAAAAATAATAGGTCATATGTCATATGTCTATTCAGGGGAATGAATGACAATGCATGAAATGATCATTTTGCAAATAATGATAATAAATTATAATGATCATGACTATATGACTATTTTCATATACAAGAGTCCTTAGTGAACATGGAAGAAGAGTAAATTGGACAGAAGAGTTATTTGAAAGCTAAAGAAATAAGGTCAAGAGAAAGAAGTGTTGAGTAGTCAACAAGCAGGGAGATTGAGTTCAGGACAACTACTCATAGAAGTAAATTCCAAAGCAGTAATTTCAGAAGTTGTTTGCTATACTTGTTGACTTAAGGGCAAAAGGATGTCCAGGGGAATTCTTCCTTTAAGAAATATTTGTGCATATATACAAAATAGTTGATTTAAACCACTAACTTTGATCTAGACACCTGGACTTTTAAACTTGTCATAATATTAAACAGTATAAGAATTTTGGAAAACAATTCTTGCCTAACGCTCTACAAAGAGTTTTAAAATTAAATACACTAACACATTTCTAAGGCTGTAGGAGGCATGAAGACAATTGAACTAGTGTCTTATTTACACTCTTTGGCTGCTTCTAGTGAGAATAAAACTTCATTTAGTATTCTAGAAAGGAACTGAGTTATCTGGCACTCTGACTTGCAAAGTGGCTTAAGTACCATCTATCTTTCTCTCCAGCTGAAAGGTGAAATATTGCCTCGTAACTGGCGGGGGGAAAAGGCAGTCACAAAGAAATAAGCATTATATTCAAATACCTTATTACTATTAATATGAAGGGGAGAAGGCATTTGTTCTATTAGCAACCGATACACACAATATCATGTTTGAACTTTTTATCTCATTTGTTTCTGTCATATTTCTGATGTTCCTGGATATGATTTTCCTTAAAGGGTGATGATAAACCTAATCTAGTTGTTTGGGACATAAATAACAAGGTAGAAGAAATGATGGTTTAAATTGATGCCTAATATTTAAGAATGCATTAGACTTGGGGAAAATATAGCAAAATCAATGGATTTAATTTTTTTAAATTAAAACTCAAGTTGTCACTTATGAAGTCTTATAGCTTCTATTAATGAAAATTTTAAATTGTGGACAATTTATAACAAAAAATTCAAATACAATAAGTAATCAAATTTTGCCATTTACAAATTGTGCATAAAAGATAATAAATTGTAATTAGCACAAAGGACAATGAAGTTAGCTGCATGATCAGTGATTGGGCATGGAGTAACTAGAATGTTTAACACTGATGATATTAATATGCGCCAGGCAATATTCTAATTTATATTTCTTTGCCTGCTCATACAAACTTTAAGTTTTTGGATGTTGTAGACGAGAGTAGGTGGAGTGGACAAAGACCCTGGCCCAGGAGCCTGACTCCTCCCTACATCACTAGCTGGCTGGAGGGTGGTTTCCTCCTCACCTCACGCCTCCATACACACAACTCAGTTTTCATTTTCCATCAGAGATGATTACCTCTTAGATTTAAATAAATCAGGGGAATTTGAGAAGTTCTAAATAACAAAGTATTCAGGGGTTTCTTTACAGGGAGCCAAAGGTTACGTATAATCTATATGCTTATTTTAAAAGGACAGGTCTCTACTTTTGCTGAAACTAATAACTATCTTCTGTTATGCATATTGTACACATACTATTTCAGATACAAGTATTTCCCTCATTTTGTAAATGAAAGAAAAATTAGTACATGGCAGAGGACTCAAATTCAGTTGTTATATTTCAGGTCTTGGGCTTTTCCTATTAACTATTTTGAAATCTAGTCTTAGATAAAGACATTATCTCTGTAAACTTACTTATAATAAACACTTTTAGTCATCTGTCAGCATATGATACAAATTTACAAAAGTGAAATATATTTAAGTGAATCCTATATATGACTATTTTACTGAACATTGATACATATGACTTAATATCAAGTTAAGTCAGTTTGCTAGATTCTCCATAGCCTCATTTTTAACATATTCATCCCTGCAGGAGTGGGAAATCTAGCTGGTGAGCTAGTTAGAGAGGTATCCACAATCAGTTTAGGTAATGCCACTAGCTATGACTCTTTTGTGGAGAATCACATCCCCATGAAAATCCTTACTCAGGAAAATTGGATTAATGTATTTTTCAATCTTATTTGATAATAACAATTATTTTTATAGAATATCTACTGATAAGTTTTAGAACCATTGTCCTGTGAACCACTGCCTGGAATATACTACTGCATTCTGTAATGTTTATTTCACAGGGTTGTGAGGTCTAAATCAGAACATACAGGTAGAAGATGGTCCACCAACTGTTAAGAGTCAGGAGTCAAACTGACCTGCATTTTTGTAATGGACATCCACAACTAGCTATGTGACCTTGTGAGTATATCACTTAATTATACCACTTAATCACTGAGAATCATGTTTGGCTAATCAAATATTGCTATGTGATAGACTTGAAAATTCTGTTCTCTACTTCATAGGGGGATGGGAAGATGACATTAAGTAATCTAAACAAGGTATTCTACAATGCTTCTGATGTGTATATATATTGTCATTATTATGCTTCAACTATTAATCATTTATTAAGGTACTATATAGCTGACTTCTTCCCATAAGTAGAAAGAAATTGATGGTAGTTCTTTTCTGACTATAGAGAAGTTCATTTCCCAAAGTCAAATTTATGTCCAATAGATTTAAATAGTCTATGTCTGTTTTAATCAGCTTTTTTGGTGCTGTTACTTAGAATACCTGACAAGAACAATTAGAGGTCTCAGGCCATTGATGGTCAACTCCATTCCTCAGGGCTCGAGGAGAGGCAAACACCATAGCAGAGAGTGTGGTGGAGGAAAGCAGCTGGGAACATGGCCCCAGGAAGCAGAAAGCGATTCTACTATCCAGATACAAAATATATACCCCAAAGTCTACCTTTTCCAACCACACCCTACATGACTTTTGTTACCACCCAGTTCATCCCTGTTGGGGAATTAATTCACTAATTGGGTTAAGGTTCTTATAACCCAATCATTTCTCCTTGAAGCCTTCTTGCATGGGCCCACACGTGAACTTTTGGGGGATACCTCACATCCAAACCGTAACAGTTTAATACTTGTGCTTTCATTCTCTCCTCTTTTGTTGAAATCTTATTTCTATGGGAAGTCTTAAGTAATGTTCTTCATCTCTTAGAAATACATATGTGTGATAAAGTAAGTGTATGACAAAGCACTTAAAAACACTGCCTAAAGTAATAGTGCCTCATGGGAACTTCCTATCACTCTAGATTATCTGGGAGGCCATTTGAACTCAAGAAGTGATGAATACATTTATCAAGTTCACTGGCATGAACAATATCTGGTAGGTACTATACTATCAACCCATTATGACTTTTCTCTTTTCTTTTCCATGAACAACAACAACAATAATAATAATCAGCCATACACAGGCAAAAGTTTAGAAAGTCATACTCATACTCAGAAGGAGAACAAGAGGGCAGCTGAGTAAAATTGTCTTTCTGTAAACCCACTAAGTTGAATAGCTATTCACAATGTAAACTACCTACGTGACACCTTAAGAAATTATATAATTTGGTGTAGAAAAACAAAAAGATTTTCTGAGAAGGCAGGAAGAAAATTACCTCATTCCCACTCTAAGCAACCACAGCAGGGAAGAAGATGTTTTTGCTTGGAGGAGGGATAGGGGAGCTAACTCTAGGCTTTACACTTGAAACCCAGAACCAGGCCCATGATGGTAAAACCCAGTGCTAGTCAAAGCTCTACCACCCCTACCACCATGCCAATATCCATGGACTGAGATATAGGAAGTGCATTAGGCCAAACAGCTGGCTACTCCAATTTCTTCTGTTAGAGGAAGGAAGAAAGCTAGCAAGGAACTTCATCTTGAAGACAAGTGCAAGTCCACTATGATAATACCTGGTACTTAGTAGAAATTCAAGGTCTTGTGCATTAGTCAGAGCTCAAAGACAGCCTCTACACTTACACAGAAAGACCTGTGTGCCTGAGAGACTGACATGGATTCTGATCTGCATCATTTCCAGCCATAGAGTAGGCTTTGGGCACTCCCAACCTTCTTCCAAGATTATACTGGGCTCTTTGGCTATGAGACTTAGGTATGACAGCTTAGTATCAGCCTTGGTGACCAAGAGAGTATCTTCACCACCAGCTCCCAACTGAGTGTGGCACAGCTCTTGCCAGTGGCTAGCAAATTGGGCTCTAGCACTGTCTTGGCACAAACCTGAGCCCCAGTGGGAGAGACTCATGATTTGGTCTGCATCACCAACAGCTGTGGGCCTGATTGCATCCCTGAGACTGTGAAGGTTTTTGGACTGTGATACTCAGGCATAATCCACCTTAGCATTGGTCTATGTGGCCCAGGATCTGCCTTCATTAATTCTAATCTCTACATTATGGCACTAGATCCCATTTTCTTGGGACAAGGCAGTAAGAAATAGGCTTTGCTCTGGAACTTAGTGCTGGGATGGATAAACTTAACACTGGGAAGATCCTACTAATCCCCATGTCTGCCTGAGGATTGGCCTGCTAGAACTGCTTTGGTCCAAAGACAAGGAACCCTAGTCTTTTGAACTTCTACTTCAGCTGTTATCACCTATGGCTTATGGCAGCGTTCTTGTGCCATGAATCTACCTCAGTAATAGGCAGCCCACAGCAGTGTGGGCCTTAGTCATACCCTAGTATTGTGCTGGTCTTGACAGGCTCAGGATATGGCTCAGCTTGGTGGCCACAGTTGTGAAATGGTACTCTGGAGCTATTCAGAATAACTGTCCCAGGCTAAGCTAAATCCTGCACTGCCTGACCACAGGGAGAGGCTTGTGGGGACACGCTACTCTTTCTAGGTACTCTACTGATTCACCAGAACTACACCCCAACACTTTATTTGGGACAAATCTGGGCTGTGACTCCCCTCTAGTACTTCAGCAGTGACAACACACAATCAGTAGAAAGATTTGCCAGGTCCTGGAAAATCTAGACCTGGGTGCCTTCTAGTATTATGATACTGGAAGTGATTACAGACTCAAAGAAAGTACGCAGCATGCTTGTAGGCATAAATAAAGCTAGATTACCATGACTGGATCAGACACCAAATCCTTCAATGCCTAGATCCCATAGTACAACAGCAAACATCAAGAGCTTTCAAGAAATTGTAACCTGGTCTGGAGAGGTGGCTCAATGGCAGTGTTTGCCTGGCATATACAAGAACCTGGGTTCAATCCCCAGTACCATATACACAACTAAGTGGAGGAAAAATAAAAATTCTCTCTTCCCACTATCTTTCTCAAAAAAGAAAGAAAATCATGACCTCATCTAATAAAATAAGGAGCTTAAAACTGACAAGGTGGTTATCACTAAAGGAGAATCCTTCAATACAGACAAAAAAGCTGTTTAAAAAAAGTGAGCCTCAAGAAAACATATAAAAATATTTTAATACGTGATAGAAGATATCAATAGCAGGATAAATCAAACTCTTCACCTATAAGAAAAGTGAAGGCATGGGATTATCTTAAAGAGAGGAATTTGAAAATACAGTCAGAAGGTGAAAAAGCATGAAGAGTAATAAAAAAAGCTAATGGGAAAGTTGGGACATTATTAAAAGAGCAAATATTGCTGGACGTGTTGGCACATGTCTGTAATCCCAGTGGCTCAATAGTATGAGGCAGAAGGATCCCAAGTTCAAAGTCAACTTCAGTAATTTTTAAACTTCAATAATTTTGTGAGGCCTAAGCAACCTCACATGACCCTGTCCTGGAATAAAAAAATAAAAAGGGCTGGGG
>PVKS010000134.1:0-256216 GCA_004027875.1 Aplodontia rufa
TTGTTTAAAAATAATAAAAAAAAAATCTTCCATTTTATCAGGAAAATTCCATCCTACCACATTCTAGTATGATGTGCTTCACCCCCTTAATCTAAATTGGTATGGGTTAAGAACAGATATGAGATATAAAATAATACCAGAATTACTATTACTCAGAATTATTATTGTGGAATTATAATGGCAATTTGTATCTCTCTTGGGTCCTTTCGGAACTCTTGAATCAGCTCAGGAGAATTCTACAATATTAGTCCCATTTCACAGTTGGGTAGTTTAAGTTGCTCAAGGGCATACAAATGCTGGTTAATTCATTTCCAGGATGCTGGAATTCTAAGATGCAGGAGCAATATGGAGCTTTATGTAACACAAGCACTTAAGGACTTAACAATAGGCCTAACAGGTGGTCTGACTTCTAACTGCACACTGAAGGGCCTGCTTAGTAGCAAAAGGAAGAACCAGAAGGTGATCTTGGATCTTAGGAGCCTGGAGCAGTCCAGACAAGGGGGAGATGATTGGTTGCTCAATCAGATTTATCCTTGATGGATCCCCTACCACAATTCTAAGGAAGTAATAAAACCTACTGCATAATTTCCTGGCATCTGGAGAGAAATAAGTACCCAAACAGAAGTGCTATGGACTACTCCCGTGGTTGTTCTGTCATTAAAAAATCAGGAATGCTGAGAGTTTTTGATAAAGATAAAAAGGAGAGAGGAAAGGACTAAACAGTGTTTCACTTAAGGGCTTTTCAAGGAAGACAGCATTCTTGTCTGAAATGGGAGCAGGAAGATTTGGCAAATTTTGCTTGAGGAGTTCAATTCTTTAGAAAAAATAGAGACAAAAAGATGGGATTCAAAAGATCTATTTGAGCATATCTAAGTGAGTCCTAATATATCCAGCAATTTTTAAAAGGGCACATATTAAGCCTAATTCAAGGTATGAAATCTAGGTTTGAAAGATTTAATCACTTGAGTAGCTTTCAAGTCATTAAGTATTGAGAGTGCATCTATGGAACAAGACGGTATGCTTGTGACTGAGGTTCTCAGCCTGCTTGACTCCTACTGCCTTAAGAGGAATGTCTTCTTGCCCTCCCTGGTAAGCAGCTGTGGGCCACTCACAGCCCCTTATATCCGCATGCTTTGATTCTCAGCCCTGGTGTACCTGCACAATCCACATGCATCCTCCTTGTCCTCTGCAGAGGACAAAGGAAAAATCATCAGTAAAAGGGCATAAGACCCAAATTAATTCATCTTATAGTTCCCCAACATTTGTATCTGCCTATCGAATATTTTTCCTTTTTAAGCCTATCATCTCTTTGAAAGCAAGCAGCATAATTATAATACATTTTCTTCATTGTAATCCTACACTGTATGTATTCTGTGTTAAATAATAAAGGGAATTAATAATTAAATAAAAATGAAAAACCGTTTGTTTCCTCTCTACAACCCCAGGGACAGATTTCCTGGGCCAGGGCCAATTTATCAACGGTGATTAAAGAATCTGACATGGAAATGCAGAAAGATAAGAGCAATAAAGCAAGATGATGTGACTATGAATATGTTTACATATAAGTAAAAAACAAGAGCTGGGAAAAGAAGGTAAATGGACCAATGTGTGAGAAACAACCAAAGAAATGGGTCATAATAGGTAAAAATCCCAATAATCATAGCTGAAAGCTTTTGGGGACATAGCATATGTTAGATTTTATTCTAAATGTTTTGTATGTATTAACTCATTTAATCTCTTGAGAGAAGATATGAGGCGATTACTATTGGCCCCATTTTATAGGTGAGGAAGGGGAGTGGACTGCCTCGAAGATAGTAAGTTATGGACCTTTATTTAAACCCAGGATGACTGTTCCCAGAGTCATGTTCAGAGCCCAAGGAAAGCAAGGAAAAGGGAATGTTCCTAAAACCCAAGAAAGGGGAATGAGACAAATATTCTGGGAGAATGAATGGAAAAGGAAAGCCAGTGAGAATAAAAACACGAAATGAAGAGAACAGGTGAGAAAGGGAGAGATTTAAAAAAGCAAAGCGGGCTGGAGCAGTGGCTCAATGGTTACAGGGCTTGCCTGGCATGCACGAGGATGTGGGTTCAAACCCCAGCGCCATGTACTCAATGAAGTGTCAGAGCAACGAAAGTTACATGAAAAACTAATAAAAATTGATTCATCCTCTCTCTCACTGTCCCTCTCTCTCTTAAAAAAAAATAGCAAAGGATAAAAAGGAAAGACAAAGTGAAGTAACGGTTAACATGGGTGTCAAATGAGAGTTGGGGAGAAATAAAGAAAGAATGAAACAGGTAACAGAACCACTTGTGAGGACACGTGCCATTGAAAACTTCCCATTGTGTGCTTCCCATTTGCCATCTTGTTTGACTTTTTCCATGCCATATCAAGGTAGCTGTTTGTTATCAGATCCACTTTCCAGAAAGTGAATGGAAGGTCTGAGAAACTAAGTGGTGCCCAAGGTCACACAGTTAGCTCCTCGCAGAACAAAAATAAAGGTGTTGATTCTCCCCAAATAAACATATAGGCTCAATACAATCCCTAGCAAAATCCCACAAGGTTTTCTTTTCTAGTCTTTTCTTTTTTTTTTAAATTTTTAATGTGTTTTTCACATGGCTTTTGTTGCTCTGACACTCAGTTGTGTACATGGTGCTGGGGTTTGAACCCGTGTACTTGTGCATGCCAGGCAAGCGCCGTACCACCAAGCCACTGCTCCAGCCCCCAAGGTTTTCTTTTAGACATAGATAAAATTACTCTAAAATTTATATGGAAGAAAAAAGGAATTAGCACAGATAAAATGATTTTGGAAAAGTATAAAGTGGAAGGAATCAGTCTACCCAATTTCTTTCTTTCTTTCTTTCTTTCTTTTTTAAGAGAGAGGGACAGTGAGAGAGAGAGAGTGAGAGAGAGAATCTTATTTAGTTTTTCATGTGGTTTTCATTGCTCTGAGACATTGTTGTGTAAGTGGTGCTGTAGTTTGGACTCACCAGGCTATCCAATTTCAGTACTTATTATTGGTATAGGCAAAAGAACAGACACAGATCAATGCAACAGAACAGAAAGCCTCCAAACAGACCTTCACAAATATGCTCAACGTATTAACAAAAGTGCAAAAGAAATTCAATGGAGGAATAATAGCTTTTTCAATAAATAGCAAAGGAGTAATCTCACATCCATAAACAAAAAAAATTATGAACTTTGACATAAGTCTCAGAACTTATATAAAATTAATTCAAAATGGATCATGGACTTCAATGTAAAAGATAAAACTATGAAACTTTTAGAGAAAACCTGATAAACTTCATCAGAATTGAAAATATTTGCTTTGAAAAAGGCTCTGTTAAGAAGACAAAAAGCCAAATTACAGACTAGGAGAAAATGTTTATTTCTGTCACTATGTATCAGGCAAAGGAATAGTATCTAGAATATATAAAGAATTCTCAATCTCACATGAAACAACAACAAAGACCAGTCCAGTTAGAAAGTGGGCCTGGTACATTTTGCTGAAGAGGATATGCAGAGGGCAAATAAACACATGAAAAGATAGTCATCATCCTTAACCATCAAAAAGTGCAAATCAAAACCACAATGCAATAGCATTACTTATCTATCAGATAGGTGAAAATAAAAAAAATAGCAGTAACACCAAATGTTGGCAAGGATACAGAGAAACTGGATCATTTGCACATTACTGGCAGGAATGTAAAATGGTGTAGTCACTATAGAAAACAGTTTGGCAGTTAAGAAAAAACTAAACATATAACTACATATGACCTACCAATGGCACTTCTGGGCATTTATCCCAGAGAAATGAAAACTTATGTTCTCACAAAAACCAGTACACAAATATTTATAGAAGCTTTATTGGTAACAGTCCCAAACTGGGAAGAACTCAGATGTCTTTCAGTGGGTAGATGTTTAAATAAACTATGGTAAATTCACACATGGTCTAACACACACACACCCATGTGCACACATGAACACACTCACACATAGACATCTCACTGAATCTCCAGAGAATTATGTTGAGTGAAAAAAAGCCAATTCCAAAAAGTTACATATTGTATAATTCTACTTATATAGCATTTTTGAGATGATGAAAATTGTAGAAATGGAGAACAGATTAGTGGTTGCCAGGGATGGGTGAGAAGTAGGTGTGACAATAATAGGACAACAAGAAAGATACCTGTGTGGATGAAAATGTTATTTTAAATTATTTATTACTTTGGTCATTGTAGTACAGTTTTGCAAGATGTTACCATTGATAGCAGATGGGTAAAAGTATGGGAGTTTTCTCTGTGTTATTTCTAGAACTGCATGTGAATCTACAATTACCTAAAAATAAAAAAAAATTAAAAATGAAAAAGGGGAAAATGGATGTAGTAGGAAGTGGCACTGAGCCAAAGAAGTACTAAAGGGCAGGTATGGTTGAGAGAAGGAATGAGAAAAAGACAAAGTAGAGAGAAGAAAGACTCAAAGTAAGAAAAGGAAGGAGGATGAGAGAGAGAGAGAGAGAGAGAGACAGAAGGGGAGAGGAAATAAAATGTGACTCAGTTTGAGTGCTTATGAGGAGTTAGTAGAGAGCCACAGATTCAAGGCCAGGGCAGGCTGCCCCAGGACCATCCATGGGGCCCATTCCAGACCCAGGCTGCCATTCTTAGCCTCTGCTCTTTCAGACTTACTCTCTACTACCCTGAGTCTGACCTGTCCCCTGCCTCTGAAAGATACTTGCTGGGTCACCTGTCTTGGCTCCATCACCAGCAGATTGGTTTTGCAAGGCCTGGGAGAAACCTTCCCTGTTTCCCTCCCAACCCTACTTCCTGTGGCCCTCTGTGCTTCTCTGTTGTGGTACCCACCACTCTACCATCCAAAGACTGTAATTTATTTCTGGTTAGGTCTGCCTTCCCCCAAGGGCAAGGCAGGCACATTGTACAAATGATCTAGTCTCCTATTACTGGTACCTGCACGAGGTTTGGCCTGTGGTAGTTCTGTCAATACTTAAAAAGGAATATGAGTGACATTCTCGGTTAATCTGATATAGGGCACTTTGCAAAGCAATCATAGCTACCTAACTTGGACTGGGGAAGACTTTGAACCCTGGTGTCCAGTGAGGTTGCTATTTTATGTGGCAGCCTTTGTTTGTAAGGGTCCCTGGGACTTAGATATCTATGGTTTCTCCTAGTTAGTCCTGGGAGACAGCCACCTTGCTGGAGTAGAGGCCCATCCCTACTAGGCTTAAGTACCAAGGGCTAGGCGGCACAATTTGGCCCAGGGTAGGGTGGGGGTGGGGAAGGAACAGAATCCCAGAAAAAGACACCAGCTTAGGTAGCATCTGATGTCTTCTTGACTCTTCTCTTTCCTTTCTGAACTCAAGAGCTAATGTAGGATGATGGCATTGGAGCCTCCATGAGTGTGAGATTAGGAGCCTGGAATGTGAGAGAAGGTTTGTGTGTGACAAGGAGAAGCACACCTGGACTCCAACAACCAAATCAAGGAGAAGGATAGGAGATTACAACTTGATCTCCCCTGCACCCTACCTTTCCTGTTTCTAGACTCTCCTGCCACCATAGGAGTTGATCCCTGGTGACCAGGAAGTGCTGTTGCTGCCTGCCAGCTGGTCAGATTACTCCTGACCTTTGCCCCTCAGCCTGCTGTAGTCTGGAATGATAATGGAACTTAACATTTGAGCCCAGCCAGGATATCCAGGGTCCTGTGTTAAAGGTTTGGCTCTGACATTTAACTTAACACAGCTCTTGGCAAGGGTTACCCCTGTCCCAGGCTCGGCTCTGTTGACTAGAATAGCTCCCTTATCTGAATGTCAAGGTAGGAGGAACTAGATACATAGCAGGCAGGGGTGGAGGTGGGGGCTTAGGAGGTCAGCCATTCCATTCCTTGGTTTTATGAAGCGGGAGCTGTCTGCTCTGTTTTAAAATAAATTCAGAGAAAGCCACTTCACAAGTCTTTTTGAAAAACCTCATTCAGGTATTTTTAATCAAATATCTCCTTACCATCCTTTGTATCTGAACTCCCATTCTTCTTGTCTTTAGAGAAAAACCCAAAATTCCTCCATGTCTGAAAACTTAGAAATCATCTGATGATGGGTTCTCTCTTACAAACAAGGCCAGCTTTCAATGACCTGTCTGCAGCGCATACACAGTGAAAAGGTGAGTCTAAAAATGGATTCCTGGCCCCCTTATGCTCTTTCCATTGTTCCTCCACCCCCAGCTTAAAAATTCAATCAGTATTTGCTCAGAAAATGCAAGCTTTTGCTAACATTCTCCCAAAGGGAAATTACAATTCTGCCTGAATGATTACATTCCAAGGTCTTCAAAAATTAATTATCCCTGGCACATGCCAGGTGATCAAATAAGTGGTGGTTGAACTGATTTAAAAACAAAAACAAGGGCTGGAGCGGTAGCTCAGCAGTTATGGTGCTTGCTTGGCATGCGTGAGTTCATGGGTTCAAACCCCAGTACCCATGTACAAAACCGAGTGTCACAGCAAAGAAGGCCATGTGAAAAACTAAATAAAAAATCGATTCTCTCTGTCTTTTGCTCTCACTGTCCCTCTCTTAAAACAAAAACAAAAATCAGGGGCTGGAGTGGTGGCTCCAGGGTTACAGCGCTTGCCTGGCATGCACGAGGATGCGGGTTCAAACCCCAGCACCACATACACAACCAAGTGTCCAAGCAACAAAAGCCATGTGAAAAATTAAATAAAATTGCTTCTCTCTCTCTCTCCCCCGACCCCTCTGAAATAAATAAACAAATAATTTAAAATATTTTTAAAAACCAGAAGTAGATGTGGTTTTTATGTATGTGAATGCCCAATATACTCACTGGTGGCTTTGCCCACAGAAGGTCTGGAGAATCCTGTCACTTTAAGAGAAAATGGGAATTGGAGAATGGACACTTGGTTATTTCTTCCCTGTCCTGGGGTTAATTTCATCATAGATGACCAGAGCAGCCTTAAGAGTCTCCTTAATTCCCGGACAAGAAGCCCAGTCAAGTGCTTACAGAAAGCCCCTAAAGGGATCTTGCTATGCAGCCTGCCCCAGGGGCAATGAGAATGCTATGACAGACACACACAGAGTGATGTGCTCTGCACTGCCTAGGATATGCTGGCAGGCTCAGGGTCTGAGACAGCCCTGGGCAGGGTGAGTAGCATGTCCCATCTCCTGTCCCCATGCCCCTGCCTTCTCCTCCAGCTGAACTGCTTGCTGGATGGAGAGCACTAGATTTCTGTTTAGTGCAGATATGCTTCTTAAGTAAGAAATGATGCCTGTAGGTAAAGCCAGCAGTTGCTTGCAGCTTTTGGAGAGTCTATGCCTGAGTGTTTAGTCTCCTTTCTGACGGAGAGCTAGGTAGTAAGTCTGGAGAAGACCAGGGCAGGGCTGGGGGTGTCTCACAGTATGCAGCCAGTTGTGTTACAATGCTGGCTCCGCTGGTGTGTTTTCAAGAAAGCAGATGTTGCACCTCAGGACCCCCACTGATTAAATTATACATCCAAGCAGATGACATATCTTAGGTAGGCTCAATAGTTTACAATCCAGTGAAACTGACCAAGGTTTTCACGCCAGAGCCCAAAGCAGGATTCTACTCTCTGACTCTCACATCATTCCCTCTGCTCTGTTCATCCGCCAGATTATAGGAAGCCAGCTGATGGGATTAACACCAGCATCTAAGCAAAATGCATGGATCTGGGAGGGCTGGAACACCTTGCAGGGTTCATGTTTGATAATAAAAAGACTCCACATTCAAAGGCAGAGGACAAGGGTTTAGAAGATAACAGAGCTGTTACTTGGTGCTCAGAATGCTGTTAGCTTTAGTCTCATCTATAAAACAGCAGGACCAAGTTCTGCCCCACAGGACTGATGTTAGGATTAAATCATATAAACATGTCCTAGCTCAGCACCTTCATTTTACAAATATCAGCTTCTTTTCACTACCTCTTTTTCACCAGTGCTTTGGAACCAGAAAGCTCTAGAACCACATAGCTTGCTTGTGATGAAGACAAGGTACGTGTTGAAGTCAGACCCAGGTGAGAATCTCCCTAGGTAAGCTGTTTGCCTCAGGCAAGTTACACAGCTTCTCTTGGCGGCCATTTTTCACCTGTAGAGTATGGCCTGGGCCTCATTAAGAGGATTAAAACAGAATAAATTACTTGGTAAACAGATATATTTCCATCGATCATCTTTTGGTGTTTGAAAGGGCTCTTGCAATAGGTGCTGGACTGGCTCCCTGACTTGCCTAATTTTGGGGTAGTCCCTGCAACTTTGGGGATCAAACCAAGTTGGAGGAGTCAGCACTGACAGTCTAATCTACAGCTCAGGGACAGGAGAACTTGTTTGCAGGAAGGATGCTGCTCCAGAGATATACACCAGTTGGAGGAGAAAAGGAATGATAACAATATAGACTTTCCCTATTTCTCATTCCCTGACCTTGAATCCTTGACCCCTGACATTTGAGAACAGTTTGAAAGATGAGAGAGAGAGAGACAAGAGAGAGAGAGAGAGAGAGAGAGAAATGCAGGAAATGACCTGGGCAGAGGAGAGGGGCAGAAATAAGTCTGTGTTCTCAGTTTGGCCAGACTTAAAAGGGAAAGCAAGATTAAGCTGAGAATCCAAGGCTGAGACAGCTGCTGACCCCCACACTGGTCCTCTCTGCCCCCACTTGAAGGTAGAATCATTACCATCCCTAGTAACCTGCCTCATTCTCAGTGCCCTGGCCTCTCAAACCAAAGATAGGAGATTTTAGACACTCCAGGTACCAGGTCTGAAATGTTTATAGCCCTCTGGATGCTAGACTTCTCAGATCCAGGGCAGCCCGCTGCCTACTTCTGAGACATCTTGAATTTCCTAGCTGAACTTTGAACAAGCCCTGGTCTTTTTCTCATCCCACCCCCCAATCTGGCAGGTTCTCTGTGACAGGGATAATGGGCACCCCCAGAGTGACCAGTTCTGCCTTCCAGAACCTGCGAGCCCCGGTGAGAAATGGAGGAGGAAAAGACAACTTACTTGTTGAGATCAGAGCTTCCAAGTCCCACTGATGCTAACTTCTGGGATGTCCCTTAGAGGCGGTGCAGGGGGATTTCAGGGCTTTTGAGGAGACTCTCCAGCCCCAGCCATCACTCAACCGAGAGGCTGCAGTCCAGAGCCTCTCCCCTGCGATGGGTCCTCTGGGGCTGAGGCGTCTAAATCATCCCGTCTCTCCAGTCCCTTCACTGGCCAGCCTCTTCAGTCACTCCCTTTCTCTAGCAAGAGAGCATCCAGAGGCACTCGCGCTCTCCCTCTTTCCCTCCCTCCCTCCACTCTCTCCTCCCTCTAGTCTTCCAGGGTTCTCCTCCCTCTCGGCCCCCAGCCCGAAAGAATCTCCCGTTACGGAGATTTAAAGGGCCACCCACAAAGGCCGCGGAGGGCGGGGCAGGGTGGGGCTAGGCGGAGTGGAGTGGGGATGGGGCGGGCACTGCCAGTGATCTTCGAACGCCACCAGTTTGAATGGGGTGGCGAGGAGGAGGGAAGCAGGAAGAGAACCAGAACCTGCAGACCTCCGCTCTCTTCTGCACTGCCCACTGTACCTCCTGCCTGCGCCACCATTCTGATAACATCCTAGCAGGTGGAATTAGAGTGTTTCTGGCCACCCAGGTGCAAGGGCTGGTGACCTGTGCGCGCGGGTGCGCATGTGTATGAGCGCCCCCGTGCATGTGTAGGGAATGCTACAGGCCCGCGTGTACGTGTGTGAGCGCCCGCGTGTGCGCGCGGGTGTGTGCACATGTGTGGGCACCTGCGTGCGTGAGGTTTAGTGGGTGCGGTGGAGCAGACAGAAAAAACTCAAGGAAGAAAATGTTGGCTCAGAGGTTTGAAAGGGCAGCTCAGTCACTCTGCGATGGAGCTCAGCAGGTGGGCACTTCTCTTTGGGAGTCTGGGGAACCTCTGGGCTGGGCATCCACCGCCTAAGCTGTTGCTTCTGTGGATGGGGTGGAAGGTCCAGAGACAGGAACAGATATGCTGTTGGGGACTCTCTGCTTAGCCCCTGGACCTTTCCCACCCGCACATGTGTCCTGCCGTTGGTGAGTAGAAATGTCAGGGAAAGGCATCCTTCACTGAAAGACAAAGTGCAAGTGGAATGTATTTCTAGGTGTGGGCAGAACCTCCTCATGTCTCCCTGCCCTCCCCTTTGGATTCTTCTGGGCCTGGAGGAAAGATGATTGCATGAATCTATTCTTTAATTCACGTGAGTTGTAGGAAAGGCAGGTGCAGATGTCACCCTGCAAAGGGAGGGCTGATATCTAGGGAGTCAGCAGATTTCTGAGTTCTGGTCCCTTCGAGGTGGCCCTTCTTAACTATGGCCCTTTTATTGTCTGTTACCTAGTCTTTTGGGTTCAATAATCCCTTCCAGTCCCTGAGTCAGTTTCACGCAGTGCTCACAGACACAGCTTGATCCAGCATATGGTATCCCCAGCACCTAGGTATAGTGTGGGTGGATATTTATGTGAATGAAGACTACAAGGAAACTGGTTTATTCAACAGCAATGAGAAACATGCTTGTCACTGGAACTGGAGAGTACCAACTCTGTCCTTGCTGTGGAGACCAGCATCCACGGCCCACTGCCCTGTCCCTCTCCAGGGAATGGTTCTCTGAGCAGTCCCCTAGACAACCATCCTTCTCTTCTCTCTGTAGAGAGACTGATCATTCAGTATGGCTGCAAAATGCCCTGAGCAACCAGGAAATTTCTCTGCATGGCTTGGTGTTACAAACACTCTAAGCATTTACTGAGTCCAGAAGGGGCGCTGTGTCCTGGGGCAGCAATGACCTTTGGATTAAGTATAAAGATCATGGTATTCCTTCTGCCCTATGGGGGAGCCTGACGAACTTTTCAATAAAGCGCAGGACAGTCTGGGAAATATTGTCTTTCAAATAGTCTCTCTGTGATTGGGCCTTGGACCAATCAGTATCCAGCATAGACCTGACAGATGAAAAGAAAGGGTATTCTAATCACTGATTTTTGCAGGCTTAGGGTAGGCTTGATTTTCAATGCCCAAGTCTTCCCAAAAGCACAGATGATATTTGTTGATAAATGACACAGTTGCAGAACTACTCAGAGAGATTTGGAAGGTGCTAAGTGTGTCTTTCATTGTCTGAGAATCGATGAGGAGATTCTATAAATCAACAGAGAATTTATGTGTATTATCACTGTTAATGAGAGTGCAGACCCACCTCCTCTGTCCCCTTTGTCTACTTCTCTTACCTTTTATTGAGCAGGACATGAATTCACAATTAAAACTTTTCTCTTTAGAGCATGACACTTTTGGGAAATTATTTTTTCTCCTATTTATAGAAATTCCATTTGCATTTATGAGGTTAGTAATGTCTCATAAATATTTTCTATCAGATAAAATATTAATTAAAAGAGTTTGTTGAGTTATACTCTGAAATTCTAACTAAATCTCTTCTAAGACAAATATTTTAAGTAACTTCTCATGTCAGAAGAATTTCTCATACATTACTTATGTATGTTAATAAGCTCATTTGGAAACAGATATCCATCAATTAATGAAATAGACTTTCTCAATATTTAACAAATCATCATGCCTCAAGGATCTAGTTTGAAAAACAAAACAAAACATTGCAAAACCATTGAATCCTTTCTGGATTACCTCTTCTGATCCCTCAAGAAAGAAGCAACAGCCTGAACTTAGTGTTTCTGTTTGCTATGGTGTCTTTAAACTAAAACCACACACACACACACACACACACAATTTGATCCATGAACATTGACTGCATGCATAGTAGTTCCCCCTTTATCTACAGTTGCACTTTTCTGTTTCAGTTACCTGAAGTCAGCTGAGGTCTGAAAATATCAAAAGGAAAAATTCCAGAAATAGACAATTCTTAAGTTTTAAATCATGTCTCATTCTGAGTATATGATGAAAATTTACCCCATACCACATTGTCCAATCCAGGCACATAAATCATCCCTTTGTCTGGTATACCCACACTACCTACCCATTAGTCACTTAGTACCCATCTAGGTTGTCAAATTGGCTGTAGTATCTCAATGCAAATGTTCTAGTAACCCTTATTTTATTTAATAATAGTTTCAAAGTATAATAATGTTGTATCCATCCAGAAATGTTAAAGACAAACTGTTTATTGCTTCCTTTAGTTGAGAAGATGAACATTCTCAACTTAATAAGGAAAGAAAACATACCATATCTTGAGATGGCTATGGTCTATGGTAAGGTAGAAACTTCTATCTGTGAAATTGTGAAGAAGGAACAAGAAATCTGTGCTAGTTTTACTGTCACACCTCAAACTACAAAGGTAGTGGCCCAAATATGTGGCAGGTGCTCAGTTAAGATGGAAAAGGCATTGCATCTGTGTATGTATGCATAGGAAAAACAGCATATATAGGAGTTGATACTCTCCTAATATTAGTCATTCAGTGGGGGTCTTGGAACATATCTCCCACTGGCAAGGGGAAACTACTGTAAGTATTTTTATATTTGCTTACTTTTGGGGTTGATTAAGGCCTGCTATGTTTGAGACACTTCCACAGTTGCTTTAAAAGAAGCTAAAAAGCTAATAGTGTACTTTGATGAAAAAATCCCTCCCATTGAATAGGGAAGGTCAGCATATGTGCAGAAAAAGTTAACAGACAAATAAACAGTGTGGGATTTTAATTCCTAGGTGATAATTGGGTGACGAGGTTGAATTGACAGGAATGCTAACAACATTTGGAGAAAAGAGCTGAGGGTGGTCTCTGGCTGTCAGGCTACTGAGAGAACCAAACCAGAAGGGAGTCCAGGGTTTGCATATAAAGACAGCAGCTAGGGTGCACGTGAACCAGGGCTTGGCTAGACAAAGCTCCCATGTTGGAGGACCAGAAGCAAGAGAGGGATTGCATCCAGCGTTTAGGGAAGGAAGAGTGATTGAAGGCAGTGGCTATAATTAGTTGAGTGCCTACTATATGTAGGCCACTGGCAGTGTCTATGAGCTCCGCTAGGTGTTTCACAGAAGTAATGGCTCATAATTTTTTTTAACAATTTCAAGAGGAAACAGGCCCAGACAAGTAAAATAGCCTTTCACTGGCAGTTATTAATAGTAAAATTCAGAGCTTTTATCAGATCTCAATTCTGTTAGATTCTAAAACCCTCTTTCTAATTGTTATAGGCCAAATTGTGTCCCTCCCAAATTCATATGTTGAAATCCTAACCCCCAGAGCCTCAGTTTGTGGCTGTCTTTAGACTCTAAAGAAGTAATTGAATTAAAATGAAACCATTAGGGTAAGCACTACTCAAATTTGATCCATGCCTTTATAAGAAGAGGACATTGGACACAAGGAGACACCAGGAATGCTCAGCTACAAAGAGAAGACCATGTGAGTACACAAGAAAAGGATCGGCCTTTACAAGCCAAGGAGAGTGCCCAGGAGAGCCCAGACCTGTAAACACTTTGATCTTGAACTTGCAGCCTCAAGAACAGTGAGAAATAAATTTCTGTTGTTTAAGCACTCAGTCTGTGGTACAATATTTCATTGTGGCAGCCCTCACAATAATACCTTGTCTCCCAGAAGGGGCTTATATCCTAAGCTATCAAATTTGAACTTTATTTTGTAGATGGAAAGTAATTATTACAGATTTCCAGGTTCCTGAGACTTCTGTGGGAGTGGTGTGTGTTTTTCATTCATCTACCCATTCCAGTGATTAATTACAGGGTGTCTATTTTATGACCTCCAGGACTGCATCTTTGTCAAGTTCACCTCTGAGCACCACTTGCTCCCAGTGCCAAGCATAGCATCTGGTTTATAGTAGATGATCAACAAATACTGTTGAAAGGAAGAAAAATGTGGGCTAAATTCTAGTGGTGGTAAAAATGGCAAGGCAGTGTTTCCCAGGAGTTCACAGTCTAGTGAGGATGGTAATCAATGTTCAACTAGTTTCACAAAGGAATCAGCCTATGTGGTATGGAGATTATCAAGCAGTGCCCTCCCACAGAGCTTTTGCAAAGAAGGGTACTGTCTATATCTGTTCTGTTTAATGTGGCACTGTGACTAAGAAATGGAATTTAAAATTTTAATTTCAACAGGTGCCAGGAATGGTGGTAACTGTATTGGACAGCCAGGATCAGAGTCTGGCAGAGTGTTGGTAGAACGGATGCTGGTGTTGGCTGGAGATGATAAGAGTGCAATAAGGGTAGTGGAAGAAAGAACCTCATGAGGTTACATAGTGCTACACAGTCTGTCGGTGACAGTGCCAGCCCCTGGGAACATGTAAGAAATGCGGTCTCTCAGGCTTGGTCTGTCAAAGAGATTTTTCATTTTAACATGATGCTCAATAGGACAGCTGAGAAAGAATCAACAGAACTAGTGTTTAATAGCATCAGGGTACCAAATGAGCAGAGGAATTAAAACTGGATGACTTGGCATGAGCTAGGCTAAGCTCCCCTGAATCTTCAGGGATCTGGAGGCCCCATTTCTCTGGGGACACCTCGGCACTCAGAGTTTCCTACATTAGAGCTCTGACCTCCATGACCTGTCTCTCTGCTAACCTACCATCTACAAGTTCCTCGAGGGTGAGAACACTGGCTTTTATAAAGCTTGAATTCCCAGTGCCTGGCATCCTGGTTTTCGATCAGTAAATGTTTCCTAAATGCGTGCGCTCCTCATAACAAGAGTATGAAAAGCAGGAGGAATGGATGGTAGAAAGGAAAGCTGATTTTAGATGGTAGCATGCTAACTGAGGGCTGGGTGAGTCCCTGAATGACTTTATGAGAAGAGGCAGGAATGGAAAAACTGATAAGGGAATGCAGTTTGTCTCCCACGGTATGATTCCATTCTTCCCTGTTGTCCCGATCCACATCTGTGGATAGCGGTATAGACTTTGGGGTGTTATCTGTACAGAGAGAAGACTAAAACTCTGAGAAATAGTTTAGATACCTGGAAGAAGGGTGGAGAGGAAAGGGGAAAGGGCAGAGCCAGGGTCATGCTCCAGTCCTGTACAAGGGAGGAGGAGGAGGAGGAATGGGAGATAGAGGAGTAGCTTGCTTGGCCAGAGGATTCCCAACCAGGGTGGCAGCACCACATGGAATGGAAATCAGTGGTCAGTGTTCCACATTCATCAATAAGAGATTTATTTTGTAGTCTTTATCTCATGATGCCTTGTGCTCAGTACAGCAGGGAGCCAGAAAATGAAGCCACCGATCCAAAAAAGCCAAGGAAAACCTGCGAGGGGGAGAAGTCCACCTTTCATCAGGCTGGCAAGTTGTCATTAGTTACTTTGCAGGATGTGTTAAACATGTTTCGTAGTCATCTAAAAAGAAAAACGAATGTGCTCTGTGGGAAAACAACTGATATTCAGTTCTCGGCTTCTTCCAGTGGATAAACCTTCCCACCTTGAGGATCCCCAATTCATTTTCCTTGAATTTGAATTTGAACTGAAGCACCAATGGTAGCTTTGGCTTCTCTAAAACAAGCTTCACATTCCCGAATTTCCTTTCATTCATGAGTCCAGAGCATGTTCCAGAGAGGCATTGTTCACAGTGACAGGACGTCAGTGCTCTAGGGGCTGGACACCACAGCGCCGAGGCTCCCTCGCCACCCACCCGGTATGAGCTTGTTTACACTTCTTGAGCTACCAGCGAACAATGATCCCCCCACCCCTTTCCATTCTGTAAAAGGGGATAATATTGAGAAAGGAAAGACAATAAACAGCTTTAATTCCTTCAAAACTCTACCGACAAGAATCTCTATTGTGTTTTGTGAAAACTATAGAAATGCTGATCAGCAACCCCAGTCCTCGCCTGGAGGTGTTTCCACAAGGGGCCAATCGCGCCATCTCGTGGTTAAAAGAAATTCTGCACTAGGTAGAAAGCCTGTGTTTTACTCATTGCTTCGTTTTCGTTGGTTTCATTAAAGCAATACGTGCATATATTTGAGGCTCCACATCGTTATAAATAGTTTGTAATGAAAACAGTTGGTCCTCTTCTTCCTTCATCTCCTAGTCTTCAGAGGACACCGCTTTAATTTCTTTTAGCTACTGGTTCCCCTGGATTTTGCTGCATATCTCTAAATGAGAGTGACACTCCTAGCTGCTTGCATTTTAAAGCCTATTACCTTTCCACTGCTGCAGATGGAAGCATAGCTCTCTTTTCTTCCCTGCTGTCCCTACCACACGGCTGCGCGCTTCGTTTTTCTCTTTCTGCAATGAATTATGTCACAATGTCAGTTGAATAAAAACTCAGTTTGAATATTATTAATGCCCATAAAATTCTATTCATAGTGGATCTATGCAGAAAACTCTCATCTTCTTATCTTTTTAGCTCCTGCTTTCATCTTTTTGTATTTTTGTTCTATGTCTGAACTCTTTCTTCCAACCCTTCCTCTGGGATTTTGATTCTGCTATCATATTTTAATTTCCGAAAGCCCTCATTTTTTTTTGTTGTTGAAAGTTCATTTTTAAGTAGGATCCTTTCTGTTTGGAGATTTTTTTCTCCTTTAGCAATTTCTGTTTTCTCCAAGATGCTTTTGTTGTGTCAGTTATGTCTTTGCTCTGATTTTACTTAGGTGTGTGGTAACCTGGTAAGAGAAAGCTCTGGGGCTGTAGAATGGAGTGACATCTGTCAGGCTCCCTGGAGGATGCTCTGACTGAGCTTCTTCATTGCAGGAACCACTAAGGCATTTTTTTTTTTAAGGTAGTCGAATTTCTCAGATACAACTCTTTTGATCCTCTCCTTATTCCACAGGTAGACAGTACCACAGACTTCTATATATTTTGGGATTTTGAAGCGTTTGTTAATGGTGCTGTTCTTTTTCCTGTATGCCGTAGTTTGGATCTGTAGTGTCCCCCAAAGACCCATGTGATTAAGGCTTGACCCCTAGCTTGATGCTATTGGGAACTGGTATGAATTTTAAGAGATGGGGCCTAGTGGAAGCTTTTCTTGTCTTGGGGTATGCTCTTGAAGGGAACTGAGGGAACTCACATCCTTATCCATCCTCTGTTTTGCTTTCTGGCCATGAGGTGAATGGCTTTACACTGCCATGTGCCTCCACCTTGATGTACTGCCTCACTGCAGGCCCCAAGACAACAGGACCACCTTAACATGTAGCGGAACCTCCAGAACCGTGAGCCAAAATATACTTTTCTCTTTTTGAGTTTATTATCTCAGGTATGTGTTGTAGTGATGGGAAGTAGGATGCCATATGTTTTTTAAAATGTCATTGAACTGGGGTGGTAGCTCAGCAGTTACGGTGCTTGCCTGGCATGCACAAGTACAAACCCCAGCACCACATACACAACGAAGTCTTGGAGCAATGAAAGCCACATGAAAAACTAAATAAAAAATTGTTTTTTTCTCTCTCTCACTGTCCCTTTCTCTTTCAAAAATGTCATTGTTTGCTGTGCAGACATTCTAACCCTTGAAGATTTATGCATTTTTAAAAGCTGCCATTTTATTGAGATTTCAGATGAGAGTATTCCTTTAACTTGCCATCTTTACACTGAAGTCATTCATTCATTTTTAAATTGCCCGTCCTGCAAACATTTGTTGACCCTTTACTGTGCCATAGGCTCTGGGGTAGATTCTGGACTTGAAGTGATGAATAGAGCCACATTTCCTGCCCCCACAAGGATGTTTATGCTGTGTGGCAGCAGACAAATAAAAAGCTATATAAGCTTACCTAGAGTGGTGACACTTTAATGGTGATGATTGGGGGTCTCCAAGGGGTCAAGCTGACTGTTTTCCAAGGGACTCTAGAAGACAACATAGCTTAGAGCATTTCCTAAGCTCCCCTTGCAAGTTCAAACACCTGATTTCCAGCACCGCCATCTCCTGAGAATACCCATCTCCACCAATTACAGTCTAGCTTCCTGATGTCTAGATGGAAATGTAAATTCATTAATTAATGCACAGCGAGCTCCATAACTGCTGGAACCAGAGTACACATGATGGCTTGCTGTGCACATCTCCCCTGAAGGGAGGGAGATGGATGGGAAGTCGCATAATGATTGGAACATTGCTGGGTGAACCTGGAATCCATCAAGGGTGTGAATTGTAAATGAATAAGTGGTTATTGGTCTTGGCTATTGAGCAAGAAAAGAAAGTGGTATTCAACCGTCTGGAATGTTGGAGTCTGGCGAATGAGGTTGGCCCCTTCCTGAAAGTGCCTAATTCACAGCATATCTTGGACTTTTTCTTTTTCTTCAGATGTATCAGTTTACTCTTTGTGCCAGGACACAAAGCTGGTGGGCTTTTTCTGAAAAGGGTTCTGATTTCCTGTATTCGCTTTTCATCACTGTGACCAACAAAACATGACAAGAACAACTTAAATGAGAAAAAGAATTTTTTGTGGCTCGCAATTCCAGAGGACTCAGTCCATGGTCAGTGGGCCATTGCTCTGGCCTGAGGTGGGACAAAACATCCTGGTGGAAGGGCGTGGCAGCCAGGAGGCAGAGAGAGAAAGAGGGGAAGGGGTTGGGAAAAAGACAAATCCTTCCTGGGCATGTCCCCAAGTGACCTACTTCCTCCAGCTAGGTTCCACCTCCCAGTAGTCTATTCAGTCATCAATAGATTAATCTGTTAAATGAATTAATCCACGGATTAGGTCAGAGCTCCCATGATTCAAACCTTGTCTAAAAGCTCCACCTCTGCTACTGCACTGGGGCCATGCTTTCAGCACATGAGCTTTTGGGGGACATTCCAGATCTATGGCACTTACCTGTCCCCCGCCCTGCCCTGCCGATCCTCAGCTGCTCAAGCTTCCCCAGACACTCTCACTCTGGCAAAGGAAGATTTGATTGGGTGAAAGGGGCATTGTCATTCACTGCATCGAGATGCACTACATCTGAAGATAAACCCATGACAGGTGGTTGGAGAATGCCGTAAGGTCATAGAAAGAGAGTGCCCACTGTTCCTTTTTAGTATTATCATAAAACACTCACTGGGTAACTGTTTCCAGAGAATCACTTTCCTCAGTTGGCAGTTATTAGTCCTATGCCTGTTTTAAAGGATAAACCAAGTCTCAAAGCTGTTGGTGAAAGCTAGAGGCTCAAAGGGGATCTTCCACCTCTGCTGAGAATCTACAGGGCAAGGTCAAAGGGGACACTCAGGTGGATGCTCAGACCTTCTGTTTACTGAGCCAGGGAGGGAGAGGTGAGGCCAGGTGTGGGTTCTACATGCTGGGGTAACCCTACATCACTTTTGTTCCAAGGTGCCAGGGCAGTATGGGTAGCAAGGATATGAATATTATCCTGATTGAGGGTCACAGGGTTAGGGGTCAGCCCTGTCCAAGCTCTGCATCATCTTTTTCTTGCTTAAATGGCCAAAATAACATGGGCATGCTGTGAAAAGGACCAGACAAAGACAGGTAACTGTGTCGATTACCCTAGAAATAAGTCCAGGAATCCCTGTTGGGATTCCCTTGCCTGAGTATAGGTATGATAGACCAGCATCCTAGTATCCAGGCCTATATCTGACCTCATTGGTCTCTCCAGCCTTCTAAGAACATCCCAGCCACCCATCAACTCCATTGCTCAGCCCTGTGTGGTCCCTGGAGCCCCCAGAGACAACTGACTCTATCACAACATGACAACTAGGGAAGGCATGGTATGGCCTCCACGTGCATGGGCAGAAGACTCAGAACCAAAACCAGGATTTCCCAGTCCCTGGTTACATTTGACTGTAGCATTATGCATAGTGATAGAAAGTGATGTGAGCCAGGCACGGTGGTGTTCACTTGTAAACCCAGAAACTTGGGAGGCTGAGGCAGGAGGATCTCAAGTTTGAGGCTAGCCTCTGCAACTTAGTGAACCCTGTCTCAAAGTAAAAAATAAAACTGGTGAGGGATGTAGCTCAGTGGTAGAGCACTCTGAGCTCAATTCCTGGCACAAAAAGGAAGGAGAAGGAGGAGATGTATATATAGTATTTAGCACTTTGTACAATGTGTGAATTAAATGTAGTTTCCTGTTTTCAAGTGAGGAAGCTGAGAGAAAGGTTATGTAACTATCCCAAGGTCAAATTACTACAAAGTGGCCAAGTCAGACTTCAAGTGCAGATCCGCTGCCTCCAAGTTTGGTGCTTTTCCTGCCACCCAAGCTCCCTGAGGCACATTTGGGGCCCTTACTCTAACACATTTTCTGTTCCTGACTGAAATCCTCATGACCTAGCACCCAGGGGCCCCAGGCCCAGTGATACAGTTGGGGCCCTGGCTAGAAGGGTACTGAGACCCACTCTTGGACCCTTCCTTATTTTTCTAAGGAGGGCCTGGGGTTTGTGACTGGTCCTGTGCATCAAACACTGGCCCATAGCGTTAGTGTGAAGGATCTCTGAGCAACATGTGATGTGTGGGGCAAGTCACCATGGCATGGGGAGACTGTTCACATCAGCCAATGTGGCCAAAAAGCATCAAGTTCAAGGTTACTGGATTGGACAGAGTGTTTGTTTTTTTGTCATTGCAGATGCTGGAAATTTCCAGAGCCAGGTCTGTGTGCTTGAGTCAAGAGGCTGGTCATCATGAATTCATGAGCCTGGCAGAGATGCCTGCCTCTTGCCACCTCCCCGGGCATTCATTGTGCACATGCAGTGACCAGCTGGAGAGACTGTAAACTTGTCTTGTCTAATGGGGACATATATGAGACCTGAGAATCTGAAA
Organism: Aplodontia rufa; assembly: GCA_004027875.1. Classification (NCBI taxonomy): domain Eukaryota; kingdom Metazoa; phylum Chordata; class Mammalia; order Rodentia; family Aplodontiidae; genus Aplodontia; species Aplodontia rufa. Next base: position 20,648 of record PVKS010000134.1, read on the forward strand.
CAAAGTAAGGCGTGGAAGTGAAAAACACCAGGAAAAAACCACAGGCCAGTGTTGCTGCAATGCCGAGGGAAATTTCTCTCTTGACCCCTTCTCTGTAGCTTTCCAAAAGTCTCGAGTGGGATTCTCTGGCCCTATAGCCTGCCAGCTCCCTACCCCGGACCTTTCTTTGTAAACAGAGGCATGTAAAGAGCTGACCATCCTGAGGGAGTGGTGAGGGTCTTCCCAGAGCTGTTGGCTGTCAGGGACATTGAAGCGCTCGGGGAAGGTCGTCAAGCCGAACTCTCACCCTGCTGACTACACTTGGCTTTTGGAGTAGAGGCATGGTCACCAGCACAGCGTGATGGAGGCCACTCAGCTTTGTCCTATCCCCCACCAATGTGTGTCTTGGTCCTGGGAAGGTCACCTTGGTAGCTCTCCAGCAAATAGAGACCCCCAAATAGAAAGTGACACCACTGCTTATTTTCCCATAGATGACATAGTACAATCATTTATCCGAAACCATGGATTCTGAGCCCACAGATCCAACCAACAGATCCAACCAATCATGCATCCAACCAACTGTGGATTGAAGTATTGAAAAAAATCGCATCTGTACTGAATATGTATAGACTCTTTTCTTGTCATATTCACTAAACAATGCAATATAATAACTATTTACATAGCACTTACATTGTTTTAGGTATTATAATCTAGAGACACTTTAAAGTATACAGGAGGATGTGCATAAGTTCTATGTAGATTTAACGTCATTTTATGTAAGGTACTCGAGCACCATGGGTCCTGCATTCAATCTCCTCTGCAAATCTAGCAAGAAAGTATATGTACTCCTGCCTGTTGTGATAGCCCTCACAGAAGGCTCATCATGCTCAGAGGACATGGTGTCACCCCTGGCAGCCATGGCAGTAGAAAGAGAAGAAACTGCAAGATGACCCATGACAGCTTGAGAGATCTGTGCCTTGATCCCGAGCACATAGGAGACATCAGCTGGGATTTAGGGAATCCCAAGATTCCCTAAATCTTGGGAATAAACTTATTTGGTGGTGTAACTTTGCCAGGGAGCAGGCAGCTCTTGTGAGCAGGTTGTACAAAGCTAATTTTAGTCATTCTTTCATTCATTCTTCATCCTTGGGAGCGCTGGGACTCCCGAAACTTTGGAGTGTACAATGACAACTCGGAGGAGGAATCTGTCTCCTGGAAATAGCAAACACTCCATGAGAGTGCACACTGAGGGAAGTATTGATTATCTAGCTCTTGTAAACAAACAAAATAAAACCCACCAATAGCTCCACGAGTCACCCTGTGAGTTCCAGGTGCCATTAATAGGAGCTTGACGTCTAGCATGAAGGGTATGTTGGCCCTGTTCTACTTGGGCTGGAGGGAGTGCACTTCTGGGGTACTGGGCCCCAAGAGTCACATTTTAAAGATTTTAGACAGGCTGGAGTGTTTGGGTGGGTGTTGAGGGGTAAGCACAGAAAAAGGCAGAAGTGACTTCTAAATTCTGTTTCGGTTCAGGGGGTGTGTGAAGCTACTCATTGCTGTTTTCATTCCAAGAGGGCAGCATCCTGGGGAGATGGGGTTGCATTTTTTCAGAACGCCAGTCTGGCATCTAGTTATCAAAAACACTAGAATGGTCAAGTTCACAGAATTAGTGCTGGAGTTCGGTGATCCTGGGATTTTTTTTTTTTTTTTTTTTTTTTTTTTTGTGAAGGGCACGCAAGGGCTGATCATGATAAGCCTATGCCCTTGACTCTGAAATAAGGTTTAAAAAAATACCTCTGCATTATTCCCAGGCAGAGGAAAACTAGGTAAATGAGTAACTTCAAGGTATCTGTAACTTGCAGAGTGGAGAAGAGCTAATCATCTTTACTTAAGCATCTCACCAGAATGCCCACTCTTGCAGGTCACATGAGCAAAGTTACCATGTGGCAGTCCCTCATGAAAAAATAAAACTGAACCCAGGAGTCTGGCTTCTGTTTCTCTTGAACTCTAGTGTGAACATTTACGTTCTGCAGGCAGGCCATCTGAGGGCCTGCAGGGTCCAAAGTGCATGGCCCCGAATGATTCATTCCAGAAGCGGGCTGTCCAATTCCGTCCAGCCTGCACAAAGGGAACAGCCTACAGAGAGCTTCTCTTTATCTCCAAGGAACAGGAGATAGAAAAATATGATTGCTTCTTAGTATTGATGTAGCATTTGCTTCAGGGGAACTAAAATCTGTTAGTCTCTGGAGCATTTCTGTAAGGCAAGAGTCTCAAGGCATGGCTGAGAGATGACATCTTTTTCTAGAAAGTCTGGTTGAGGAGATTGAGGCCAAGTTTGTGGGCTCCCTCACTTTCTCTTCCTTATTCAAGTGCTTTTTTATGACTGGTGTGAGTGGTAGGGCTTCATAGATATCATATTGTGAGTCTTTGTGTGTGAGGTCTGTGCTTGTGGGATGTGCCCCCAAAATGTCCTAGTGAAGGAAAATTTTCATATCTGTCAAAAACATACTAAAGACGTCAAGGTAGAAAATAATATCAGTAAATAAGAAATTCTGGGTGCAATATGCAAAACTCCTCAAGACAGAAAATCAAAAACAAAGAAGCGTCAGCTAAGGGAGAGACCCACTGCTATTGCATTCCAGGACTTTGTCCTATCCACAGAGAGACACAATAGGGCCTGTCAGGGGACCTCAAAGGTCAAAGTCCGCATGAGTACAGAGTGTCCTTCTCCCACCTTGTCCCCACCTATTCTTCTTCGGCCTCATTGACCAGCATGTCTTCTCTTGAACCAACATTCCTTCCTTGAGTATTCTAATTTTGCTCTCTGACCCATTACTACTTCTTCCACTCCTTACCTTCCAAGATCATCTGTTGTAATTTTCCCTTCCAATAGTGTACAGTCTAAATATGATATACCCCCAATTTTCTAGCCCAAATCAACTTCCTCTTCTTTGTATTTAAAACACTTTCTGGACTTGGGGATTTAGCTCAGTGGCAGAGTGCTTGCCTACCACGCGCAAGGCCCTGAGTTCGGTCCTCAGCCCTGAAAAAAAAGGAAAAAAAAAACACTTCCTGTGCACTTACACCTTATTGTGTTTGTGACTCTCTTCTATAAAACGTTAAACTCTTAAAGGTCAAGGGCCATGCTGTCCTCATCTTTGTAACTCCAAAAGTGGCTCTCATGGTGCCATTAATTTAGCAAGGTGCTCACAAAATCAGTACTGACAGAAGGTAATCATCAAAATCCTCCCTTCATTTGCTTCTATTCCTTTTTAAAAAGCCCCTTAACCTGGATTTTCCTGTGAAGTGATATACTTTCATCTTGAATGATTGTCAGTGTTTTAGCGGGAAAGCTTTTCATTTCTTGCAAATGATTTTCTGAAAACCTTTCGGTTGTGAAACATGTAGAATAACAGTGTTCTTTCCTTCTTATCTTCTCAGTGGATGATCTGGTTACCTTCAGATTTTATCTTCTCCTTTACCTAGATATTGGCTTTCAAAATCAAGGCTCATAGATGAAAGAACCTATTCCAGCAAAGAGTCCTTGTCCTATCCCATGTAGGAGCCTGTGGGGAGATAGGTTTTGCTCCAATCTCCATTGCTGCTCCCCACTGCATTAAAGAAGGGGCTCTCACAGTGGTCACCATCTGTGGAGGGCAGCAGCCTGGCAGCCCTTGTTAAGATGGGGGATAGATTGTGGGTTCGTGGCTAGATGAGGTAAGGATTTCACTCAGTCTCACTGTGTTTGAATAACTTGTTAATATGACAGTTTTGCAGATTGCATGATACTTGGTGATGAAGTCACATATCAATAATTTTTGCCATGGATGCTGCTTTGCTCTTCCTGTCTGACTGTTGGATGTGTGGCTGCCGTGTATGCTTCCCACATCATGAAACAAGAACCCCTCTCTCAGAGAGAGAGAGAGAGAGAGTTAAAGAGAAAAGAATCACAAGCACATGGTCTAGCCTTGGAACAGTGTTTCCAAAAAGGAGCCCAACTCTCAGGCCAACCTTTAGACAGGCCATGTGGAAGAAAATGGGGTAAGATATCCAAAGATGACTAATGATAGCAGCAGTAAATTGAGGATTTGTCCAACTTTCGATCCACCCCAAATCAATATGCAGAGTGAAAATCAACCCTTCTAAGTCATTCTATTATTTATGGTAACATTTTTACCTTGGGAAGGATGGTAACACCTTCCCAGTCCTAGGAGTTGTAATTCAAGGGAGATCAGAGGCTCCTTCTGAATGAAAGATGTATTAGTTAGCTTTTGATAGCTGTGACAAAATACCTGAGAAAAATAAACTTAAAGGAAGAAGGGTTATTTTGGCTCATGGTTTCATTTCATACCAACTGGCCCCATTGCTTTTAGGCCTGTAGTGAAGCACACATCATGGTAGAGAGGGTGTAGTGGAGCTGAGTTGCTTACCTTGTGGCAGTGGAGAAGCAGAGAAGAGAGATAAAGAAAGAATTTGGGGAAAGACATACTATTCCAGGGCATGCCCCCTCCCCAGTGACTACTTCTCCAACTAGGCTTCACCTCCTCCAGTTTCCACCACCTCTAAATAGTCCATTCAACTGTGAACCCATCAGTGATCTATTGATGAGATCAGAGTCCTCCTGAGTCAGCCACTTCCCCGAATCCCCTTCCCTGAACATTGCCACACTGGCGACAAGGCCTTTAACATATGAGCCTTTGGGGAACATTCCAGGTCTAAGCTATAACAAAAGAGATCCATCATCTCTGCACTTGTTCCATCTTGCCTAATCTCATTCTAAATTCTTCAAGACAAAAAGGGACTGTGCTTTCAGTCAGCTTTTTTGTTGCTGTGACCAAAAGACTCAACAAGAACAATTTTAGAGGAGGAAAAGTTTATATGGTGCCCACAGTTTCAGAGTTCTCTGTTCACAGATAGCTGGCTGCACTTTTGGGGTTGGAGATGAGGCAGAACATCACGGTGGAAGAGTGTGACACAGGAAAGCAGCTCAGAGCATGGCACCAGGAAGGAGAGAGAGAGAGAGAGAGAGAGAGAGAGAGAGAGACTGCCCTCACCGCAGTCAAAATATATATTCTAAAGGCACACCCCCAATCACCCACCTCCTCCAGCCACACCCTACCTGCCTACAGTTACCAACCAGTTAACCCCTATCAGGGGATCGATGCACTGATTAGATTAAGGCTGTCACAACCAATCACTTCACCTCTAAACTTTCTTGCATTATCTCACACATGAGGTTTTGGAGGACATCTTATATCTAAACCATAACAGTGCCTTTGAAATTTATTTCACTTTTATTACACTAATTTACATGCAAAATTTTAAAATGCTCTCATTTGCCCCGTTCCTATAGTAGTTCTCTTCTTTCCATCCTCCCTATATAGCCATATAAAAATGTGTTAGATCAATCATATCAATACTTAATGTTTATTATTATTATGATTCACTAAATATTGTTCACAGCTGGACCAAGTTAGTGTATGATAAATATATTTTATTTCCTTTATACGTGCTTCCATTCAGTGGATTTAAACAATTTTCTCATTTTCTTATTAACTGAGTTTGCTATGCATCTATCACTGATTCTTCCTGGAAATCTTCAGCACCATAAGTCACCTTTAAACATTATCATTGACAACTTGATCTGACCTATTGTCCCTGAGAGACAGCCACCCCTCTATAATGACTGTCCTCAGGGCTGGCTGGGAACACATTCTCTGAGCTGGCCCTTAACCATCATGTAAGGAAGACTGTAGCTCATTTGTCCTGGGGCCCCTACATGTGGGATTTCTTGTATCCCATTTTCTGAGTTTCTTTTCTTTTTGGTGTATGCATCTTATAAGAATTTCCTAGGAAATGGTTTGGGAGAAGTAACATTGGAATCTTTTTTTAATTTTTTAATTTTTTATTTTTTTTGTAACATTGGAATATTGTATCTCTGAAATTGCCTTTAATCCACCTGCACATGTAGTTGAGGGTTTAGACTGTGTGTAGAATCATTTTTCTTCACAATTTTAATTTAGAATCCCTCCACTGTGTTTTTGTAGCACCCCATATGGCTGCTGGGGATGCAGGTGCCCTTTTGCTTTATAATTGTTCTTAATAATTTATGTGTGATGTATATCTTTTGCATTATATCCAATGTTTGGTAATTTAATAAAATTTCCTTGAAGTGGGTGTTTGAAATTTTTTTTTGGTCTGAGATCTTAGTGGAACTTTTTAATTTAGAATTTGTGGACTTTCATTCTGAGAATGTCATAATTTCCTCCCTCTGTTTTGTCAGTACTTTCTTTTTGGAAGTTATAGGACCTAGATTGGGTCCTCTAGAAAGCAGATGGTAAAGCAGGATGAAACATAGAAGAATTAAGGGTGGTGGTGACTATGATAGGAAACTGGGTGGTACCTGGGAAAAGCTGGGGAATGGGGCAGCAAGTCTGACCCCGAGAAGGAGAGGTAGGGAGGGAAGATTGGAGTGATGCTTTCTAGTGCATTCCCATCACTGAGCCAAATCCCTGTCATGGAGTCCTGCCTTTTCCAGAAACTGGCCTACTTCGGTACCTCACTCAGTTAGTCACTGGGAGCAGTCCATAGGAGTGTGGCCTTGGAGTAGAAGCTGTAGTGGGTTCCACTGGGTGCAGTTGGAGGTCTGCCAGATGTAGTTTCATGGCTTCCATATGTTATCATCATGCAGATGTGAAGTCCCTTGCATTTATCCTATTCTTTCCTTCTTTTCTATCATTGCTTCTTTAAAAAGAATCCTGGGAAATTTTCTAGACTTTTTTTTTTACAAATTTTTATGCTCTTTCTCATTCTTGAAATCTTTTTGTCTAGCTTCCTGTTCTTGTTTCATGTCTATAGTATTATCTCTTCTGTGGGAAGACGTGTGGGCTTTAAAAATTCATTTTACTGCCTGATTTGTTTCTATCTACTCAAGATTCTCTATATAAGTTTGTCTGGTGTTTCTCTTTCATGTTCTTTCCTCAAATGTCTGATGACCCTTAACCGCCTGCCATTTAAGAGAGTGGTACTCACAAATTCATTTGAAGTGGTAAGGAAGGGGGCTGAATTTGATCTTTCCAGGTAGAGAGACCTCTAGGCAAAAGCACCAAGAGGTCTTTCCTTTCTGCCCCTTTAGTTTTTGTACAAAGAACTTAGTCTTCCTCCTGTGAGGCAGTAATCAGGCACTTGAATGCTGAGTGGAGGAAGGGATCTGTGGGCATCCCATTTGTGGGTTCAGATTTTTACACAACCCCCTTTAGTCTCCATTACAGTGCCTTGCCTCTTCACCCTAAGCTATGCGTGAAGTACCCACATTCATGCCCTTTTGAATTTTCTCCAGAGCAAACCTCAAATTCTGGGAAGCTGTTTCCTATAAAGAATTTCAACGAACTTTCCTGTTTCCAGCCCCACACTTCAGCCCTGCCTTCAGAGGGGCCTGTTCTCTTCCACCTCTCAGCTTTTGAAAGTGTGCAGCTTGCTCTTGGCAGACCTCTTCCCCCATGGGCTTGGGGTTCAGGTTTTGCAGCTGTGCTCTCTTTGGTTGTTTTTACAACTTTCAAAATTTTGTAAAACTCTGTTGACCACTGTTGTCTCTTTTCCTACTGCCTTTATTGTTGTGGATTTTTGCCTTTTGGTTCCTTTGCTCCCATTTGTGTTGGGCAGCAAAAGTAAATATTGTTTAGTCCACCATCTTTTGATTATAAGATTCTTTCAAATTTTTCCCTTGATGTTTAGAATGATGAGCCCAGGGCTTTGCATAGAATATATATAGTGCCACAACATCTACAATTAACACTGCTTTTTAATTAACTTGAGAAGAAGCAGGACACTCTTCACTCATGGGATATCTTGTCCACCTTGTAGATAACCATCTCTATGAAGAAATGGCTGGGGAATACATTATTGCCAGTAGGCCTGAATTTGAACCTCAGCTTGGTCCCATTCTGAATGTGTACCCAGAAGCAAATATTTGATCATCCCTTTGTTTGCACATTGGTTAAAATCATGTGCATTCCAAAGATTGGTAGGATGAACCATGATGCTGTATGTAAAGTCCTAGTACAGACCTGGAGCTCACTTCCTGTGAATTTCTCCCCTTCCTCTTTCCAACCAGGAAGAACTTGTAGCTTTGCTGGGATTGCTCTCACCTATTTGTCCGTCCTGCACCTACCACTTTCCCTGGGCTCAGAATTTGGTTCCGCTTTACAAAGTCCTGCCTGCTTTCCCTGCCATTTGTCCCTGAACTTGCTCCAGGGGTCTTGTCGCCTAGAAGCTGTCATATACTCTATTCATTGTATGACTAGGAATGTCCTCTTTCCCCCCAAAATCCATCAGGTACCTCTAAAGCCTTTTGGCTTACCCAAGTGGTCGTTGTTGGAATAGTTGTTATGAATAAAATAATATTTTTGAAAATGTTCCAAATTTCTTTAAGGAAAATAAAAGAAAACCACTCCTCTTACTTTGATCCTCATTCAGGTGCAGAGGTGAGGAGACTCCAGATTGACGTATATGAATTCTCTCACCATCAGCGTTGCCAGTGTGCCATGACACTGGGGGACCAGGACAGAGTGGGGCAAGGGGAAAGGGGGAAATGTGGAGCAGAAGAAGAGAGCCTCTTTCCTCACTTTGCTGCCAATTGCTGCTCCAGTGAGGACCCAGGTTTCCTTTCTGACCACAGAGGTGGTGAAACAGCAGACAGCAGGTGGAACCTGAACAGATTTTCTCCAAGAATGCAACGGGTAGGAGGAAAGACCAAGAAAACAGTCAGATTGGTTTTACAGAGGGTACAACTTTGTATCCGGACAAATGTCTTTACTTGCTCATTATCATCGAGATTTGTGGAAGAGAAAGAATGCATCAGCCCTGCCCTCCTTGTTGCCTAGCAACAGGTCTTTTCTCATTCCCGGAGGGTACAAAGGGGTTTTGAAGTGGTGGTACAGGAGAAGAGGATGGGGACAAAGGTAATATCACTCCCTGGGCTGGATCATAGTGAGATATTCTGATGCTGTTGTGCAAGAGGTACTTGTAAATGAATAAGGCAGCAAAGAAAACATTTATTTTCCTCATTTGAGGTTTATTCTGTACTGTTTCTGAGAAGCAGTGTTTACCTTTGAGAGGTTCCTGTTTGTGTGTGTATTTGCATATCCTCAGTCATCAGCTGGATAACTGGGAGGATGGAAAGCTACCCACAGCTCACACTGGCAGGGAGGCAGAAGGTCCACCTCCCGGGACTGCTGCTCTGGACATTGGATCGGGAAAGTCCTTTCCTGAGATATTCTGTGGGACCCCAATATCTCTTCCACCAACCTCTGTGACAGTCCCCATCTGGTCTGAATATCTTTATATGACAGTAAAGGTCCTCCAAGAAGCAGACTTAAAGATAGCATTAAAAGTGCAGAGATTTTCTTAGGGCAAATGCCCAGATGAGAGAAAAATGGGAAGAAGCCAGGAGCATGTGTCATCCAGGGCTGATCCTGGATGAGAGGAGGGAGGGTGGGTTGCAGGAATGTCCTGGACCTCTGGTGGGTCTAAGGAAGATTGCACTTGGCTGTACAAAGGTTCTCTAGCCACAATCACCCTCAGAAGAGCCCACCTCCCTGGGGAGTGGCCTCTTTAGCATCTTCTTTTGCTGAGAGCGCTTGCTGTTCTTGCATTTGGAGGTCTGTAAGGTGTATTCTTGTGGCCCCCGCCAATCCAGACTTGGGGAGATGAACTGCTTGGAGTTGGGGTGGAGTTAATCTGGGGTCTTGGAGTATCCCACCTGATAGGAGAGTAAGTAGAGAGGTAAGTAGAGAGTCATTTAGTGGGTATTGAAAAAGGAGGTGCTTTTGGAGAAAGGAATAAACCTAGGGACAGAGAGCAATGACCGGGAACTGGTGTGCCCATGAGGAGACCTTGTATGGAAGGGAAAGGTGATACTTAGCACAAACTTCAAATCTCTTCTCTTGTTGCTGCTCCCTGGTAAGGTCCCTTATAATCAAACTCCACATGGGAAATGCTACTATAACTGGTTTTACTTACACTGATATCTTTGTTTGTGTTGGTGTAACAATATATGTGAGACTGGATAACTTATTAAACAACAGAAAGTTCTAGAATCTGGGAAGCCCAAGACCAAGGCAATGGCAGATTCAGTGTTCGGTGATTACCCAATCTCTGTACCAAGATGTTGCCTCAAAAACTGTGTTTTCACCAGGCCTAAGGCAGATGGCAAAAGGGACGAATGCTGTGTTCTCACAGCAGAAGAGAATGAACTCGCTCCTTATACAAGGGTCCTTATACCACCCTTGAGAGCTATGCTCTCTTGACTTATTCACCTCCTGAAGGCCACACCAATTAAAACTTTCACACTATCAGTTAAGTTTCAATATATAAGACCACAGCAACCTACTGTGTTCTGTTTTCTTCTCTATAACAACGGGCTGTACTTATAAGTGTTTGAAACTAGAGTTTCCTTCTTGCATATAACTTTGCATCAATTTCCATTTTGCCTTCACTATGCTCATCACTATGCATCATTTCTCCTGTGGAAGATGGTGGTGTCAGAATCCTCAGCAAATGTTCTCCAAGCTGCAGTGCTCTGTGGACGTATCTCCTGCTCTTTCCTCACTTCCACTCTTGAGAAAAGGCTGATAGCTCATGTCATCAGATAGGAAAAGAATGCATGGCCCACAATATTCACTCACTGCTGCTGCATGTGAAGTGACAGCTTCCTAAGGATTGTTTCCAGGTGCTTCTGGAGGGTGACCAGATATAAAGTGTGCTGGTCTGAGGAGGACATGTGACCTGGGGAACACTGGGAAGGAAGTCACTGAGAAGGTATCTAGATGAAAACTCCTCTCTCCCAGTAGGGACTACTACAGAGAGATGACTCTAGCGGGCAGAGAGTGCATTGAATGTCAGTAGCATCTGCTGATGGTGAGTATGTTGCCCACATTGTCTCACCTACTTTCCACCACAGACTTCCCAGGCTAGGCGAGAAGGTAGGCAACTTGCTCTGAGTAACACAGTTGATGGAGCAGGGTCTCAACCTTGTCTGTCTACTGCAAACCTGTGTTATAGAATATTACATTGTCCTATGACCAGGGTGATGAATGGAGGACCAATGGAACATCAGCCTGACATTCTGGGATTGTTATTTTAGTCAGCAGGCAGGTGAGACTTTGGAGGGGCTCCTTGATGACCCCTGGCTTCTCACCTTGGAGCATCTAGCCTCTTGTGCACACATGCTCAACCTCATGCATTTGGTTTAGTCACCATCAGCATGTGCACAGTGGCCCTCTGGTTCCAAGCCATGGCTCCATAAACAAATCTTTCTTAATTAGACTTGGCAGTTCAACACCTTTGGTGTAGCTAGCCCATTTAACTGCCACGCCTACTCTTGTTGGATCCGGTTATAAAGTAAACTATGTTCTTTGAGAGCTGTTGCATACAGATGAGTCAGCCAGTCTGAGCTGACCCACAGACTCATAAAAACCAACAGGGCCTCAGGTACCCTCACCTGGGGCACCCAAACCCTGAATCAAAGGTGCAAGGACTTGCCCACATCAAGGATCTGGCTGCTTTCTTGGGGATCAAGAAAATGAGTTTTTGTCTCTACATTTACACTGGCAATCCACGAGGTAAGGGGAGAAATACCACATTGTTAATTCTTAGGGAAACTTAGTCCTGTTTTCTTCATCTCAAATCTAGACAAACTTGTCCATCCACCGCCTGGGGATAAATGTATGGTTTTAGTTCATTCACTGGATGCTCCTGATCTGCTGGTTACATGGGGATTATAGCTGCCTTCCCTGGGCCACTTCACCATCCTGGAGCTGGAAGGCAATTAGTCTTCGGTTGCATCACAGTTGGTTCCAAAGTCTTGCAGCAGTGACGTGTGTAGCACTCTTGTGTTTGATGGCATCTTTTCAGTTACTGCAAGATCTTGGTTAGCAGCAGAGTCCCTCTTGGGCCTCATTCATACAGAATAAAGTAGCTAGTGTGGTCTAACATGGAAAAGGTTTATCTGAAAAGACAAGTTAGTAAGACATTCTGCTTACCTTCACCCCATTTCCTGATAGCACCTTAGGAAATTTTGCACCATTTCAAGCGAATGCAGTTAGATTTCTCAATACTTGTGAAGTTTCCTAAATATTGCTATGACAAATGCTCTGTGACAGTGATGTCAATTGTTTCCCTATGCTCTGTCAGGCATGGAGCTCCTTTTCCAAGCATCTATATCTTATAGATTGTCCACAGTTGCTCAAAAGAATTTAGTCTTTTGCAATTGACAAATTAGGAAATTTGCAAAGTCTGCAATTTTCAATTAGGAAAAATGGGGCTCCCTCCCTTTGGTTGGGTGTAGAAAATGGAGCAAAACTTAGTATTTGGGTAGATAAGGGTTTGTTAGACACCCCATGTTGGAGGAGCAGCCCAGTCTCTGAAGGTTCCCTTGGGCCACGGGCTCGACTTGCATTGTCTTCTTCTAAGGTGTTTTGTGTAAATATATTCTAAGTCAGTTTCAGCTTTTAAAAGCCTAATGGATGGGAAAGTATGGATCATCAGAAAAGCTTAGTTTTCCTTTTCTTTGTAAATCAGTCATGAAGATGGATTTCTTTCTGCTTAAGGAAGTGAACCAAGTCAGTTTAAGTGCAAGTTTAAGGCTGAACTTGCAAAGGAGCAGAATGTATGGATTGCTTGTGAAGGGTTCTTGGAGCTTTGATGCTATTGGTAGCTTATGGTTTGCTCTAAGTTTCTAAAAAAAAATTAATATAAGATGCTTGTAATGACCAGGCATGCTTTGCTCTGGAGACCTGAGGCTTAACATTTCCCATGCATGTCCCTTTCCTTCTCTCTGAAAAACATTTTTCTGTACGAGGTCAGCAGCCTACTCTGGACCTTTTCACAGCTCAGTGATTTTCCAAGGAAAATCATGGATCAATGGCTTCTCAAAAAGCCCTTTCTGGAACCAGCTTGGTCCTGAGTTTAATCCACATTTAACTCCCCTTTGCTACACAATTTAACATGTTGATCGTGACTATTGTTTTTCTTTTATTCATTCTTGTCCTTCTCATTCATATTAATATTACACATGCATTTTTTTTCTTCATTTGCCTTTCAACAAGCTTAAAATAAGAAAGTTTATAAATGTTCTGGGAGCTGTGCTAGGTCCCAGGAAACTGAATGGCTTGGGAAACGCTTGTAATTACCAGCAGTGCTTTGCTATGGAGACCTGGTACTTGCACTCCAGGTGTGTGTGTATGAATACCACGATGACCGGGCACTGCTACACAACAATAATTGCTAAATGCACAGGGCAGAGTGTTGCACTTTGCCTATAGAGGACTTCATGGAAGCATGATCCTAAAAGCCCTGGCCAGACAGAATGGTATCCAGTGGGGGCCAGAGAAGACGATGAGGAATAAACCACAAAGTTCAGGTGATGAGGGGCCCCATGTGTGACATGGAGGAGTTCAGTAGTATCTGAAAGGCAGTGAGAAACCATGGTAAGATCCTAGTTACTCCATGCAAAGTTTGCTCATCTGTGAAATGTAAGGTGGGCTGGAGTCGGGTAAGTTCATTGCCAGGGAACCCAGGCAGGAGATCACCGAGAGATAAAGGGCTCAAGATCTAGCAGCTGATTGCTGTGGAAGGGGACAGGTGAGGACAAAGTGGAGGCTGACATACAGCAATGTCCCCAGCATCCACATGATGAATGCACTTTGAATGGCAAAGAGTGTTTTCTTTATACTTAACCCTCACACCACCACAGTGCCCTCAGCCTCAGAGAGATGAGTGGACTCCCTGGAAGTTACGGTAGTGAGGGTTGTGTAGGGCAGGGAATTGGCTTCTCAAGTGCTGCCTCCTCTTTTCCAAACCAATGAAATGCATGCTTGTTTGAGGCTTCAGCAAAGTGACATGTCTCTTGTACCTGGGTGCTTGGGTCATAAAAGTGGCATTGCCTTAGATCTATAGTCAGCCGTATTTATGAATCTGTGCTAAACCCCAGTGTCACCCACCCCATAGGAGGCAAGGCAAAGAATTGTTGCTCCTTACTGTGGCAGCCTACAGCTGAGACGGAGTTAGCAAAAAAATAGTAAGAGTTGCTGATAGCAGGAGCCTCTTGTAATTGTTACTGCTCCTACCATTCAGCACAGTTGTACTCCTGCACAAGTGCAGACACTGGGCTGATCATCAACACACACTTTGCAGTCCCCTTTGTCAAGGAGGTAAAGGGAAATTCAGTCTGTGTCTTCTGAGTTTTCCCCACCTGGCTGCAGGGAACCTGATGGTGTTCAGGAGGCAGGCTGATGTGTGGGGATGAGGCTTCTGCACCTGGAGGCCATTGTCTCAAGCACTTCCTGATCTTAGGGACTGAGGGGATCAGCTTCTTGAGACAAGTGGCACTCTTTCAGCGTGCCCTGTTTGAGAAACTGGCCCAAGACACATAGGTGGTACATGGTAGAACTGAGATTCAGACCTAGGTCTATCTGACCCCATCCATTCCTCCTCCTCTCACCTTGCAGGCAGGGTTACAGACCTTGAAATATACAGTGAGGCCCCCCAGTTCAGAATGTCTGGAAAATCACCAGTGTTTAATTCCTGATTGACTTCAGGCTGGCCACTGTAAGACAGCCCTAGGACTGAACTGACTCCCTAGAGCCGAACTCTTGAGATCCTGACAGGGACCCAGAATGATTCCAGCTTAGCTTTTCTAAAGCCCAAAGAGAATATAACAGAACATGCATCTTGTTGCTAAGTCTAGTCACCAGTGAACAAATTATTAGCACAGAAATCAATAAATTTGTGCAGTAACTAACTGAGGATCATTGGATAGGGCGTTTGGTTATAATGGCTTCTTTGGACATTTTCTACTTTCTCTTTTCCGTACATCAACTGGGCCTTTTCAAAGGTGGAAGTGATAGGATGACAAAGCATTTAGGCACATAGAGAGGGATCAGATCTGTCTTTGCAAATAAGGCCATTTCTATTTTACGGATTGAAAAAAGATAGTACAAAACTCTGCTGTTATCACTCAAGTCAAAGGCAAAGATGGAAAAAGAAAAGAAAAGAAAAGAAAAAAAAAGTCTAGGTCTTCCCAGGGTTCCATCTCCTGGAATAGAAATGATTCATGAATAATATTAGCTCTGCTTTGAAACAGCAAAAAGTGGTTGGATGGATTATGTGCGTCAGAAATCTTCAAGAACAAACAGGGAGTGTGGAAATTGGAGAAACAAAAATCTTCCTTAAAAAATAAAAAGATGAATGAAAATTATATAGAAGCATATGGGAGGTAGTTCCTTAGAAAAGTTAACAGTGAACAAAAACTAATCTTTAAGTCAGAGGAGTCCAAGGGGTCCTAGCAGTGCTGGGATGCGCTGCTCCCGCCGGGATGGTCCGAAGCCATCCTTGCTGAGGTTATCATGCAGGGTGTTCAGAGAGAGTGCTGGGCAGCCTTGTCAGAATCTTTTAGTCCTTTAGCAAACAAGAAAAGAAACGGTACGTGGACACATGTGCATGCACAGGCAAACACACACAAACATGCACTCACAGCTCATGAATTCTTTTCAAAGAAAGAGCAGGAAGAAGCCCAGGATGGTGCAGAGAACAGGCAACTTCAGAGGTACTGAGAATTCAAAGATGCTCTGGCCCAAGTAGCTGCTCCTCCATAACCCTTGTAAGGGCTCTAATTGTCAAACAGAAAACCCCAACCAATATCATCCCATTAAAAAACAGCACTAAAATGCTCACTTTAAGCAATCTTTGAGACCATTTCACCTGCTGTACAAAGGAAGAAAACTAAGGCCCATAGGAAACAACAACTTGCTCAAAAGACCCAGGAAAAAATATTCATCTGAATTCTCCTAACAACTCCTTCGATCAATTGTTTCCTCACTCAAAGGAGTTTGCTGTTATTTTCCTGAATTGGTTTCCCAAAAGCAACAGAATCTACCCAGGCCTGGGAGCATCTGCCCTGAGCTGTGTTCTGAAGTTAGGATGCTTAGTAGACATTACATTCTAATTAGATGTATGTGCTTCTAGGAGAAGATTCTGTCTGAATACTCTAGAATGGAAGCCAGAACTTTCCATTTAGTTAGAAATTTCCAACGTCCGTGCCTCTTCATCTCCATTTGAACAAACACTCATGTTTCTTGGCTCAGATTCAGGAATTACATTTACCAGGGTGTATCAATGTGCCACTTTATCCCCTGAGAGTTGATTTAAATATGCAACACAACGCAGTTGAAAGCAACAGAATTAGAACAGCCAAAGCTCTCAGGTGACCACCCCTAAGGGAAGTCTCATGGTTCATTACCCTTGATTAAATTCTTGGGAGCTTTCCGGCTCTTTCCAGATCTGCCATTTGTCCTTGAGGGGCCCGATGAAACTTGGAAACTATGAATCACTGCTGTTAGGTTCTCATAGGAAAAGTCTCCATGAAATTTGGTCCCTTGGAGTGTGAGTCCAATGATGAGATGTTCAGAGAGATAAGAGTGGCCCCAGTCCCATGCTTGGAGGCACTGTGAACCATTTCAGGGTCCAGGGTATTCTGATGCTATAAGGGGGTTGGACCACTGATGAATTATGCACAAAGCATGGAGAGCTTGAATTTGGTTCAGAGATAAGGCACAAGCACAATCATAGGATCACTTTAGAAGACCTCTGAGAAGCCCATGCCATGCTAGTTTGTGTAAAGTGTGAAGACTTCTGCTCTGCAGAAGTGTCAGTCTCATTGGGAGGACAGATATGCTGGCAGACATGAGTGCTGCCATGTTGCCCAGCAGAAATCTGATCAAGTACATTCTAGGTGACTTGGACCTCTCGCCCAATCTATTTCTTTTTTTTTTCTTTTTTTTAAGAAAGAAGGACAGTGAGAGAGAGAGAGACAGAAAGAATCATTTTTTATTGAGTTTTTCATATGGCTTTCATTGCTCTGACACTCAGTTGTGTACGTGGGTTGCTGGGGTTTGAACCCGTGTACTTGTGCATGCCGGGCAAGCGCCGTAACCACCGAGCCACCGCTCCAGCCCCCTCGCCCAATCTATTTCTAGGGCAGCCCCAGGAAAGATTTTCTCATTCTACAACTACTCCAGAGAAGGGAGTTATAAGAAATTCTAACTGAGAATGCTCATTTGGAACAGGTCTGAGAATTAGAGTTTGGGGTTCGTCACACTCCTTGCCTTGTCCAAATCTATTGAGCATAAGAATCATTGCAGGTCTCAAGGTCAAAACCACTAAGGAAAGAAGCTGCTGAAAAGTGGAGAGAGACATGAACAGAATTGGGATTTTCTTTCTTTTTTTTTTAAGAGAGAGGGATAATGAGAGAGAGAGAGAGAGAGAGAGAATCAGTTTTATTTAGTTTTTCACGTGGCTTTTGTTGCTCCAACACTTCGTTGTGTACCTGGTATGGGGGTTTGAACCCATGACCTCACTCATGCCAGGCAAGCACCATAACCATTGAGCCACCGTGCCAGCCCCTCAGAATTGGGATTTTAATCACCTTATTAATATGTGCATTCTTGCAGCTTGGTGTTTTATAGCCAATACTCCTCCACTTACAATGGGGTTATAACTGGATAAACCCTTTGTAAGTTGATAAAGTTATAAGTTGAAAAAGCATCTAACTCAGCTGACCTACAGAACACCCTGATTTAGCAGGCCTGGAGAAATTGCTGCTTCCCCTTGTAATCTATTGCCCAACCTGGAATCACGGTGGCCCATATCATGAGAGTATCATAGTACATATCGCTAGCCTGGGAAAAGATCAAAATTCAAAGGACAATTTTCTACAGTATCATAAAATGGAAAAATCCTAGGCAGAACCACCATAAGTTGGGGGCCACCTATGTCATGCACAGTGAGGGAAGGAGAGGGAGAGGGAGGGGAGGACCCCAATGCAGGATGGCACCACAGCAATGTGAGTGGAGGGATCTGGGCACCCAGGGTAGAGTGGGCAAACTCCTCCCATGGGTCTGACTCCAGGCGCCCTGAAAGGAAGCTGGAAATGGGCTGTCATCAGAGGAGGGCAGGCAGGGTAGGGGCTGAAACCACTTTCTAATGTTAAGGGACTGGTTTCCTCATACCTCTGAAAATGATACAATGTTTGATTTAATCCTCAGCTGAGAGATTTGAGGTTGATGTCAGAAAGAAGCTCGGGTCTGTAGGGGTGGTGCGAGGCAGGGAGAAATCCCAGAGGGAAATAGAATTGAGCGATTGGCCTTGACTGTCATATGGATATGGCATCTGCAGTTATCTTCCATAGGAAGGGATGTCAGTGACCATGTGCTTATGGGTGGGGCAGGCATTGATGCTCTTGGAAGTCTTATCATGAGCCTGTCATCTTTAGTCTTGAGTTTTTATACCATGAACATGAGGCCCTACATATCCCCTTCCCCAAGGTGGCTTTCAGCACAAAGGTGCCACCGATAAGTGGTGTAATCTTGGACCACAGTCAGTCACTGTGGGCTGTTTCTCTGAGCATCTTTTCTGGCTACCTGGGTCTGCCTCATTAAAGAACCTGAGATCACTGGGTATACGTACCCAGGCTGGGAATGTAGCTCAGTGGTTGAGCACATGCCTAGCAGGTGCAAGGCCTGGGTTCTGTTCCCAGTACCACAGAGAAACCAAACTGAATCCAACTAAACCAAACCAAGTCAAAACAAAACAACAACAATAAAATCCAAATTCCCTTGTAGCTTTCTTAATGCCTGAAACCCCAGGGACATCCCTTTTCACGCCATTGGTGGAAGCGCTTGCCTTCTCTCTCTGGCATCTCTTTTTCTCTTCTGAATGTTCCAATGCAGTCTCTACAAGGTGTGTGGACCCTTCCCAGGTTTCTAGATCCTCCATCACTGTGCAGTGGGTGCTGATTGGGGGAGCAGCCCTGCTCCAGGCCTCTTGCCAGCATTTCACTCCAGGAAAGAGTCAAGGGCAGAATCTGGCTTCATATTAGTTCCTCATTTGCCCACTTTGCCATGTGGGTGAGGAACCCCAGGGACTCCCACAGCCAGAGCACAAGTGGGCTAATATTTTCTAATGCAGATACAGCATCACAGTGTGTGGTTCATTAGTGACTAGAGAGCAGACGATGAGACATTTGTTGGAATGAGGGCAAGGCATGACACTGACAGAGAGTCACTAGCTCTGTCTCTGTATTGTTGACATTTCCTGTTCTGGAGCTAAAAAAAATCATGCCCTGCACTGCACAAAGTATGGTTTTGCTTTTCATTAGATTCTAAGTGGACTCCAGCAACGTGATGCCCAGCCCTCAGGAAGGGGACTGTGGCATCAGGGAAGGGGCAGTGGTGTGCCCCAGTCACATGATGGTGGATTCTCACTGGACAGTGGACTCAGTAGAGCCGGTGTCCTGGTCTCGGGTATCTTCCCAGGTGTCATGCTCAGGATTTGAAGCCATCTGGCTCTTACTGTTTCAAGCATATCTGGACAGTTTTCTTCATTCTTATCTCATCATATCCTGCCTGTCCCTTGGGGTCACCCTGTGTCCAGGCTACTGTGTCTCTAGGCTGCTCAGTCCAGCTGATGTGGGCCACAAGACCCATCCTTGCAGTGACAATGGGCTGATTTGGTGTGTGTTCTTCAGAGAATTTTCTGGTATCCTGTAGCAAAAAGACTTCCTTGGTTCCTTAAGTCATCTTATCCCTCAAGCAATGCCTACATTTAAAAAGTTCTCTCAGCAGTTGAAGCGCTTTGCCTGGCATGTGTAAGGACCTGGGTTCAAACCCCAGCACCACATATACAGCTAAGTGTCTGAGAAACAAAAGCCAGATGAAAAACCAAATAAAATTGATAAGATGCATTCAGTTTCATATTAATTCATGTATTCATTTGACACTATGAATGATTGATTAGGAATTTATGTCCAACAGGGAGTCACTACTTCTGTTTTAAGTGGGCATGATAGGCAAGATTCTTCATTGGTAATCTGCCATAGCATCCTATATTCCTTTCTGCCAAAAGTCCTTCCTATGTCTAAGTGAACTCCCTCTTGCTAGAAATTCAAGTTTGCTCGCTCTTTCTTTCTCCTTTCCCTTTCTTTCTCCCTCTTTCCTTCCTTCATTCTTTTCTTTATCTCTCTCCCTTTCTCCCTTCCTTCCTTCCTTTCTTGGCATCAGGGATTGAATCCAGGGGTGTTTAATCACTGAGCCACATCCAAACCCTTCTTCTCCCTCTCTCTCTCTCTCTCTCTTTTTAGTTTTGAGACAGGTCTCACTAAGTTGCTCAGGGCCTTGCTAAGTTCCTGAGGTAGGCTTTGAACTTGTGATCCTTCTGCCTCAGCCTCCTGAGCCACTGGGATTACAGGTGTCCACCTAAGTCATCTTTATACAGTAAGTCATTTGGCCACCTGAATTCTCCAAAACTCTGCTTCATTTAATCTGAATGGTGGCTCTGAGAGGTAGATATTATTGCTATTATTGTCATTAAACAGATGAGAAAACTGAGGCTTGACCCGAGACCACTGCGGTGTAGAGTAGATCGTATAGAGCTCACCAGGACTCTGTGCTGTCTAAAACGCTAAAACTGTCAGAGCAGTGCCCGTTGTGGGAAGGAGGCTTGTGACGGGGCAGAGTTTGAGCCCCTCCATTGGGCGAGGGACTTTCCTCACGCAGCTGAGAGTTGCTTCCACACCACTCCCTGCCCGCAGTGCCCTTCTTCCTGATGCTCTTCAAGGTTGCTCTGGTTACTGTTCCTTTCTTAGTCCTTATCACAATTTATAATTGTTGTGTTCTCATGGTTCCTTTTAATTATATGTCCAGCTCCCCCCGCCTCCCTAAATGTCAGCCTTTTGAATGCTGTGCCCCAGCCCGCAACAGGGTGCCCAGCACGAGACAAGCTCCAATGAATATTTATAGACAGGAGAAAAAGAAGAAAGGAACCAGCAAAGAAAGGGCAAACACGGATGGAAAGAAGGGACGTAGGAGAATAATAGCCAGTGCTCAGGCCTCCCCTACTGTACATATCAGATTTCACTCATCTTATGGGCCAAATCCTTTCTTTTCTTAAAGTGAGAGAGAGAGAGAGAGAGAGAGACAGACAGACAGACAGACAGACAGGCAGAGAATCAATATTATTTGTTTTTTCGTCTGTTTTTTTGTGTTTCTGATTCTATGTGGTGCTAGGGTAACCTGGGTCCTTGCACATGCCAGGCAAGTGCTCTATATCTGAGCCACTGCTCCAGCCCTTATGGACCAAATCTTTAGGGAATTTGTGTTAGAACCACCGAGTTAGGATTCTGGGTTCCCATCCCAGCTCTGCCTTATAAGAGCTATTTAACCTCTCCAGGTGGCCGGGTATAGCTCAGTGGTAGGACATGTGCTTAATATGCACAAGGGCCAGGGTTTAGTCCCCAGCACTGGAGAAAAAAAATCTTTAAACTTCAGTTCCCTCCCTTATAAAGTAGAGATAATTACACCTATTTCATGGAGTCACCATGAGAATGGAAAGAGATAAATGTTGCAAAGCTCCTAACACAGTTTCTGGTACATTTAAGAAGTGCTTGCTGTTCTCCTCTGCAATAATGTCATGAAGGGGGTCTTCAACCATGTACGAGGGGTGACTCCCTTGGCCGTCCATCCTGAGGGTGTTACAGAGAACTTCTAGCCCTCTAGTCTACATCAAAGAAGGTCACATAGCAAGGGTTTCTTCTAATAATTAAACCCAAGGTGGGTGCGTATCATACCAGCTGCGCACTACAGTAGGCTGAATCCCAACTGCTGGCTCTGTGAACGAATCAGTCACTTAGCTTCCCTGGTCTTTAGTTTTCTCTTCTATATCCTGGGAGAAATAATACTAATAGTGGTTGCCTATATCATGGAGTGATTGCAGATATTGAATTTATCTGTGAAGAGTACCTGGGACATAGTAAGATCTATAAATGTTAGTTACTGTTGGTCCACCCTCAGGTTAAAGGAAAAGCTACCCTGAGAATGAAGTGGCCTCAAGAGAACTTTATGGAACATTCCTTGTTTTCCAGTCACTTTGATACTTTTGATCTCTTTTCATCTTCAGACTTCTCTGAAATGTATATCCCCTTCCCATTGTCAATTCACCCATCAATTCACTCATTCAACAAATCCTGATTACAGATGGAAAGACCTATGCCACTCTAGCAGAGGTTAACCGTCAACAACACCTAGGGCAGTCAACTCATTGGACTGCTCTTCTCCCCTGTCTTTCACTGTTGTGTTGCAGCCTCCCTATGGGGAGGGGTTTTCTCTATTTCCTTCTGCTTGCTTGGTCCATAGTACATCCTTATGTCTCTTCATTTCCTGCTGCTCTCATTTACCCATATTCTGTCGGCCTTACCATTGCGAAGGGCCTTACATTCCATTTGCTCTCTATTTCATCCACATTCCCGTCAGTTTCTCAGGCTTTTGAGTGGGGGGTACAACTGTATGTTAGTCTGCTCCTTTGTTGTTACAGAATACTTAAGAAAATCAACTACGGGGCTGGAGCGGTGGCTCGGCGGTTACGGCGCTTGCCAGGCATGCACGAGTACACGCGTTCAAACCCCAGCACCCAAGGACACAACTAAGTGTCAGAGCAAAGAAGGCCATGTGAAAAACTAAATAAAAATTAATTCTCTCTGTCTCACTCTCTTTAAAAAAAGAAAAAGAAAAAGAAAATCAACTTGGAGAAAAGATTTGTTTTGGTTCCTGGTTTTAGAGGTTTCAGTTGAAGATTTACTGGGTCCATTGCTTTGACACTGAGGTGAGGAGGTGAGACAGAATTATCACAATGGCAGGAGCATGTGGTGGAGGTGTCTCTCCACTTCGTGCCTCAACCAGAAAGCGGGGGGCGGGGAAGGGTGAAGAGATGGGGGAAGGAGATGGAGACAAGATATAGTCCCCAAGGACAAGCCCTTAAGGACCTGCTCCTTCAGCTAATACCATCTCCTACAGTTTTCACCACTTCCCAAAAGTCCATTTAGATATGCCTGTATCAATGAACTAATCTATGATCCAATTACTTACTTCCCAAAAGCCCCACCTCTGAACATTGCTTCATTGGAGACCAAGTGCATGATCCTTTGATGATATTCCAGATCTAAATTATAACAAACTGCTCTTTCACTTTTAAAAGCTTTTAGACCCTTAATAAATCAATGCATTTTTAAAATGGGCATTTTCAGATAATGTAAACAAGTGCTCAGAAACACATATATTCCTTAATATGTTTTCAGGCATAAGATAGAGTTCAAAATGCATGAGCTACATGTGCCACTATACACTGTAAACATGCAAGCTTAGGTTAAAAGACGAGGGCAAATGCCCACAGATATGCCTGACACTCATGAACAGGCACTACCTCTGGCCTCGTGTCAGTGTCAGCATTTATGAACACCCTGCATGTTGTTTTCTCACCATCCCTGCTTCGCCTATCATTAGTTGGGTGAGCAAGTAAACCATGAGTTCAGCTGTAACCTGGTGAAGAGCAGCTTCTCTCTCCCCCTTATTTAGAGAGACCACTAGGTCCCGTGGTGGTTTGGGTATAAAGTAGAGACAAGGCAGACAGGTGCCTGCTGATGTGCTGCCCACAGCCTGCTGACCTTTGCTCACCTTCACTCATTCATTCAAGAAATACCTGTAGAGTTTCAAGGATTTAAAGGAAAACGAGATGGGCTGCTTTCCTGGAGGGAATGTTCTAGTAGAGGCTTGATAGACAATATGGGAACAAGAGTTAAATGCTTAAGATAGCATTCCACAGTGAGAAGACATGGGAAGCAGTCAAGACGGAATGGAGCTGAGTGCCCCTGAGCCAGTGGGCCCTGCCTCAGTTTGGATGCTGTAAAGCTCTCAGAGACGGTGATGAGGGATCTGAGTCCCCAGAGACACATTAGTGTCATGAGTCCTGGGGAAATTGCCACAGGAAGGTCCAGGGCACAGCAGTCCTGAAGAGGGAGCAGCAAATGTCAAAAACCTGGGCAGGACCAGCGTGGAGTGTTTGCAGAGCAGAGTTGGCAGGAACACATGAGCAAGGGGTCGAATGGGGTGGGGCCAGCTTCCCTGAGGCCTTGAGGTTATGTGAGTGACAAGCAGCCCAGAGAGAGGCTTAAGCAAAGCAGCAATATGATCTGGTTTACAGAATTCATCCCTCAGGCTGACGGTGGGGAATATAGCAGGTACAAGTGGCAGCTGATTTCTACAGACCAACCAAGAAATGATAATGGCTTGGACAAATGTGACAGTGAAGGAAATGAAGAGAAGAGCAGGTTGGTCCTGAATATATTTTGTAGACAAAGCAGACAAGGGGCTGAAGAGGGATGGCTCAGTGGTTTTGGTGAGTGCCTGCCTTGCATGCACAGGGGTGCAGGTTTGAACCCCATCACCACGTACCATAACAAAGAGTCGGAGCAATGAAGGCCAAATGAAAAACTAAATAAAATTGGTTCTCATTTTCTCTCTGTCTCTCTCACTGTGCCTCTCTCTCTTATAAAAAAAAAGGAGGGGCTGGAATGGTGGCTTAGCAGTTATGACATTTGCTTGGCATGTGTGATGATGTGGGTTTGAACCCCAGCACCATGTACACAACATTGTGTTGGAGCAACAAAAGTTACATGAAAAACTAAATAAAATTGATTCTCTTCTCTCTTTCTCTCTCTCTCACTGTCCCTCTCTTTCTTTAAAAAAAAAAAAAAAAGCAGATAAGATGTGTCTGTGGATTGGATGTGGGGGGCATAAAAAGAATCAAGATTGAATTTTTTATGGTTTCACTTCAAGTGGGTGATAGTGTCATTTACAGAGCTGAAGAAGGTTCAAATTAAAGAAAATAGATATCAAATCTTTTGTATTAGGTGCTGAGAAGGAAGAGAAGAGGTTACTAGGAAAATTTCTTTAGAGTAGGAATTTCAACCCAAGACACCTATGCCTAGACTCGCTACCCCCATGTGAATCACGGGGTGCCCTTGCTCTTTCCCACTGTCTTTACTGTGCTTGGCACAGTAAAGTGACCATGTGACCCACACCCCAGTCAAGGGTGTTTAGAGCAAGAATGATGCCAGACGTCAATCACCAAGCCGTGTGCTCTGGCTGCCTCTGAGTCTGGAAGACAGGTCATGCTAACCTCAGAGGAAATTCAATTGATCTGGCACAATTATATCTTCTCAGTCTAATCTAATCTCATCGTTTTATGGGAAATCTTTTCCTCTCTGATCCTCAGCCTTCCAACCCCCTTTGTCAATTTATGCCGAGTAGCCAGATAAACAAAGTTTTCTCCCTCTGGGCTTCATATATGCCAAGATGCTGAGTGTAGGTCTTTTTAAAGTAGCCTAGAACCGGTTGTCATCTCCTTCCCAGATGTTCTGCTCGGAGACCCTTCTTCAGGAACCAGGCAGGACCAGACAATAGGGAGAGAAGACTTTCCAAGACTTGGCAAATTCCGCAAGTAGGACAATCCAGCCATCACTGTCTTTCCCCTGCAGCTCACGTAAGCACTCTGGCATTTGTCCTTGGGTCTGGCAGGAGAACCAGCTGCCAGCTCAAATCCAGACCTGGAGTTAAAATTGTTCCCCAAATGCCAATTCAACCTTTGGCTCTCCCCACTTTTGAAATGACTGGGCTTCTCAGCCTTACCAAACAGGGAAGAAACCTAACCTTTGTGGCAGCATTTGCTCTGCTGCATCCTCTGCTGGCATTCCCACGCTCGGTCCAACTCAGATTGTCAAACGGGTATTTGTATTTGCATTTTCTTTTTCTTTTTCAAGATAGAAGGACACAGAGAGAGAGAGAGAGAGAGAGAGAGAGAGAGAATCAATTTTTATTGAGTTTTTCATGTGGCTTTCGTTGCTCTGATACTTAGCTTTGTACGTGGGTGCTGGGGTTTGAACCCTTCTACTTGCACATGCCAGGCAAGTGCAGTAACTGCTGAGCCACAGCTCCAGCCCCATGTATTTGCATTTTCATACAAAAAAGCACTCAGGTTCAGGGAAGTAAAGTAATTTATTCTGTTCACAAACAAACTGTGGAGTTTATACCAAGGTCTACACCATCTTACAATCTATCCCTTCACTTTGGGGCACCTATTGAACCCCACCTTTGCTCTGCTAACCCCATTCACTGGCCTTTTGCAAAAATCTCTTCAGTCTTAATGCTGATCACAGTTTGGACCTCACAGTGTCCAGGTAGGTGCCAGGGAGCCAGCACTTCAGTCTCTCCTAAGGCCAGTTGTCAACCTCCTTGTAATTCCTAGAGGTCTTCCTTCTGTCCTGTCTTCTCCGGGGAGACTTATCAAGGTGGGACACGTCAAGGCTGAAAGGATGTTGAAAAAAAATCACTGAAAATGGGTATTGTTACTGGGAGTGTGGAAGGACGAGAAAATTGAACCAGGAAATGGCAGTGTGGGCTAGAAGGTATACAATTTAGGTCTGGGTAGCAAAGCTAGCAAGAATGTCAAAAAAAAAAAGAAGAAAGGAAAGGATGAATGGAGGGAGGGAAAGGAAAAAAGAAAAGGGAAAGAGGGAGAAAGAACTTGAAACAAGCCCTACGGCCTTTATTGCTTCTTAGGTTTCCTGATGACTTTCTCTCTCTCTCTCTCTCTCTCTCTCTCTCTCCTTCCAGCCTTAATCGATTACCTTGGGCAATTAGATCTGTTCAAACCCCAGGCAGGCCGCTTGGTCACGCCTGGGGGAGTGGCAGAGCAGGAATCCAGCCTGACTTGCACCCCTTTCACAGCCAGAGACTGGGAGCCCGCGTGTGCTCTGCAGCTAGACGGCCTTATTTCTTTACATTAGCATTAGGGCGCGTAATGTGACAGGGCTGTCCTTGAGTTTCTCCCCCCAAACCCATCATGTATTTGTACTTAACATGATCTAAGCCTGGCCCGGATGGTGTGCCACCCAACGGGTCATCATGATTATTTTATAAGACAGACAACAGAAAATAGAGGTGGTGGCTTGGTACACGATTGCTTGCTCTCCACAGTGGCCCTTGTTCAAGAATCATGCAGGGGATATCCGGCCCTGACCCTGAGAAAGGAGCAATCCTCTGGTACTGCAATGACGGTTTTTCTGTCATTCTCTTAAATTTGGACCACACACCAGCATTCTGCTGGCAGATCATTCAAGACCGCAGAAAGCCACTGGCTGCCCCAACCCTTGCCAATCATGATTTCTGTCCCTGTCTTTCTCTCTCCTGGGTGTGGGTGGGAGGATAAGAATGGGATAGGGCTAATGTGGGGCGAGCAGGGGTTTTAAATGATCCTATGGGCTTCTTGTTTGTCTAGGATAGTGCTGTGTCTCCTAGAGAGGCTGGTTTCAGTGGGAATTGGAATATTAATGCCACTAACTCCAGGAATAAAAGAGCTACGGGCAAAGAACAAAACACTAGACAAAACAGAAATCAAAGATGCACTGAGAAAACGAGAGGGGGGGAAAGAACTAAACTGGACTCCCAGGGAAACCTGAGAGGAAAAGCGTGTGTGGTGGGGAGCGGTCAGCACATGCCCTTGGGCGGCTGCAAGGTGGTCCAGGGGCTGGGGTCAAGGGCACACAAATTTCCTCCTGCCTACCTCGGCCAGTCAGAGCCATGAGGAACAAAGGCCTTGGTTCTGGAGCTGCGGGTTCAGCATCATAAGTGCACTTGAAAGCATCCTAGTCTTGTGGAGCGCTGGTGCAAGCAGTGGGTGGAGGCAGTGGGTGGCTCTCCTCCTTCTGCTCACCAGCTCACCAGACCTCTCTCTGCACCACAGTGGAGAACTAATACGGATCCTGGGAGAAGAGGGGTCTCTCACAAGCTAGCACGGAGTACGTTGAGTGAGGGTAAGCAGAAACATGCTTTCCGTATTCCAGGGTTCTGATGAGGAAGAAACTAATGTTGCTAGAGGTGTTTCCAGGATCATAGGAGCCACTTGCTAGAGAAAGGAAGTGTGAAATTGAGTCAAGCCCCAACCAGGGTCTGAAGGAATGGGAAGCAGGAAGGGGATGGGAGGAGAAGCTTGTTGAATCCCTTCCAAGTGACTTCACCTGTGTACTTTTTCTGTACCAGCTGTATTGGGATACAAATCCCATAACATATAATCCACCTGTTGGAAGTGTACATCAGTGTACACAACCATCACCACAATTAATATTATAACATCTTCATCACCCCAAAAGAACCCAATTCCCGTTAGCTGTCATTCTCCATCTTCTCTTCTCTCAGCTGCTGGATAACAGCCTATCTTACTTTCCCTATAGATTTGACTAATCATTTTATATAAAAGCAATCATAATAGCTGGCCTTTTTCATTTCACATAATGTTTTCAAGGCTCATCTATGTTGTAGCATTATCAGGCCCCACTCTTTTTGGGGGCCAAATAATATTTCATTGCGTGGGTATACCTCGTCTCATTGCTCCATCAGTGGGTGGATGTGTGGGTTGTTTCCACTTTGGGGCCATGATGAATAATGCTTCTATAAACATTCACGACAAGTTTTTGCGGGGGCATGTGTGTATTTCGTTCAATCACCATAACAACAAAGCCTCTGTACCCACCAACTTGTTATGAAAACTGCCACTCAGGGAGTGAAGTGATGCTTTTGAAACTGAAAAGCTTTTTCCCACTTAGATTATGATAGAAGGGCAAGCAAGGGAAAACAAAGAGGAATTTTGTTCCACCTTCCCCTGGTCATTACCCACATGATTAGGCAGAGAGAGTGGAGGAGGGGCTGGAGTAGCAGCTCAGGGGTTGCAGCACTTTCCTGGCATGCGTGAGGACACAGGTTCGAATCCCAGCACCACGTACACAACAAAGTGTCTGAGCAATGAAAGGCACATAAAAAACTAAATAAAGATGATTCTTTCTCTCTCACTGTTCCTCTCTTAAAGAGAGAGAGAGAGAGAGAGAGAGGAGGAAAGCCATGAGTGAACGAGTGTCACTGGCTGGCCTGCTTTGGGCTCTGCTGCTTTCCCTCAGGAGGTGGGTCTGGGGGCAGCAGGTAATTTTGCCCTGCCCTGGCATGGCTCTGAGTCCTAGAGCAGTGTCCCCTTCCTTCTCACCCTCCTTGTTTCAGTGACAGACATGAGAATAGGTGGAGAGTTGCTCAAGTCTCTGGCTGGATTAGCCTTGGGAGGGGCCACATGGGAAGTCTCTAGCAGCGCCCCTATTCCAGGAGAGCTCCCTGTGTGGGCTCTGTGATGGCAAGGAAGAGGGCATGCCAACTGCCTGCAAAAAGGGCCCCTAAGAGAGGAACCAGCCTGAGCCCAAGGGACGCTCTGTGTCATGGAACAGCAGGGTCACCTGCTGGCTCTGCTTCCTTCTGGCCCCAGGGCTTTCCCAGAAACCTCTTAGAGGTGGGAGGGGGGTGACGTGCTGCCCCATTAATGTGACTTGGCTGGACAAACTGGTAATCATTGACCCTCAAAGGCTCCCTGGGGCATTGCAATAGAGTTTACAGGAAGGCTGGCTCTCCAGCAAATCCAACACCCCCTGTTCTGTCCTAAAGCCTTGGCTTTCTTGTCACCTATGTGGGAAGCACAACACTAGTGCAACCTTGACGCTGGTGTGGAAAAGCCCAGAATTAAAGGCAGCACAGATGGACACGACTGGATTCTTTCATTCCCTACATGGCTAGAAGGTAAAAGAGACATCAGAGCTGGAGGTGGTATTACTGAAGGTTTTAACAACTTCATCACTTCCTGGGTCCCACTGTTGTCTTAAGCTCTTTCTGTCCATCTGTAAGATATAAATGAATGTCCACATTTTTCAGGTGAGGAACTGACACTCTGCAAGGCTATGTAGAAACCAGTGTTAACTCTACTAAGTGACCTCCCAGGATGCATTTCTTACATCCTGCCCAGTACGCTGCTTGATGGAGCTGTGACAGGGAAGTTTTGAACAGAAGTTAAAATGTGGGACTAGATGGCACTCCAAGTTCCCCTCTGAACCTAATAACTGGTATGTTATGTTGGCATGTCTATGAAGCTGAGTGACACCAACACCCATTGCCTGGACACAATGACGTGGGTACTAGTTTCCAAGTGCCTACACTCAAGCTGGCTTTCTCCCCATTTTATGCATCATCAAGCTTGGGAATTCTATACGTTTCCTTTAAAGCAAAGTGGATTTTCTTGTTGTAGACATTCCCTACGTTCAGGCCTCCTGTCCACATGGAATTCATTCCTGTCTGGGCTAGAAAGACTGAGTTGATGTAATACCAGCTCAAACCACGGAGAACTAGAAGGGTCAGACTAATAACAGGATCTCTGCACACATCATAAATATGACTTCTTATAAACATTTAAGTTCTTTCATTATCCTGCAGTGCCATTCGAGGTGGGTGGCTCAATACATGAAATTTAAGAATAGTGTCATCACAGATGGGTCCAGTTTCCAGAACAACAACCTCCACCCAGACACACATACTTTACAAAATAAGCAAGGGGAGGATGATTATTTGATTTGCAAAAATTATCCTTCATTTTATAAAATAATGTGCTATAGGATTCCCTTAAATACCTAACATTCTATTGTATATATAATATGACTTTACAATACACAATTTCTGTTCACATACCGTCTTTTGAGAAGATATGTTTGGTTTAATAAGATTATATATCCAACATGTACAATATTTTCAATGTAATGGTATTCTTTTTAATAGCTTTGAGAATAAAGACTAGGAGACTAGAAAACCCTTTATATCATCATGTTCATTTAATTTTCAGCCCAAAGTTCATTAGAAACTGGAATTTGCATTTAAATTTTACCCTAATTTACATTAGGCTAGTGATTTCAGGACTGAAATCAAGAGAGTGAGAATTTGAGTCAGAGAACTTGAGTTAAGGTCAAGTCCACCAGAGCCAAAACTGACCCTTCCACCCTTTCCTGCATGCACTACCCTGTTTCTTTCTGGTGCAAACAGACTGAAATTTTACCTAGGATTCCGTAGGGACTCATCCTCGCTTTCTGTATGGTAACCATGTTTGTTATGTTTCAATAGGGATCTTCCAGGTTGGGCCTTCACCTCCATTCTGGGTTGTGATCGAGACAGCTTGGGGAATTCCAAGCCCAACAGCTTGAATCCCAAACACAGCAGCTCTTGTTGGCCACGTCAAAGTTCATTCATACATGAAACTTTGAAAATCTTCTCCTGCACCTCTTCAGACAGAGGCAAGTGACTTGATTTTCATACTGACTTCTAAATAAGCAAGGCTTTGGACACCCCAGGCTACAAGAAAGCTGGATAAGCATTTGGTGGTAGGTGCCACTGAGGCAAAGCCTGTCTTGCAATCATCTGCCCTACCCAGGTTCTACAGGGACAGAGTCTCGCCATTAGAGAGCCACGTTAAGCTGATGTTGCCCCCATCGTGTCTGCTTTTGAAAATCAACTAGCCACACTGAATCTTTCTCAATGTCAATAAATATTTCTTTGACAAGTATTTGTGAGCCTGTGGTCTCTGCTGGAGCTGGGATAGAGAGGTACTGAGGATTCCACAGTGGAGGAGATAGTTGGGGTCACTGTCTCCAGATCAGCACAAAAAATTCCCCCCCAAAACGATCAAGTTAAAATTGTTGTTCATGCTGCAAATAAAAAGTAGGGCACAGTCAAATATCATAGAGGAGATGACAAAGTTAAAATGGGGGAGGGCTGCTCAGAAGCTCGTCTCATTTTGAGAAGCTGACATTTAAATTTCTTTTTCAGAAATAACATTTTAGTTGGGGCAAGAAGTCAGGTGGGTATGGGGAGACTAAAGTCAGGTGACCCCAGCAGAGGATATACTAGGTGAGGCAGGGTCAGAGAGGTTTAGCGATTTTGCCCAGCAGGGCTAAACCTCCAACATGTGTCCTCTTGTCTTTGTATCCCTGTCTGCTGCCTAGGAGTGACCTTAGCACTGACCCCAAGGCCAGAGCTTAGCCTTCTGCTGCAGCAGTGGATGCACAGGGCTCTCTCGGCCAGCAGAGTTGAAGGGTCTCCACCTTCCCACAGCAGCTGTCACCATCAGAATAAACTTTGGACTGCAGAAGATGCAGAACCACCACGTATAGAGATTTATAGACGTCTCCAAGAGGAAGATGCCTTTCCTGTAGCTTCAGGCTCTGGCCTACAGGACTAGCTATAGAAGCTTCCAAAACCGTAGCACTAAACCACAGTTGCCTCTCAATTCCATCAATATTATGACCATTTCTGAACCCTGAAGTCCCTCTAGTGACATCAGGGCCTGTGGTCTTCTCTTCCAATGCACACCCTTAGTTAGGTGCAATCCATTGTGCCCTGTGCCCTCTCCCCGCCCCCACACAGCCTTCTTCTCTCCACTCTTCTGGTGAATTTTAATATGCTCTTCCTTGTCTCTGGAAACCTGTCCCTTCTCCAGTAATCAAATCCTCCCTGTCCTTTAAGGCTCAGTATCTGTAAAGGGTTTGATTTCTTGCTAATTCTTTCACTCTGATGTGGTTCTCTTACATGAAGCAACGCAATATATGAAGAGTCATCATTTCTGGGCCATAGTAAGCAGGTGCTTAATAAATGTATGCCTTCCTTCCTCGAGGTTCACCAACTATTTGGAGTATGACACCGGGCTTAAAAGCAAAGATATTTTCATCAGGTAGATCCAGAATCTTCTAATCTTTGCTGTTTTTAGTCTTTTGTTTTATTACCTTGGACAAGTTGCTTAACTTCTCTGAGCCTCAATTCCAACGCTTTTACAATTACTCTGAGATCTGAATTTGATACTAAATGTCAGAGATTTTGCACCTGTCAGGCCTGGGCAACTCTGTAATCTTTCATGGCCCTCAATGTCACTAATTCAAAAGGGCACTATTTGCATCGTGCTCTAGGGGGCGCCGCTCACATAGAATGCAGCATGAGCTGCGGCAGGAGGATACTGATGCAGGAAGAAAGTCCCGGTCTTTCCATTCATTTATTTTGAGCTATGCACCTCCACTTATTCCTTGTTTTACCCTGCTAACTCTGGCCCAGTTCACTGACACCCAATAAAACAATGTTTCCCCTTGGTAGCATGCCATGCTTTATTAAGTTTAGAGAAGAATAATTCTTAGGAAATCTCCGGAGGAGCCGAGGACCTCCAACTGTGCAATTTTGTCCCTTAGGGCTCTGACACTCCCCTTCTCAGCTCCCATGGATGTGCTCCTCTCTTCAAAACTCTCAATGAGAGTATCCCCTAACGATCCTTCTTTGCATAGCTGGGACACACTAGCATTTTCAAAATACCTTAAGAAGCGGTTATGAAAAACAATAGAAAATGATATTGGAAATGCACACAGAATAGATGTCCAGCTTCCAAAGCACTGGTTTCTAACACTATAGCAAATGCACAATCTCACCAAAGACCAGTAAGACCTCTGTGACACTGTCCCTGCGTGCAGCTTTGCTAGCTCTCAGGCTGTCTGGACTGATGGAAACATCACAGCTCCTACTGCTTCCCATTGGAACCCATGAAGAGGTGCAGGTTTTTGTGGTGAGAGTGTAATTATTTCAGAATGAGATTGTTTCTGGTAAACAAGTTAGCTAGATAGAATTTAAAATCTGAACTTGAAGATTTTAATTTCGTTTATGAATTTTTGTATTTAACTCGGTTGTTTCCTCAGTTCTTCACATCATACAAAAGTAAATGTGTAAAGGATTTATAAGCATGTCTGTCTTCTGGAAGCAACCAATGGGACTGGCTCTCACCATTTGGCTTTTATTGCCTCTTAGTTCCTCCTCTTATATTGTTATGTGCTTATGACCTTTTGAGTTGCCAGCATCTCCCGGCCAAAGACCACCAGGAACACCGTGCATTTGGCAAGTTGGACTTTTTGCAGCTAGTGAGAACATGTGCCATGAGCATCGTAAGAGTCACACTGAGACTTGAGTAAAGCTTGTGCTTGTTTTAGGTGACTTGGGGGAAGGTCTAAGGAAGCAATAGTGTGCTCTGGATTAAGTGCTGTCAGGAAATGGAGGTAATTCTATAGTTATGTTAATAAATCTTATTATCCAGAACGGGAGAGGACTGGCATGTTCTGAGGAAAGAAGCATCAATCACTCACACTAGTTAGGATAGGGGGATTTGGAGCTGTTTTGTGGTTTGGACAATGGTCACGTTTTTGTCTGTGTTCAAACAAGATTACAGAGAGGGCTTGTTTTCATCCTGATCCATCATGATCAGAGTGGTCTTGTTTGATACTGATGTTTGTAAAGTTGTTTGTCTTTAATGTGAGAACAGCAAGACCTTGCTGTGAGTGCCACCCCAGCCCCAAATGGCAGGGGCAGCCTTCTCCTCTTCAATGGACTTATGTTTATGGTTATTGATACACGTCAACTTCATCCCTTGGTACCTTGCCAGAGATATTCTCACCCTCTGTCTCATTCCTACCTCTCTAAGATAATAAGGCTTCTGCCATGACTATAGATAAATGCTTTATTTATTGCGATGTATTTATTGCATTTCCCAGGTCTTCTGTTCCTTGTTGGGAAGCGGGCTCTGAAACCAACACAGTTCACAGATAATGTATAGTCAGGACCTCAGTCCCCCTCTCTTGAAAGCTTTTCCTCCTTTTGTTCTGGTCTCCCATACAGCCCATTCCACACTGCATGGTCAACCCAAGGTAGCCATGGAGTTAATGACAACTGATTAAACTGCACTAGTTAAAATTTGTGAACCAGTAACAACAATTTTATTGTATATTTATAATTGCCATATTCTAGGAATTTTACATATACCACTGGATTTAAATCATATTATGACCTTTGCAAGTGTATTATTAGAGGCATTTCACAAGGGAGGAAACCGAGGCCAAGAAATGCCAAGTGGCTTGCTCAGGTTACCTGGACATTAAGTGGCAGAACTTGGGTTCAAGTCCATGTCCCTGCATACCTAACCTGGAGTCCTTCCACTCTGCCAAACTGCCTCTGGTTGGTTGTTCCGGAACATTCCTGACTCAGGTCTCTTGTCTTCTCATGATGCCCCATATACAACATACCTAGTTATTCAGATAAAGCCTCTGAGACCTGGCTGGCCCTAGAATACCTGCCGTACCATCAGATCTTGCTATTGCCTGGCTCTTGTTCTCTGATTCTCTTCTTTGGAAGAAGGGAGGGACCTGGGCAGGCCTGTGCTGCATCCACACCCATACTGATTTCACAGCAGAGATGTCCCAGGAGAATCCTCACCCCAAGGAAAGGTGCAGGATTCTCCCAGAGTGTTCTCCTATTCAATCTGGAAGAGGCCTGGGGCCCAGTTGCCTGTATATATATACACAGCAGGCCAGGAAAAATGGTTTCTGGCAGCTGTGCCAAGTTCTGTCTAAAAAGAGACCCTGCTGGACTCAAGTGAGTTGCCTGAGAAAGACAGCAGAGATAACTTGTCTGGCATTCCAAAAAAAAAGGAAACACCACACTCTGCTGTAGACTTTGGATACGACAGGGGTCGTCCAGGGAGCAGAATGACTTAATGCTCCTCAGGGCTCTGAATATTTTCAAATGCAGCTGGGTGGCTGTGGTCCAATAGCTTGAGATGATTTTCACAGTAAACTGGAGGTCCTCCACAGTAGCAGTTGGATGCGTTTATTTTAGCTCCTTAGCAAAGACTCACTGAAGAGGGCCAGCTCGACACTCTTCTGCTGAGATCCCTCTTTGGTGGCTGCCTCAACACCCTGTCTCCAGTGCTTTCCGGACAGCAAACCTGCTGCACTGCAATTGTTAAACTACCTCTCTGGGAGCAGCTTGAGAGCAGGGACTCTTGTTACCTTGTTTCTTTCTGAGCATAGGACCTGGAACACAGTACAGGTTCAATAAATTAAGAATTTGTTCAATTGTATTGGCTAAGTAGGCAGAGAACGTGCCCCATAATCCCGTTGAATGCATCACTGTGGAAGGTCCTCAGGAAATGTTTGTTGATTCAATTGACTCTTGGCCTGAAACAAAGCAGTAAAATTTCACGGAAACTTGAATCTCCTCTGTACCATGGTTGCCAAGGGACTACACAAAATAATTTGACGTCTGCTTTCAGGCCACGTAGCTCATATTTCCTAGCTCTAACATAAAATTGTGACCCTCAGAAATGTCCTGAAGTTAACTAAGGTTGTGTATGAGCTGTGAGAGGTTTAGCTAACAGGCAGACCACAGTACATGGTGGTGGGTTTTTTATTTCTGTTTCATTTTTATAGAGAAATAATAGCCTTTGTAATTCTAAGTCACAGGTAGTAAAAGCAACGCCTGTTTTCCTACTCCCTCTTTGACATGGTGACTGCTCAGCATGCTGGGAGTGGAAAGGAGGCAGTGTGATTAGTGCTGTAAGAAATCCCAAATTCGTTAGGGATTATTCCCAGGAGGGTGCCTGGGAAAAGAAAAAACAAACAAACAAACCAGCCTTAGGTTCTTTAAATTTTAGCCATGGGCATCAACTATGGGTGTCTCACTTAAAATGAAGAGGGTGTGGTTGAAGTGGGTGCTGCATGCCAACGCAGCATGTGGTTTTATGGAGAATGGGAGATTCAGGAGGAAAATATGTTAGTTTTCAAGAATTCTAAAGGCCTGAAAGAAAGGAGACTTCAGGCTTATTTGGAATTACAGTTGCTCCTGGAGCACAGCTGAATGGGTGTTCCTCACATCAGTTTCCCTAGTACATCTGCAAGGAGAATATAGCAAATGGCTTCAGAGTGCAGAATGACTGGGCTCTTGCTGGCCTTGCAGCCCAATGGCTCACCAGGGCTCCTGGTACTCTCTTTATCTGGTGCTTCTTTCAACTTCTCTCTCGCCTGTCACTGCTGCCTGAGTCACATTTAAATGCAGGGTGGCCACTACCATGCACAGGATTGCCTCTCTTAGAATATCTGTATTAGGGAGGGAGCCCTCTGCCTGCCAAGCAATATGAGTGACAGCCAAATCCTATTTTCTACATTGATTAATTTATTTATCATCATTAAACAAACATTTATAGAGTTTCCACTACATGGGACTTATGATACCTCTTCACATCTTGAGCTTGGTATCACTGCTCTGATCCTCCAAGGTCTCCCGCTGCTCCACTGCTTCATATCAGGACAAAGTTCCTCTGCATTTGATTGTTTATGGGCTCATCTGCATTCCCACCCCCAACTCGATTGGTAGCTGCATGAAGACAAGGACTGTGTGTGGCTCTTTGGTCGATTGCTTCTGTAATGGCTGGCACACACAGTCATATCGAAACATCATTTCTGAACGACAATAGATAAATACTTGTCTACACAAAGGGGGTGAGTTCACTGCCAGTTGAAATGTTTTCTCACAGGCAGGATCTGCAATGAAGAGGGATCTTGTAGGAAAGTTGTTCTTTTCGATATTATACAAACCACACTGTGTTGTGATTGCTGTTGGACTTAGCCACTTCCTCATTTGTGAGTTCCTTGAGAACAGGACGAGTTCTGTCATTGACAACTTACAGAAAAAGCATACAGTCAATGCTTGGGACGTGTACAAAACGTCTGTTTTCTGAGCATGAGCTGTTTACACGTGATGAATGACGGAGCATTAAAGAAAATGTGGAAATAATGTAATCCACTTGTTTTGCCAGGCTACCAAGAATACCTTGGTAAATATTAGCTAATGTGCAACCCTTTGCTTGCTATTAAGATTTACTGATGTCAATAGAAAGGAACCTAAAACAACTAGGCATGTTATATAACCCAGACACCAGGGACAATCTCTAATCACCCCATAGTTCATAAAATACACATTGGCTCTGTCTGTGGTTAGATTAAATGCCACTGTCTAGGCAGAGTTGGATAGGTACAATAACAGGTCTGCCGTGTGAATGATAGGTTTGGTTAATGGATGAATTTATCCTCTGTCTTTGCATTATTTAAGAACAATTCTTCTCAATGCTTGAACAAATAAATCAACAGAATTGCTAATCCACTACATGTAAAAAACACCTTCAGTAAATGCTAGTTTTTCCAGAATAAATTTAACAAAAAAGATTTCCTTTAAATCTCAGTTTCTTACATAACAGTGGCTGTTTTATAGAGAGATTAACATGGTATCTTGTTTCTTCCTGGTGTGATCTTACTTTCATCTGGTGAATATGTTCCTATTTATGTCTGTATATTCACCTGTATCTTTGCGAATACTTTCAAAACTCAGTATCTTGGCATGTTTCAGAGAATGAATAGGCTGAGAGATTGATGATAGTTAATTGTTTCTGGTCAGAAGTTGGCAAGAGAGTTATGGAGCATGGCAAAGGAGAGGAGGGCAATCAGTGCCTGCTGCCCAGGGATCTTAACTGGTGGTTTTGTCATGTCCTAGCATGATGGTATTTCAAACCATGTGAGGTCTGAAAAATATACATACCCAGCTCAAGTCTTGGTCTGTGAACAACCACTTGGCTTGGTTTCAACCACACAACTATACTATTGAATTAAATGTTTTCAAACTAATACAAATTAGCATCAATCCCTTGGCTGAAGCCTAAGATAAATTAGGCTGGGTCTAAAAGAAACCAGCTTGCACACAGACTCCAGCACCCAACGTCACCGCCTCCTTGCTTTTAGCACCTTGGGTGCTTTGGGTGGGAATGTGTTTAGCATGCTGGTTAAGTGCAGACAGTCCGGGGAAAGCTTTAAAGGTGTTGGTTGCTTTTCTTTCACTTCTTTGTAAGTCCAGGCAGATGATGTTTTATTATTAATATAGTCATGGAAACCCAAACTTAAGCAAGAGATGAATCAGGGGGTACTTCACTTTACAGAAATATTCTGAAATGAATCTCAGAGAGGTTGGTGGAGACGGATGTGGGGAAGAGAAACTCAGAAGGTGGTGTTTTAGGGGCCAACTCTAGAGTTACAATGAATGACAAAGAGAATGTGGGTTCCACTGACAAGTTAACTTCTGGAATTATATAAGGTGAGATTCGCTCTACAAAGAGCGTTGTAAACAGTATGAGCTTCCATACACCTGGAAGAGGGTCAGTCCCTGGTGGGTAGGTCAGGTTAAAGGGTGTGTGTGTAAAGCAAGGGGAGCGATTGGGGAGGAGACCATTTCCCCTCCACTTGCCTCACCTGGGACCGTCTCTAATCCTCTTTGGGGACGTGAGGCCAGGAAGTGTTGGGCAGGGCCCTCCAAGTGTGTGCAGATTTGTTTGGTTTATTGGTAGCACTTTTTTTTATATCTTTAGAACCTATCTTTTACATTTCAGATCACCACACCTGTGGTTTTCTTTTTACCACTTCTACTTGGTGTTGGCTTCTTGTGTATTTACCTGGCTACGGCCGTAAACAAGACACTGTAGAATATCACTTTTGTTTAAAATGTATCATTAAGTTGGTTTCGCTTCCTAGTTTTTATGAATAAACACATTTTTGAGGGGGATTTTGAGATCTATTTTAAAAACATATTTGCATTTAATGAAATATACCGTGAAGACATTGCTAACCACAGTGGGCACACCTCGATTTTCTTTGGTATAGGAGGAGAGGTAGTCTAGTGTTTGTGACCCTTCATTTTCACCATTGTTGACTGTCTGGGGAAAAGTCACTTGAATATTTTACGGTAATGTGGAAGTCACAAAAAATTTTATCAATCAGAAACCATTGGAGCAGACAGTATTTTGAAGAGCTTAATTCATTCACTGAATTATTCAATTTAGGTTGATGGAATAAATAGCAAGTGCTCATAGACTGTGCTAGCAGCTGAGATCTAGGAATGATTAAACATGATTCTACCTTTAGGGAGTATTATTTAAATCAGCACTCACTGGTCCTGGAAGTCTGGAGCAAAGAAGAAAGTGTGAGATATGGAGGACAATTCTCATATTCCTTCTGGAAGTCTTGGTTACCATGGAGAGATGGAGTAGGAACAGGCTTATAAATATACAGATAAAGCCTCTGAAATCATCTGGTAGGTTCTGAGCTTTGTTCTAAATAGTATTGAACATTTTTTAAAAGAAATTTGATCCATACTGTACTTGTCTTAAATATTTTAGGGCAATATAACTTTAGAATAGAAAACTTTATAACTGAGGCACAGTGTGGTACAAGTGTCCTAGACTGGAGGTAGGGATCCTTAGGACCTAGTCCTATCCTGCCATTGGTAAGTTATATGACTTTGGAGAAGTTATTTAAATTTTATGAGTCTCAGTTCCCTCATTTGATAAATGAGAGAGCTGAATTGGATCTGGATTTCTCTTGATGTGTGAGTCCAATACAAGTAGTGGCCATGACAATGCAGGTAGCATATTGATGAGCATTTCTTTTGTCAGCAACTTATTTTTGTATACTACAACAACATAGATAATGCTTCGAGCTCATCATTTCACAGAAATTACAGTGTAGTGGAAGTCCAAATTTATTAAAGAAAAACCAAAGGTGACATGAAGAATTATATCAAATTACTAAAATTACAGGTCATAGTTGGTCGCTACAACCAATCATGACGGAACACTGAGGTAAAGAAATAGTTGAGTTTCTT
Organism: Aplodontia rufa; assembly: GCA_004027875.1. NCBI lineage: Eukaryota > Metazoa > Chordata > Mammalia > Rodentia > Aplodontiidae > Aplodontia > Aplodontia rufa. Next base: position 60,982 of record PVKS010000134.1, read on the forward strand.
GAATTTCTAAGTTTCCTTCATTTCTATCTGTCCATAATTAATTTTAGATTTAAATAATATGGTCTTTGTGTGATAAGTTTCTATCAGAAATAGTATTGTAGTATCCAGGATAAACTGGTCAGCTTGCCCAAATGATCAATAAGTCAGATAGTTCTGAATGATCTTTGCATACGTAGTTTCGCATGAATCAATTCTCTCACTGCTGCTTCAGATGTAATCTTATTCCCTCCCCCATGTATTTTCAGATCAAGTTGTTGACGGGAAGGATGTTCAAACATCTTCGAAAGTGGTTTGTAGCTCGCGTTTTTGAGCATTCCCAGCAGAGATCCAGGCTAGTCTCCAAGGATGGAAGGTGTAACATAGAGTTCGGCAATGTGGATGCACAGTCAAGGTTTATATTTTTTGTGGACATCTGGACGACTGTGCTTGACCTCAAATGGAGATACAAAATGACCATTGTCATCACAGCCTTCTTGGGGAGTTGGTTCCTCTTTGGTCTCCTGTGGTACGTGGTAGCCTACGTTCACAAAGATCTCCCCGAGTTCCATCCTTCTGCCAATCACACCCCCTGCGTGCAGAACATTAATGGCATGACCTCAGCTTTTCTGTTTTCTCTGGAAACTCAAGTGACAATTGGATATGGATTCAGGTGTGTGACAGAACAATGTGCCACTGCCATTTTTCTGCTTATCTTTCAATCTATTCTTGGAGTTATCATCAATTCTTTCATGTGTGGCGCCATCTTAGCCAAGATCTCCAGACCCAAAAAGCGTGCCAAGACCATCACCTTCAGCAAGAACGCAGTGATCAGCAAGCGGGGCGGGAAGCTCTGCCTCCTGATCCGAGTGGCTAATCTTAGAAAGAGCCTCCTTATTGGCAGTCACATATATGGCAAGCTTCTCAAGACCACGGTCACTCCTGAAGGGGAGACCATTATTTTGGATCAGACCAATATCAACTTTGTAGTCGATGCTGGCAATGAAAATTTATTCTTCATCTCCCCACTGACAATTTACCATGTCATTGATCACAACAGCCCCTTCTTCCACATGGCAGCAGAAACTATTTCCCAGCAGGACTTTGAATTAGTGGTATTTTTAGATGGCACAGTGGAATCAACCAGTGCCACCTGTCAAGTCCGGACATCCTATGTCCCAGAGGAGGTGCTTTGGGGCTATCGTTTTGTTCCCATAGTATCCAAGACCAAGGAAGGGAAATACCGTGTGGATTTCCATAACTTTAGTAAGACAGTGGAAGTGGAGACCCCTCACTGTGCCATGTGCCTTTACAACGAGAAAGATGCTAGAACCAGGATGAAGAGAAGCTATGACAACCCCAACTTTATCTTATCAGAAGTCAATGAGATAGATGACACCAAAATGTAGTGGTAGCTTTTCAACAGGAGTCAAGCAAAGTCTTCCAGGTACCTAGAGACTATAAGTATTATGAAGTAATTAACTGTTTGGGGTTGGAAAGCAGGATGAGACCCTTCAAATTCTACCAGAACAATGACCTCTGAGCCCCATAACTGTGATCCTACAAAACACAGAGCTCTGCGAAACTACTGTATTAGCACACGTAGTGCATGCATACGAATCTGGCATAGGAAAGCCAAAGGAGCTCCTGGGGAATCTTGAATATGATTATTTGAGGTTATGCAATGTTGATGCGAACAGAATAAATCAACAAAAGTCTCAAGGACAGGTCAAAGAGATACTTTTAGAAGTTTCTTTGAAAAAGGAACTTCAGGTAGGATCAGGGAGTGACCATATTTTCATTTTGATTCTACTAAGGAAAAACATGTCACATTCATTTTAATATAGACTGTGGTCAATGGAAAAAGTTGTCATGGAGTTGGGGAGATGAAATAACCAATGACAATAAGAAGAAACTGTTACACAAAGAATGATCTGAAGCTCTAACATTCTCCAGCTCTGGTTGTTGGCAACTTTGTCTGAATCTTGGTCACATGTATTTCAGGCGGGATGAGGGGAACACAGTTCAGGGACACTGCAGGGCCCAGTCTTCCTTTGCTTTGTGGCCTATCAAGATGCTTTGGCTCACACTGAACTTTGACTCAAATGATCTCATATGGTACATTTAGAGGCTAAATCCACACTCTGAAATTTCAGTGAACATTTTTCTTGCAAAACAGAATGCTTGAGTTTAAAATGGTGGTGATATTTCTTTTAGTCTGCTTTGGATGAGTTAAAGGCCTACAAATCTGTTAGAAGAGGATTCCCTGCTCTTTCAAGAGAGGACTTTGAAAATGTACAGTCAGTTTGGAAGGGAATTTAATGACAACGCTGAACTTTCTTTGCTTAGGATTTGCACTGAAATGTTGTTTTTGACGAAGTGGGAAAGAGAAAGGAATGGGATGTCAGACTTTGGCTATTTCTAGGTCTTGCCATGTATTCTTAAAAGGGATCAACTTCATGGAAGGATTGACCTTCAGTGGGAGGTTTTAATGTGAAGTCTTGTTCAGTTTTCCATATGCATTATTTTGAATGTATCCTGGAAAAAATGGAACTCAAAGCTGCTTAGGAATCAAACTGTTTTAAGTGCATTGATTAATGTATTAAATTTCTGAAACTGTGCATGCATTTGCCAAAAGTGTCCATTATTATGCATTAGCTAACAGGAAAGCTAGTGAAAATACTATTGCTGAGGGAGGACTTTCTCCTGGAAGGGAAGGGAGTGGTAGAAGGGAGGCAAATAGGATACATTTGTTTTCTTGATTCCCCAAGAGGAAAGGAGCTTGGCAGCAGATGCACCCCCTCCGGTACAGCTCCATCTGATCTCTCCGGTGTAAGTCTTGGCACATACAAGGGCAGCTGCTGGCGGTTGTTCGTAGGGATGGCTTCATTTCTCCAGAGAGCCATACACAATCTAGTCCTTCTGCCCCAGACTGGTGGGAATTCTGACAGTCCAGGGTTGCACACTTTGTCAGTGCCCATGACAGTGGACACAAATGGCTCACATTGGAGATTACTCTGTGCCCATAAGTGCTATGGTGCTGTAATTGAATTTATTCAAAGAACTAAAAGAAATCAGGCATCCCAACCTTGTAGAAGCTGTAATTCTCTGCTGACCCGTTGTCATGAGGCTTCGTGACCCCATGGCTCTTTATGGAACGGAAGGGTAATGCATTGACTGAGTCATTCACAACAGAACATACTCTTCTGGTTTGTCCTGCTGGTTGGTAACACGCTTGGAAACGGCTGGAAGTGAACGCTCAGATGCAATCCATTCCCTTTGACTGTGAAGAGAGCTGACCTACAGGAGTCTTTGTGATTGGTTTTTGTTTCTGGATTATTTGGGGGAAAGCTTGTTCACTTCCAAATATTCGTCTTTTAGGATTAATATATCTTACACTTGGAGACTCCTTTTTAATACAAAATTCCGATTGAACCTTTAACCTCCCAATGAAGCCCTTAGGAAATGGGATCTGGGGAGGTAGCTTTAGACAGTTATAAGGGTTAGGTGGAACCCAACTCGAGCATAGGAAACTGTGGTAAACTGAGGCATCAGGATAGCAAATTTAAGGACAGCCTTAGCAATTTAGCACAACTCTCAGCAACTTTTCTCAAAATGAAAAATAAAAAGGACAGATGATGTAGCCCTGCAGTGAAGAGCCTCTGGGTTCTATCCCCACTACCACCATAAAAAAAAAAAAGAAATAAGAAGAGAGAAGAGGAAAAGAACGAGAAGAGAGGAGAGGAGGGGAGAGGAAGAGAAGAGAAATAAGACAGGAGAAAAGGAGTAGAGAAGGGAAAGGAGACAGGAAAAAAAAAACCAACTGGGCTTTGGGAGGAAGGGAGTTAACAAGAGCATGAGGGGTTCAGTGAATCTAGAAAATAAGTGGGAAGCAGATGTCACCAGAAGGCCAGCTTTCTGAGGGGTTAATGCCAGTCCTAAAAGGCAGGAGCTCTATTCCAAAGCTGTGACAATTTCCCCAGTAGAATCTGATCACATCAGTATTCCTATTGTTGTAGGCATTCCATATTATGTTCAGTGATTTATCCATTTCAAAAACTTTATTTTTATTTTCATTAAGAAAAGCTGCGTTCTGGGATGTATTATTATATTTAAAGTTTTCCTTGGTACTGATTCCCCTGCATTGCCCAATTTAGCTCTGTTGCTCTAGGGATTTTGACTTCAGAGAATCTGATTCCAGTTTAACCTTCCTGGTCTTAAGTTGGCTCAAGGGCCACTATTTAGAGTGAAGATCTGGGAGACTGCTGCTAACAAGGGATAAAAGGAGAAGATCCTCTCCTCTAAGTGGCCAAATCAAGGAAGTCAAATGATGAGGGCGCTTCCCTGGCTAAAACGCCTGACACCCGACCTTAAAGAAACGCTGCCCAAGCAGGAACGAATGAAGGGGCATCATTCCCTGGAGAGTTTTCATTAAATGAGAGATGGGTCCTCAAAAGGATGCTTCTGTGGCTAGCCTGGGGAAGCCTCCCGGGTCTAGAAACAGTGGGGAAACCTCTGATGGAAAAGAATGCAAATGAATCCTCGCCCCGCCCCTGGGCCGTTGCTGTCTGCCATTACAGGAAGTGTGTGTCAATCAAAGCTTGACAGGGGAGATACAGCATTTTATTTTGGAAGCCAGAAGTTTAAGAACAATGACTGGAATTTCCTCTTTCTGTCCAGCAAGGGCTGTTTGTCATTGGGGAGATAAAAGTCCAGGGGTAGGGAATAAAGGTTATCGGGAACTGCGCAACACAGAGGCATGTGCGGGTGGGGGATGCTGGGAGGAGGGGTTATGGAGGAAATCTATTTCAATGCCTGTCATTAAGTTTCCATTAAAAGAACATTCAGTTAGGAATTCAAAAATAATTTAATCTCCCCAGCCAGATGCACCCAGCTGGGCTCCTTGGAGCTGAGCCCTGTACAGAGGGAGATTTGCACACCCGCTGAAGGGGCTAGGAACTGCTAATGCCTCTCCATCCTGCACATCTCCGGCTGCTTTGAATGTTCTAGAAGACACAAGTATCGTTCAGGCACGTGAGATACCTCAGGACTTGTGGTGTGGTAGGATCAAGTTTTAGTATAAGGGCATTTACCAAGTTTTTACTATGTTTTAAGCATTTTATATATACTAACTCATTTAACTTTCACAATAATCTTATGAGGTGATGACTATTATTATACCTTTTTTTTTCACATGAAGCAGGTGAAATAAGGAACTCATTCAGACTCATGAGCTAGTAAATGGCAGAGTTGGGACTCAAACCCATGTCAGTCTGTTTTGAAAGCCCATCTGTTTAAAATTACTCCTGTCTGCATCTTAAAATGGATTGCCTTCTGAAAAGACTCACTGAGGCTATCGGATATTTACACTTTGGAATACACCGCTCATTGGCACAAGTTAAAGTCTTTGATCAGAGTTCAATAAATACCTCTGGAATTACGTGTTCTAGGAGAACAGAGTGTTTTTCCAGGGTTTTAGGTAATCTCTCCAGGGCATCTCCAGAGGTATCATGGACAACCTGAAGATCTGCCTAGCTTGTGGGTACAGACTATCCTCTCAATACTACTAACATACACACACGCACACACCCATGCACAAAGCTCTCCAAAGTACGCACACTAAGTACATGGACCAATTGTATATAATTTAATATATACATGTTTATATAATAGTGGATTTGAAACCATCTGTCCAAAGACCTTTTGATCAAGCTACAATATTTACCAGCTGAGGGGCCTTGGAAGCAACTTAACTTCATTGAACCTCAGTTTCCTTATTTGTAAAATGGAATTTTGCAATAAGGTTGGGGAAGATACAGCAAAATGATAGATGTAAACACCCTCACCCCCTTTGTAGAAAGTAAAGGGTAAATGATGTGCCAACACAAGGCAGAGGTGATAGCATTAAACACAAAGTGGACGCAGACCCTCACCTGATAAAATCCAAGCACTGGGCAGGGATCTTCCAGAGGTCATAGGAGACCTCCAGGAATAAGTGACAGCACCCAGAAGCCCATCTAGATCCGATGGGTAGGAACTCGGGGGCTTTTGAGTAGAATCCTGGTCCTTGGACTTTATTTTAACCCTGTGGGTAGTCTTTTGGAGCTGTGAGCCAGGCACTGGGGATGCCAAAATGAGAAAGTAGGGATCCTGCTCACTGCAAGAAAGGATTCAGAGGCTTTAACCAGCATGGAGGACCACAGTTAAATGCAGACCTGTTGGTTGTGAAGAAAGTAACTTTTTTGTCTTATGCAATATGCTTATAACACAGGTTTCAAAAAATGATATTGACCCTACTGCTAATAATAAGTCTGTTGGTTATTGTTTTAAGATTAGTTAAGATTTCAAACTGGTTTATAATATCTCCCGCTAAGGATGAACAGTCAAAAACGGGTTTAAAGCCACCATGGTTATTTTCTCAGTGTGATTATGCACTAGCTTGACACAGAGTCAGCTTCACTGGTTTCAGTTTCTTTCCAATTGTTAGATTGCTTATTGTTTACCTTTTGTGGTCAACTGTTTTTTGTAAAATTATGAAAAGAATTTATATGATTCAAAGTGACATAAGTGGGTTTAGCAATCTCATTTCCATTCTTAGGCTCTGTACTCATTACTCTTTCCTTGTGTAAAGCAAATCATTCTTATTAGGTTTATCCGGCTACTGTTGACTTTGTAAAGTTTTTATTTGAAACTGATAAATAATAATTGTATATGTCCATAAGGTACAATGTGACTTTTTAAGTTAATTTTTTTCTAGTTTCTTTTTCCTTTATTTATTTTGTTTATGTGGTGCTGGAGATTGAACCCAGGACCTTGTGTACGCCAGGCAAGTGCTCCACCACTGAGCTACCTCTCTAGTTCCACAACGTGATGTTTTGATGCATGCATGCCCTGTGTGGAATGCTCCAATCAAGCTAAATTGCATTTAAGTCACCTCTAATATTAATCATTTTTTTGTGGTGAGAATATTTAAAATTATTTTAGCTATTTTGAAATATACAACACATAATTCTTAATTATAGTCACCACGCTGTGCAATCATGAGGTAATCTTTTTTTGAAAAAAAATATCAGCAATACATATGTATTGACCTCTCAGTCTTGCACAATAGGTAGTGTTCTGGAAACACGGTTCTGGAGTATCTTTTTCACTTAACAGTATACTCCGCAGATCACTCTGGTTATGCTTGCTGAGAACAGAGACATCTCTGGGCCCCGCCTCTCATTTTTCCTTCACTGGTGCTTTCACAGTAGCTGCTGGAATCCTGCTCCAGAGTCCGCTGGGCTGAGCCTGAGAGACTGTGGACATGACTGCCTTGCATTCCTTACTGCGGCTCCCTTTGTAGGGTCCAAGCAGCATTTACTGTGCCTACCAAGCTCAGGAATGAGCAGGCTTTTGGGGCCAGAGTTCCCTGACGCAAGGCGGTCTGCCTGGGACTAGCAGCTCTTCAAGGCCCAAACCTCCCTGGAATTTTGGCCGATTAGAAAGTCAGAACAGGTGTCCTCAAGAGAAACATCCTCACTCTAGTACATGGTCTGGGGGTAGGGTGATGATGGCTAGGACGAGAAGGAGCCAATTCCCAGGGAATTCTGGGGAAATACTTTTTGATTAGGGTCTGTGGACACTTGGGGACTTGGGGGGCCATGAAGCCTACCACTGCATACAACATTTCATGCATAAATGCATTAAAATTAATGAAATTAATGAATAAAGGTTAAAAATTTAAATGTAAAAATAGCACTGAGTGAGACAGAGGCAAGGGGAAGGTGTCTTAAAGAGGTGGGGAAAGATAGGGTAGAAGGGATGGACAGGGGTAAGATTTGAAATAGGGAAAGATAAGGGTGGTGGATAACCACTGGCCAGCTGCCCCAGACTAAGAACCACAGGAGTGTGAATGTGCATGGAGTTGAGAAATCACAAACAGGCTGACAGGACCATAGAATGGGAGTGTGGAGGGAAGTAGAGCTATAGGGTTAAAAGAGCCTGACGTTGGGGGTCAGGCAGATATGGGTAGAGTCCTGGCTCAGTCAACCCCAAGTGTGCTTGAGGGAGTGATGGCATGATTAAGTGTGTATATTAGCAATACATCTCTGATGTTGGCATAAGGGAAAGTTTGGAGAAGAAATTAGAGGCAGAATCTGGCTTTCTAGGGAGACAGGGAAAGTGTTGCCATTCTCATTTCTCAGGAAGGGAAACTGAGGTTCAGAGGCCACATGACTTGCCCAGCTCACAAAGCTATGCATGGGGGAGCAGGAGTGGTGGCCTAGGGCTTTTGCTTTCCAGGTACTTCAGTGCTCCTTCCTGCGCCTCCCCGCTTCTTGGGTATACCCACAAGCTTCATACCTCAGGCGCTGATCCTGACGGAAAGCTTGCTTGGACAGTGGCAGCAAGGACCAGGAGGCAGGTGAGTCCAGGGAACAGAGCAGGTACCACATCTTTGAACTGTTTCCTTGGGGGGCTCAGAGGCTACCTGCACCTTTGCACTTGGCATCCAAGGAACCTGAGAATCCTCACTGCAGTGGGAGGCTTGTCTCTGTGGTCACAAATATGCCTTCAGAACTGAAAGTCGAGGTCAGAGGTGACAATTGTCCTTGTGGCTGTCCCAGTTTCCACATCACTCACCATGGCAAGGAGGAACCTGAACCTGCGGGGTCCCTGAAGGATGCATCCTAATATATATGCAAAGGGGAGAAATGTTGGCAAGCAAGGAAGAGAGATCAAAGGCACAGTGTGAAGGTCAGGGGCTCTGAAGTCAGACGGACTTGGGTGGGTCAGACCCCAGCTTTCCCATTTACTGACTATATTATCTTTTTTTTTTTTAAGAGAGAGGGACAGTGAAAGAGAAATAATCAATTTATTTCGTTTTTCATGTGGGCTTCATTGCTTCAACACTATGTTGTGTACGTGGTGCTGGGCTTTGAACCCATGTACTTTCCAGTCCAAGGCAAGCGCCGTAACCACTGAACAACCACTCCAGCCCCTGACCATTTTATCTTGAACAAGTTCTTAGTCTTTCTGAACCTTTTATCCCCAGTTGTGATAACAATAATGCTTATTTTAAAGGGTTACTGTGAGGATGATGGTGTGAAATAATCTGTAATGAAATAATAGGAAGAGCACTTAGAGGAAGGAGAGGGAGGTCAGCCTCCCGAGGGTCAGTCATAAGCCTACATCATCGTGCCTGATTCAGGCTCCCAATAAGTGGCAGTTCGAGTGACAATGACAAAGTTGGGATGAGGATGTCAATGGTGATGGGCAAAGACAAGGCAAAGTCAAAATCATTAAGGTATGTCCCTCTCTGTGCTTTGTCCCCCTCCCCACCCTCAGATTCACCATTTATAAGTCTGAAATTTCTCCCTGTCTCTTGCTTTCTTTTCCAAGCCTTGACCATCACTGGAGACAAAATAGCTCACCTTCCTCCCATCACTGCTTCATTTTCTGCTGTGGACGAGTAGAATCCTAGAATTTTAGCAGTGAATGGGACTTAGGCAACCCTGATCCTATCCCGTTTTTATAAGGTGGGAAGGTGCTGAGTGCTGGCCGTCCTGGTGCTTCTGACATTCCACTGTGTGCCTAGGGAGTAGAGACAAGTAGGATGATTAAACGAACTGGATCAGAAGGGAAAGGAAAGGAAGCCTACCCCGGTCAATCATAAGCAAGCCTGGGCTTTGTTGGTGAGGAGCGCCATTGGCCAGCAGGTGGTGCTACAGACCTCCAGATCCTTAAAGTGACCCACCTGGTTGAAAAGTTGACTGCCTGCAAGGATTTAGGGGTTGGTCTTATCCAGAAAGCCCTTCAGTGGCCATTTTAATGTTTACAAGAGAGAGATAAAGTATATGGGTCCTCTCATCGTTGTTGAGCTGATAAAATGATTGAAAGATTTCAGAAAATTGAATTGTGATATAAATATATAAGTTTATAACTAGAAAGATTAGAATGGCTGAGAGAAAGTTACCATGTTATACCGTCTAAGAGATTCTATGTGATTTATATTTACCCTCCAGTAAAACTGAAATAATGTTATTCTTCCATCTTACAGATAAGAAGCTGAAGTCCAGAGAGGTTAAGATACTAATCCATGCTCCACGCATGGCCAGTCAGGGAAGAACAGGTGTGCATATATTAAACATTTATGTAGAGTTTATTGGGGATAGGTAATAGTTTAAGTGTTTTACAAATATTTTTTCATTTCATCCTCATAATAGCTGTAAGAGGCAGAACAAGGTCTTGTATGAGCCCAGGTCAGGCTGTGTCAAAATTCACGAGTTTTTTTCCCCAATAGCAGGTGAACTTCTGCCTTCCGGGGCCTGAGTTCAAATTCTGCTTTCCCCGTCGCTATCATATAAATGTGGCAAATCACTGAACCTCTCTGAGCTGCCGCTTTCTCACCTATAAGGTAGTGATAATGAAATCAATCACACATTGTTTTGTTTTTGGAAAGATCAATCAGGAAAACATCTAAAATCACAGTGTTAGTTGTACAGCAAAATTCTATGTTAAAGGACTATTTTTGCTGTAGATACCTAATAGTTGATTTGCGTAAAGATGTACATAAGGTTGTTTATTTCAAGATTATTTGTAGTGATGAAAAACACAATAGGGAAATGAGTTAATGCAGGGTGGACCATAATGGTGTGAAATGTTGTGCTTATTTCTAACAACTATTTAGATACCAAGCAGAGTCCTGGGGACACGCTGAAAGACAGGGAATTTATGTTCTAGAGGAAAATGATGGGAAACGTCGAAGGCAAGACATGGAACAAGAGTCCTAACCTTGTCTGGGGGAAAGCCTCCCTAAGGACACAGCATCAAGATGAAGCCTGAGGCCTAGGGAAGAGTGGGTTAAGCGATGGAGGTTTGGGGGGAGAAATGTAAAGGTCAAGAGAGCAGTCTGCTCCCGGAAGAGGAAGCAGATGTCCCATATTTTAAAACTATGGAATGGGTGCATGCCTGTGGTCCCAGCTGCTCTGGAGGCTGAGGCAGGAGGAGTTCCTGAGTCCAGGAGTTCAAGAACAGCCTGGGCAACATAGCAGTATACTCACTGAAGGAAAAAAAATGATTTTAGACAATGTCCTCAAAATGTCAAATTGAAGGAATAGGAACCAAAAATTATAAACATTTTAACTTAAAATTGTTATTTCTTTTTTAAAGAGAGAGGGACAGTGAGAGAAAGAGAGAATCAATTTTATTTAGTTTTTCATGTGGCTTTCGTTGCTCGGACACTTGGTTGTATAAGTGGTGCTGGGGTTTGAACCCATGTCCTTGCACATGCCAGGCAAGGGCCGTAAATGCTGAGTTGCTGCTCCAGCCCCAAAACGTTATATTTAAGTGTGAAATAGTTTCTAAAACATAGCAACTTTGCTATATTTGTCACATTTTGTTTTCTAATGCGTCTCTGGGACTTTGCTCAGTGCCCAAATAGTCATTTGTGTATACGTTCACATATTTACATATATGTAAATACAGATACACAAAGATTCAGAACTAATCACAAATTCATTCATTCCTTCATCAAACATGTATTGAGAGCCTACCATTCTGGGGACTGCTAAGGCCAATAGGATACAGCTATGAAGAAGACAGTCAAGGCCCCATCCTCACCTTCTTACTTCCTAGAGGAGAGACACAGAAAATATTTAACTCTGTGCTTATTTATTAACTGTTGTTATTAATTATCATTTGTTATTATTAAGGTAGTTTCAAATGGTGACACAGACCATGAAGAAGATTACAAAGGGTGATGGGATGGTAATGACCCAGTGGGAGGGAGCAGCCTTAGACCCAGTGGTGAGGCAGGACCTTCCTAGGAACTGAGCAATGGGAAGGAGCTGCTATTCAAGGACACTGGAGAAGAATATTCTAGGCCAAGGTACAGTCTCAACCTTGGGGACGTAATAGTACCATCTGCTTGCTGACCCTTGCCCCAAGATTCTGATTAAATTGTTAGGGGCACAATCTGGGCATTGAGATCTCCACAGAATTTTCACAACCCCATCTGGCAACTCTAATATACAGGGAGCCTGGGAACCACTGGTCTAGCAATTGAAAGCAATTCATGATGATTAATCAGCTCTGGAGGGTGGCATAATGGTCATTTTAATCATAATTTTCTAATATTCTGAATTTTATACATTTTCAATCATGGATATACATTGTTTTAATAATATATTTTTAATAAAACATAACTTAGAAATAGTACTCTGGAACATCTAGAGAACTAAATTATGATCCAGATCTGGATTAGAGCTAGGAAATTTAAATTCTAGCTGCTGTGGATTTTCTACAGATTTGTTGGTCTCTCCCACCTCCTGTTTTCTCACCTCGAGAATGAACCCTATAAATGTATGATCCTATGACTTGGAGCTCCATATGACGAAGAATCAACAGTGGCCTACAACCTGATTCTGTGCAAGGGAATGTCTCTAGACTTTCAGCATTTTGGAGGATCTCCTCTCTCCATTTTTAACAGGTTTTCATGTGAACTCATTTGTGTTGTTTTTTAATGTGAGTTATGGATGAAACAAAGGTGTATCTCCTTTGTATCTTTCTTTTTGTCCCATTTCACTATTTCCCTATTCTGCTCCCCAAACCCATCACAACACTGCCACCTGTCTCTGAGGTCCCAGTTAGAATCATTGAAGGAGAGCTAGAAAAGCAGTTTGATGTGGTGGGCAGACCTTGAATCTGGCTCCTCACCTAGCTCTGTCCCCAAGGAGCTGTGTCACTTCATTTATGGGAGCTTCTGAGAAGGGTGCTAGAACTGTACAAGAATCCATCCAGGGCATCTGTTCCCAGCTCTGCACCCTGAATTATTGCACTGATGCCCTGAAATCTGCTATGGTAGAAATATTTACATCCTGAAATTGGCAAGCACTAATAATCTGGCCCTCTACTCTTGCTCTCTTCAAGAGTTGTGTGTGGGGCTGGAGCAGTGGCTCAGCAGTTGCGGTGCTTGACTGGCATGTGCATGGACGTGAGTTCAAACCCCAGCACCATGTACATACACAACAAGTTCTTGGAGCAGTGAAGGCCACATGAAGAACTAAATAGAATTGCTTCTATCTTTCTCTCTCTCTCACTGTCTCTCTCCCTTAAAAAAAAAAGAGAGAGAGTTGCTTGTTAATCATATATGAGAATACACCCTTAGTGTGTCCTGAGCGTGTCTGTCAGACAATGCCCTGCCCGCAGTCACCTGAGAACCCTTGTTATGAATATAGAAATTGTTGTGCTGCTTTGCAGACCTTCAGAATCTTTGGGTGCCCTCGAAGTTTTGGTGGACCAGTATACCAAACTCAGGCTCACTGATAAAGTGGAGGAACCAATCCATCACTTATCCTTATAGGTCCTTTCCAGTTGATTGCCACCTCATGTGTTCTGAGGTTGGTGACAGTGGCTACCACAATCATCTGCACTGAAACATACCTTCCTTCCAAAGCTGGGCTTTGCTTTGCTCCTGGCTAAGCCTGCTGACATTCCTACCTTGACAGGATATTTCCCACTTCCCAGAGTCTGAAGCCATCCCCTTTGTGGGATGGAAGGGTCCTATATCTAGCTGTTTCTTCCTAGCCAGCAATGCTGTGGCTTGGAGGAAAAAAGGCAGGGTAGCCAGGGTTTCCTTTCTGAAGTGACTGCCCAGGGGAAAGCTGATGAGCACACAGCATCAGGAGGAGCCGACAGTGTCCTGTGTCCCCTTCTGACTACTAGAAAATCATTTTGGTTCTACAAGGGCTGGCCCAGGACATGCAGCTTTTGTGTCAGACTTAATGGTACATTTTGCCATGCTTTAGGGAGGAGAGGACATAGCTGCCAAAGAGAGACAAAGGCAGAGATGTTTTCAAGGAGACTACAGTGTCCTGAAATCTCCTTTACAACACTTCAGCAAAAGGATGACCAAGCTCAATGTCCAACACTGGGAATGACTTCTGTGGCCATGTAACAGGGGCCTGGGGTAGAGAGGAGTTCGTAGTTTGTAGATATACCGGGTAAGCACCAGGTTTGTGCTACAAGGTCTCCATGGCTGTGGAATTCTTTCTCCATCCCATTCCTGCCTGTGGTTGATCTGCTCTCTGGTGATCTGACCTTGACAGGAATGGTTTACTCCATTTTTCCTTCTTAGCCTGTTTTCCTGTCTCTTTTAGTTCTGACTGCAGCTTTTCCACTGGTGTCCGGAATCTCAGTGTTAATCTTTCTTGCTTCTTGTTCCATACCTTTTGCAACCTCCAGGTCTCCACCTTTGGCATTGGTCAAGCCCTTGTGGCTGCCAGTTGGGTTCCCCAAGGCCTCTTCAATATGCTGCTTGTGCTTCCACACACTGCTTTCCTAACCCAACAAAGAAGGGGGACCCTTCCTGTCTCTCCATAGGTCCCCCTCACCCCAAACCATCTACCACTAGCTCTCTAGAGGTGGGGCTGGAATCTGGAGAAGAAAAGGGAGACATTTCAGAGCCTCTTGGAGCATAGCCAGTGGGAACCCAGGGAAGTGCCCCTAAGGGGGATGTCCCTGGGCAGAGGCAAGCCAAGAGAAGAGAGGGGAAGCCAGCAAAGGTCAGTTTCGGCTTCCTTCTGAACCCACTCTCAGGTCTCACCCCAATTAGCATCATCTTTTCAAGAAAACTATATTATTAACTACCTCTTGGATCCAGGAGGGACCCACTGCCAAGCTGGACTCCTTTGGTCCCAGCCAGTACTCCTCCCAAACTTCCCACCACCCCCGCATTGACTGGGGTTAAGTCCTGCTTTGCGCCACTTCCCGGCCACATCCACAGGGCTGCGTCCCGAAGCTGCCCAATGCGTCCCCACGCCAAGCCTTGAGTCCAGGGTTGCGCCCTGGAGCTGCCCCTGCGCTCCCGCACCCAGCCCCGCGCCCTCCACTGCGCCCCGGGTGCCGGCGGCGGCCGGGCGGGCCACCGGCCTGAGCCCGAGCCGGCTCCGGCTGTCTGCGTGCCGCGCTCCAAGGCAGCGGGGTGAATGGACGGCATCCAGCCCGGCCGGCAAGCTTGAAAATAAAAATAAAACACAGGGAAAAGAAATAAATAATAAAGAGCGCGCCAGAAAGCCAAAGAAAATACAATCCCAAGCTTCGAGCAGGCTTTGAGCCTGCAGCCGGCCGTGGGCCGCGAGCCTTTGGCATCGGAGCCAGCGGGGGCCTTTGTGCTCCCCTCGCCCACCCCCCGCGCGTTTCTGTCCTAATTGAAGAAACACAATCTCGGGTTTGCGCAGCGACGCGCCCCGCGGCCGCCCGGGGGCCCGACAGGGCCGCTGGCTGCTGGCGCAGCTCAGAGAACGCCCCCGCCCCGCAACAGGGACCGGCTTGTTCTTTGTGCTGGCAAATATTTATTTTGGTTCAAGTGGACCCCTTTCCACAAAGACCACCTGGTTGTAATCAATAACACCTATTTTCAGATAATCCGCCGCTCTCTAGGCAGAACCCAAGGAACTCACCCAAACAGAGACCTTTTCAAAGGGAATTTTAAATAGCCTGGATTCACAGAGGGCTGGAGGAGGGACACCGGGCAGGGTGAGGGGGAGACCGCGGCCAGGGTGGTCAGGCGGGAGCTGGGTGAAGGCCCTGCCTGGTGAGCATCTCCATCCTGAGATAGAGGGCTGCTAGGTGGAGGGGTTGGGGGCTTCCAGGAAGCTTTCACAAAATAAAATAAACTGAAAACCTTTCTTTGGTGGGTCAAATGTTGCTGCAAATGTAGACTTCTAGAAACTCCACAGCAGCTTCCTCTTCTCTCCAAAAGAACCTCTATGCTCTGAAATCAGGATCTGGCACTAGACAGAGCAGAGTGCACCTAGTGCTGGAGTCTCTCAGAGGTGCTGAAGAGCTGACCCTTAGTCCTAAAGAGGGACCAATCCCTGCCCATCTCACAGGTCAGGGGTGCATTCAAAAATGTATATTGCTGTGGGGCCAGGGCGGGACTGGGAAGTAGCTTTGTGGTAGGGTACTTGCCCATCAAGTGCCTGCCAAAAACAAACTCCAACCCAACCCAAACCAAACCAATACAACAACAACAAACAAACAAAATTGCATGAGCTAGGCTCAGTGGTGCATGCCTATAATCCCAGAAGTTAGGAGACTGAGTCAGGAGGATGCTTGAGACCAGGAGTTCAAGACCAGCCTGGGCAACACAGGGAGGCAATGTCTATAAAACGAAACAAAACAAAACAAAACACAACAACTACTAAAGAGAAAGCATCTAAGTGCATAAAAGGGGAAAAAAAGACAAAACCCTACTATAGTGGAGATGTTGGGTGGGGTGTGACAGACAGCAAATGAAATAAGTAGATAGTGATGTATATTACTGAAAAATGTGCTTCAGTTCTGGGGTGGGGAAGCTTGCTCTCTGGGGCAGTTTGTGTCTTGTGGATCAGGTGTCAGGGAGGTATGCTCACACAGGTAGAAGACCAAGGAGAGTCATACACAGGACTGCTAGATCCAAACCTCTCAGAGAGTGCAGCCACAGGCAAGGGTCAAGTACACCTATTGATGCTCTCTCAGAGCCTCAGAATGTTCCAACTGTGAATTGGAATTGATAACACCCACCATTTTAGTCAAGGCCCAGTAAGGATGTGGTATTCTTTTGCAATGTGACATTTTATATTTTCCATAACATAATTTAAAATTTATGGGTGAAGCATGGAAGACCAAATAAATTTTGGAAGCTGGGGCTTGGGATACCATTCATAGGAGATGCTGTACTGAGTATTCCATACATATGTTGTCCTGGCTTTAGCAGTAGGGTGACTTTGATTGACCAGTCAGGGTGCCTGTCACAGGTTCATTTTGGGGAGAAATCTGGGCTATTCTATGACATGTGACTCTCCTGGACCCAGGGAGTGGACAATTCATGGACCTCAAGTAAACATTTAGGTGCTCAGAGTGAAGTGACAGTAATTAGCTAGGCAAGCCAGACCATGTCCATCAAATGTTTTAACTGGGAAATATGAAAAAAAAAATAGAGGCAAAATGGCAGTGGAATGGATGACAGTGAAAAGATGGGAGGGAGGATCTTAGTTATGAGAAGGTGTGATTCCCTGGAGTCTCTTGGCTGCAAGTGGCTTTCTAGTCTTAGGCTCTGGGAAGCTGACCTTTAAGAGTTGCTGTTCTCTGGAAGATCCTGTCTCCTCCATTGTGAAAGATGCTTTAGGGTGAATTCTCAGTACTCCAGGAAGCCTGACAGAGTGCCTGTCCTTCACAAAGAGCCTGCCTTCCATGATGTCTAATTAATAATGCAGAGATGTTCTTTAACCATAGGTGGCCATAATGGCAGGGTGGACACAGACAGATGGATGATGGGTATCTAATTTTCACAATAGTGGCTTAAACCTTGCTGATAAAACTAATTTAAGAGATTGCCCCCCTCCGCCTTTTTTTTTTTTTAATCAGACAGGGACTCCAGGCTTTTAAGAAATAACTTCTTATATCCTAACGCTGGTTTCTTTGTCTTTGAAAAAGACTGGAAAGAGAGGATAGGACTGATTTACTTACTGTTTGTGTGGGTTAGGCCAGGCTGGGCTGAATTTATGTCACTGCTCTCCGTCAAGAATGTGGCTTTCTCCCTCTTATGAGATGTCCTTAGCATCCCTTCTTAGCTCTGAGCTTGCAGAAAGATTAAAACATGGGCTCAGACAACCCAGTGGGGGTCGATGGCCCAGGAAAGATTATGATAAGAAAGGGGTAAGGGACAGGAAGAAGGGTGGTGTGTTGGAATTTGGGATAATTGAATTTGCTGTGCAGCCAGTAGTTTTGAGTTGGGTCATCTGCTGGATCTTCGGTCATAAATCTACCAAGACCAGGAAATTCCATGGTTAGGCCTGTCATTCCATTTTTCTCAGAGATCAGGATGGTTGAGGATTTAGTGAGGGATGGTTTTCACCTTCTGGAGATGAGTGACCTACATTTTTGCATTGAGATTGTTACACATATGTCCTGAAAATCCATTGCCAATACCCTCATCTTTGTGTCATATTCTATCCCACAACAATCAGCAGTCCCTTATGCACAAAGGGTACTTCTCCATCTGTTTTGGGTTCTCAAAATGCAGGAGGTGGAATGGGCTCCTTTAAGGGACCTACTGCAGGTGGGTTATAAGGTGGTTGTTTTAATATTAGTTTCTCTCCATTACCTGTTGACCATATGCCATTTGTAATTAACTCAACAAACTGAGTAACTGATCTCTTGAGAATTAGGTATTTCTTGAGAAGTAAGACTGAAACTAAGTGCATATTGTATGCAAATGTGCTTTTATGGCACTTTGGAGTGCTATGGAAACTTTACAAATGCTAGAAAACAAGTTGAACCTTCTAAGAGTGCAGTTCTCCTAAGTGTGCAGGGCACAGGGATGACTGTGTTTTTGATTATGTTGCTCATCCAGAGAATGAAAACCCTTGCTTTTTTCCTCCTTCACCCTCTTCACTCCATCTATCTTTGAGAATTGGCTTTGGGCACAAAGGACAACTCTAGGATTTGGTTGCTCAGTTGAAGCCTTCTTGAAAAAAATTGGATACATTGGAGTTTGGGATCTTAGATTTTGATCAGGTAATCCTGAAGTCTGTAAAGATTCAGGGTAAAAGGAACATGTTAAAAATCCTCAGAAATTGTCTTTTGAAGGCAGGTTCAAGCTATAATCTAATTAGCTTAGTTATTGGGAAATTAGTGGCAAGTCCATATTTCTTCCCTAGGGGTGGTTTGCATTGTCCACATTTTAAAGTTCTCACAGGGACATCTGATGCAGGCTAGTTTCCTAATGGTCGAATGATCTATTATGATTTTTTTTCTAAATGCCAAATCTTTACATTATGCAGAATATTGCTAGATAAGTTTATGTTGTGAAAAAAGACAGAGAAAGAGCAAAGGAAGGTGAAACTGTCAAGAAAAGCTGAGGTGTCTGGGAAGTATTGCTGGAATATATGTGATGCTTGATTAAACATTTCTGAAAGCCAGGGGCTCTGGGAAATATAATAATCACTGGAGAAAGAAATACTACATCTACCGGGGAGAGCAATTAACACCAAACATGGCTTGGTAAAAATTGCTAGCGAATTATCACAGTAGTCTGCTCTTAGGATTTTGACAGCATCTTCCATGGTTTTTATTTTCTCTGTGTATCTCTGAAGGTAACAGGAACTGAGCAGACCAGACTCCTCAGCCTGCCTCTCACAATTGCTGAGCTGTGGACCTTTTCTGTCCAGCAGGTGCAGTTTGACAAACATCAGACATGTATCAGATCTTTCTGTAAGCCAGGCAAAGAGCCAGACACGGTCCCT
Source organism: Aplodontia rufa (assembly GCA_004027875.1). Taxonomy (NCBI): domain Eukaryota; kingdom Metazoa; phylum Chordata; class Mammalia; order Rodentia; family Aplodontiidae; genus Aplodontia; species Aplodontia rufa. The sequence continues at coordinate 80,226 of PVKS010000134.1, forward strand.
GCCCTTTGTTCCCTTATTGTCTAATAGGGACACAGACATTCAAATACAGATAGACCCTGGGGTCTCAGCACTGCCCAACAACCAAATTAAATTAAAAGTCATGCATTCCTTACACCAGCCTCTATATAAAACATTAATATATAATCCAGAATATTGCTTTTCCATACACACCTTATTCTCTTTCTGTCTTCTTATCTCTCCCCTGGACACCTAGTATAGGATTTTAAAAATTTCAGTAGTTCCTAGCTTTTAGCCTCTCTAGTTGGCTACTCCTATCCTTTTCTCTCATTTCTTTAACTATTCCCCAGATGCTGTTCATCAAAAGGGGTGTGTGTGTGTGTAAGTGTGAGTGTGAGTGTGTGTGTATGAATATAGACGTAGGCAAAGATAACAAATTGATGATTCTTGTAACCCCTATCACTTTTTTCCCACTCCTTGCCCCTCCTGAAATATTTATTCCTGAAGCCACAAGTTCATCCAAGCAAGGCAAGTGTCAGGATGCAGTGGTATCAGATCCTAGTGTCAGGCATTAGTGCCCAAGCAGGGTTAAGAGAGCATGTGGCAGCGTGGACTGTCATGGGCATCAGGGCTCCAAGCAGGCTGAGGACTGTGTCCCTGTGATGAAGGGGCAGCCTGGCTTGGGGTGTCAAGTTGAATAGGTTGAGGGTGATACACACACAGAGGCATAGGCTGGGGAGGAGTGAGATGGGTACTTACACAGTGGGGATGACAGGATGGCAATTTAGGACCCAAGATGAGAGAGAAACGTGGTATCCGATTGGGGGTGCTGCAGCAATGAAGACTGGCTACCTGCAGGAGGACTGAAGTGGAAATGCATAGAGTATACTTAACAAACACCATTTTTCTCATTGTCACCTAAGGCAATTACAGATATGCAAAGGGGAGAAACTATAGTGAACCCTGGAATGTTGGATTGGAAATGAATGCATCTGAGTTAACTCAGAATTTTCAATACAGATAAGACAAAGAAATAAACATAGAGTATAGGCATACATCTGCATATAAATGTCTGTGTGTATGTATGTGAATGTATATAGACACATATGATGTACATGTATGTATACACTTATATTGCCTAGCTGTGTCCACTGAATGAGCCTGTGTTTTAGTCAGCTTTTCCATTGCTCTGACCCAAGGATCTGAAAAGAACAATTTTAAGAGGAAAGGTATATTTAGGAGCTCATGATTTCAGAGGTCTTAGTCTATAGGTTCCTGGCTCTATTCCTTGGGGCTGGAGGAGAGGCAGAAGAACATCATGGTGGAAGGCACAACTCCAGGGAGCAGAGAGACTCCACACCAGGTATGAATATGTGCCCAAAGGCACTACCCAATGACCCATCTCCTCCACCTGTACTCTACCAGTTGACGTTGCCAGTTAATCCTATAAGGGGATTAACTCACTGATTGTGTTAAGGCCTCTAATACCCAAACATTTCACCTCAGCCTTTCCACAATGTTACACATGAAATCGTGGAGTATACCTCACATTCAAACCATAACATTCCACCCCTGGTCCCCCAAATCTCATGATAACTCACAATGGAAAATATATTTAGTCCATTTTCAAGAGTTCCCATAGACTGTCCAAAAGTTCAAGTCCATATTCTCTACTGAAATTCAAGGCAAACTCTCAGTGTGAGTTCCTGTAAGAAATCGAATCAAGTCACATATGCCCAATATATAAAGGCACATAGTAAATATTTCCATTCAGGAAATAGCATAGAAAAGAAGGGATGGGACCAAAGCTAGCCTGAAATCCATTTGGGCAAACAAGATGTGCAGCATCTGGAGCACACGGCATCATGAAGTTCTACCCCTATGGCCTTGCTGGTTGCAGCTCACATGGCCTCTCTGTTGGCTTGTCTCTAGTCAGTTCCTGCATCTTTCCTTGGTAGCGGTTCCAGGGGGCTGGAATTTCTCAGTCTTGGGAGTCTCCACAGCAGCTTCAGCTTCCTTCTCACATCTCCACACATCGCCCTCTCATCGGCTGCTCACAAGGACTCCGACCCTGGGGCACTGCGCCTGGCCTCCCAAGCCTCCCTTTGAAATCTTGGTGGAAGCCTCCATGACTCTCTTGCTCCAGCCCCCTGCAGTCCTGCAGAACCAGCACCACATGGTTTCTGAGAAGGCCTGCTGCCATTCTGAGCAGAGTCAAGCCTCCAGGGAGCCCGTCTGCAGCAGCCTCTGAGTGCCTGGCAGGTGAGCACACTGAAAGACCTTCCTAGGTCCTCTGTGCAGGAAGAATGCTCCACTCCTCTCTTCTCAAAGGAATTTTTACTCCCTTGAGCCTGAGATAAATGTGGTCTTGGGAATTCCTGAGACGCCCTCAGGCCATCTTTCTTATTGTCTCCAGGCAAAATCTTCAGCACTTCTTCAATGGTGGTGAAGCCTTTAACAATAGCCACTTCCTTGACACCAGTTTTATTCCCACTGTTCAAGTCCAAATTTTTCAAATCTTTCTGCTCCCAAGTATCACCATAAACTTGTCTAAAACCCACCAGCAATACCCATGCCACTACCTGAATACTACGCTGCCTGGAAATTTCTTCTGCCAGATTAAGAGTTCATTACCTTTGAAATCAGGCTCAGAGAAAATCTCCAGACATGGGCAAAATGCAGGCAACTTCTTAGCCAGAAGATAGCACTAACAGCCTCTAGTCCAATTTCTGATAGAGTCCTTCTTCTCTGAAACCTATTGAGCACAGTCCTATAGGCGTTCTGTTCTGAGCTCTCACCAGAATCGCCCACCTAGCTCCATTTACTACAAGCTAAAGCTTTTTCACCCTGCATCACTAAACTTTCCAAAATTCCTTTGAAGAATTCCAGATAGTTCCAAAGGCTTCTAAACCAGATGGTCAGGTTAGTTATAGCAATGACCCTACTCCTGGTACCATTTCTGTTTTAGTCAGCCTTTTCATTGCTGTGACTGAAGGACCCAAAAAGAACAATTTCAGGAAGAAAAGTTTATTTGGGTGGCTCGTAGGTTCAGAGGCCTTAGTCCATAGATGGCCAGCTCCATTTCTCAGGGCTGGAGGTAAGTCAGAACATCAAGGTGGAAGGCATGACTCCAGGAAGCAGAGAGAGCAATTCCATGCCAGATACAAAATATATACCCAAAGGCACGTCCCCAAAACCCACTTCCACCAGCCACACCCTACCAGCCTACAGTTGCCAGTTAATTACTATAAGGGGATTAACTCACTGATTGGGTTAAGGCTCCTATAACCCAATTATTTCACCTCAGCCTTCCCATGGTGTCACATGTGAGATTTTGGAGGATACCTCACATTCAAACCATAAGAACCTGGGAACAGGGACACTCGCATAGCAATGAACACAATTAGCACCTAGATGTTGGCTTCTGGATATCATTTCCCATTAAAACAAAACAGGCATCCATGGAGAAATGACTGATTCCAAAGCTGGGACAGACAGTCCAAATATATTGTTGTGGGAGAAAGTAAGGACATACTTAAAGATCGATGGGAACATATCCAAGAGCACTGAAGCTTAAACAGCCTCCAATAGGGACAAAATAATCATCAAAGTAAATAATGATAAGAGCATATCATGTCCACTCAACAAAAGAGTAATTATGAGTCTTTACAGATATAAATATCTCTAAAGAAATTTATTTAAATATGTATGAATGCATGTACTGAAATTTGATGATGAATAGAATATTTATATAATATCACAGAATCCCTAGAAAATACTAATTGCAAAGGGGTAAAGAGTAACATGTCAGAGGAGAACCCTGGCAGACAATACCTTGAGAAAGTCATCAGTGTGCCCCTCACCAATAATAAGAACATCTGAGATCCTGTGCTGCCCCTAGGCTGCAAGGGTAAGGATGTAGTATGACTTTCTATGACTTCGCTCTCAGGGAAGCCCCTATATCTAATCATGAAGAGATACCAGACAACCCAAATTGAGGAACATTCTACAGAATAGCTGGTCTGTAATATTTAAAATTGATAAATTCCTGAAAGTCAAGGAAAGACTGAGTATTGTAGGCCAACTAAATGCAATCTGTGGTTTAGAATGGGATCCGTCCACTGCAAAGACAATAGTGGGGGTCATTAGCAAAAGGCAAATGATGCCTGAGGATTATGTGGTAGTAATCTGTCACCTGAATTTCATGATTCTCATTATTATACTGGAGTACGGAGGAGGATATGATTGTTCGACAGAAATGTCCACTCAAGTGTTTGGGGGTGGTAGAGCATCAGGCTGGGAACTTATTCTCAAATGGTTCAATAAAACTTGTTCTTTGTACTGTTCCAACTTTTTTATAAGTTTCTGACTTTTTCAAGCTTTTATAGTTTTTTATTTAAAAATATGTACATTCATAATTTGCAATGGAATGGAGTAGTTGGAGTAGTATGGTTTAAATATTATCTTAGAGAGGACCAGAGCCCTGTGTAGAGTTTGGAACCATAAAGAGGAGCTATCAACCAAGATGATACTGTACTATTTGTAGTTTTGTAGTTCTTTTCAACATCAGATCATTTTTACTTAAATTATTTTACTTAACTGCTATGAAAACTTTGGATGGCATTCCCGTTCTTCTCATTTTACAGATTAGGAACACAAGTGCAGAGACAGTAAGTCGTAACTCAGGCATGGTCACACTGGGGTTCATAACTAGGGTCTTTCCAATGATGGACCTGAATTTTGTCAATTCATTCATCATATATTTACTGATCAATTGCTGTGTGTCACTGCCACCATGGCATATACGATAGACATAATCCTTTCTCTCATGGAGCTACTGGGTGACTTTAGGTCTGTAAAAAAAATTGGATCCAAACTTATTAGGCATAAAATCCTAGCTCTCAACTTCTCTTTCTTAGCCAATTTAAAAATCCCATTCAACATTTCTGACAAAGTGCATTTTTAACCTCCCTTTAGAACAATCTCAGCTTATTTGCAGCATCCTTCAGCCTGGCTGCGTGCTCCACTGACTTAAGCAGACACAGAGAGCCAGCGAAGGGCAAATGCCCAAGCCGGGCGCTGTGAGGGCCGTGGATGGAGAAAATGCAAACGCTGTCTGGAAAATCCAATTTACTTCCACTTTTCACTCATTTGAAAAATGCCTTTCTGACCGCAAAACAAAAGCTACACCATACTGAACTCCCAAACAGAGTGCTCACCAGTTACCAAGGATTTTAAATAAATGTTTTTGGAAAAATGAGCTAGTAAATTCTAGCTGATAACTGTGATCATATATGTTCTCAGCAGCATTCTACCGCGGGCTTTCCACATTGTCATCTAATACCTCACAGGCACTCCAGCAGGAGACATACTCAGTTCTCCAGCTAATTGGTTCAGACAAAAGTCCTGTAGGTGGAAGGGTCCGAATTTGAACCCAGGGTCTCTAACTTTATACCTGTGGTCATTTATCTCCCCAAATTGCCTCTCTTATCCCACTAAGAAAACACATGAGTTAACTCAGTTAAAATTCAGAAGGTTAATGTAGCAATTGTAGGTAAATGAGTGGTCTCACTGGAAACTTTTTCTGTTTCCCCCTAGAGTTTTTAAGCTAAGTGTAAATTGACTATGTGCTTAGGAATTTACCAGCTCAGACAGACTGAAACAATTAAGACAGGAGGCCAAGTAAGAGTGAGAGAGGGAGACAGACCCCAGGCATGTGAGCAGACATTCCTTTTAAAAGCTCCCCTCCATATCCTTTCTCAATTGGCTGAAACCCTAGAGGTTTGCCTGGCTAAACCACTTCCTCTCAGAAGTGTCTGTCCCCCGAGGGAGCCTGGGATTTGTAGTCTTGAAATCAGCCGACCTTTCATAATCCTTTAGCTGGACTCCCTGGCTGAAGGCAGGCAGTGTCGATTTCAGTAGCTTTCTAAGTGATGAAATGCCCCATGTGCGTTTTGCAAAACACAAATTCCTTCCTGGATAAGAGTAAAGCCTCTGTATATTCACCAGAACTAGCTCCCTAGTCCCTCATTCCAGTTCTTTATTACCTCCTTTCACCCTGTGCCCAAAGAGACCATCTTAAGGCCACCTCCTGTGGGAGCTCTGGACAGAAGCTGAGCGGTGCTGTTGATGGTGGAGGAGCCCCCAGAGAAAGACCCCAAGGAGGTACAGGGGGCTGGCTGTGGACAGCTGCTTCTTCCAGGCACCTTCTACCAAAGCACACTTTTCCAGTAGTTTTCAAGACAACTTATTTGTTTGAAGGTTGCTAATAAACAGATATTAGAGTAAGTGGTGTGTGAAACAAAGTCCACAGCTCTTCTCACAGAAATTGAGTCATACCTTGGAATCTGTGGGGAATTGGTTCCAGGATCCCATAAAGCTACCAAAACCAGGGGATGCTCAAGTCCCTGATACTAAACGGAGTAGCATTTGCATACAATTTATGCATATTATTACATAGATTTTAAATCATCTCTAGGTTACTTAAGATACCCAATGCAATATAAATGCTATGGAAATAGTTTTTGATCATATTATTCAGGGAATAATGACAAGGGAAAGAGCCTATATATGTTTAGTAAAGATTCAATTGATTTTTTAAAAAATATTTTAAATCTGTAGTTGAATCTGTGGATGTGAAACCTGTGGATAAAAAAGACTGAATGTATTTTATTATTTCTTTTTAAATTGTCCTGCTAACTAATTCCTTGGCTTAACAGTGTGCCTTGGTTTGAGTGGACAAATGCTCCTTTCCTTGGGAGTGTTCTGGACCCTCCTGACCTCATTTGATCTAAACCAGAGATACCCAATCCAAAGACCCACATGTCATGCGTTACCTGTGAACAAAGAACATATGATACATTCTCTGTTCAATTGCATGCAAATGTTATTGGGTAAGTAAAATAATGATTATTTTAAGTGTTATTAAATTTCTAGTGATCATTGACCAATAACAATATTTGGAAACAAGAAAAAAAAAAGAAAGAAAAAGATATATTTGAAAACAACAGATATTGAAATCAGAACTTTGTGTGGGAGTCAACAATATTTTTGATACTAAAAATTGATAATCTCTTCTATAAACTGCGTCCTCTCTCTTTCCAAAATTGGTATGTTGAAAGTTAATCCCCAATGCGGCGATATTTGGAGGTAGGGCCTTTGGGAGGTGATTAGGTCATGAAGGTGGAGCCCTTCTGAATGGGTTTAGTGCCCTTATAAAAGAGACCCCAGAGAGCAGCCTTGCTGCTGCCACCATGTGAGAACACTGTGAGAAGCTGCCATAATCAGAAAGTGAGCCCTTACCAGACACCAAATCCACTGGTGCCTTGACTTTGGACTTCCCAGCCTCCAGGACTGTGAGCCATGCATTTCTCTTGTGTGTAAACTCCCAGTCTGTGATAGTTTGTGATGGCTGCTCGAGTGGACCAAGGGGCTGTCATTAGTCTCCTGAGCTGTGGAGAGGATCAGCTTCCCTTTGAACTGCTCACAGGCTTGCTGAGCCCCTCTCTGCTTGGCTTTCACTGTCAGATAATGCAAAATCGACACTACAGGTACAGATGATTAAGTAGAGAAAATATTGGGCTGGCAGCTAAGAGAGTAAAGAGCCTGTTTGTTGGGGGCAACGAGGAGGCAGCTGAATACCTGCGAGCCAGTATGTAAATTTTAAGTCTGGGCATCATTATAGGGCACTGTCAGTCCTCCTCTCTACAAATGCACGCAAGGACAAAATGGTGTTCCAGTCCTGTGAGTGGACCAGCTTCTGAAACGTGGAATAAATTACTGTGGAATATATCAGAATGGAAGATTTGGCTTAAGTCCTAAGACTTGTATAGATGATAAATCTAAGCCAGTGTTTGAATAGGACATGTAAAGAAAACCTCCAAAAAGGGTCAACTGTTAATGGTGTGAGCAGATGCTCACTGTTTTTGTTAGAGCCGTCATAAATGTGTGCCTTCATTTTCCCTAATGAGTATTTTGCAGATTTCTCAATTGATGTGAAATTTCCTTGCCTGGGATGGAGATTTGCAAATGAATCCAGCTAGACTATTCGTAAACATACCTGGCCTTCCTCATTTCTCTTTTTTTTTGTGCTTGGGCCACATATACCAAATTTTTAATTTATTTTCTCTAGAAAATTTAAACAAATGCAAGAATATACACAAAGTGAAATATAAAGAAGATACGAAGATTGGAAGAAAACAATAGAATTTGTTTCAATTTATTTTTATATCACCCTTTATTATATTTTGTATTTGTTTTATAATACATAATATATATTATTTACCCCTGGGTCTCTGTGAGGGATTGGTCCTAGGAGTTTTTAAAGATACTGAAATCTGTGGATGCTTCAGTCCCTTAGATAAAATGGCATAATGTTTGCAGAGAAACTACGTATATCCTCCACTTCAAATCGTTTCTAGATTACTCACAATACCTGTACAATATAAATTTTTTGTAAATCATTGTTTAGAGAATAATAAGAAATGTTATTTAATAATAACATTTGTTATTATTCTTGTTATTTAATAATAAGAAGAAATGTACATGTCCAGTATAGACACAATTTTTAAAAAATTCTAAATATTTTCAATGCACAAATGTGGAGCGGAGCTTGTAATAATGTTAACAGTTTGTGTATGTGATATATAAATCAGCATATACTGAGAATATGTGCCTAACATGCTTTTTAATGGTGGGACGCAAGATGGAAAAAAAATGGAGACCAATATTCTGGAACACATCTTTTTACATTTTGTAGACGTGGTCCAGCAGGTACTCCATGTTACCTGGGAAGGTCATTCATAATTTGCTAATGCCGTAAGTGGAGTCCTTGCAACATCAAGGACTTTTTGGGTTTTATTCCTTTTCATTGTGAAACAGAGGAAATGAAAACAAACTTCTTAATAGTTCAGCAATTAGAAGTAAGTTTCTTCTCTGGGAAGGAAAAAGAACTTAACAATCTGCATGGGCCATAAAATCCTGGCATGCAACCAAAAGGAAGCTGGGCTCTTCTTCCCTGTTGGGAGTGTCAGGAGGTCGACCACCTTGTTTTGAAGTGGTTGGTGGGTGCAAAGGAATAAAGTCCCATGGACAAGATCCATCCTGGATGGATCTGTTTGCTTTGGCCCAAGGACACAGATTATCCATGGCCTTTGTTTTTCTCTTAAAAGAAGACCGAAAGAAAATTTAAATAGCATTTTAAAATGCTGCAAACATGATTAAGAATGCAAAACCACATTGATTTTATACTTTCTATGGTATGGCAGTGTACACATTTGAAAAATTCTTGATGCTATAAGAGGAAAATAGAAAACTTGCCCTAGGAAACCATTTGACCAGTGGGTAAATAAGAAAACATTGTCCTCAGTTCTGAGAGAAGAAGGCACAATTTATTTAGTCAACTTATTTTACAACATAGTCTTCATTGACAGTTGTCAGCTTAACACTTAATATAGTTTAAAAAGTCAAGGATTACCTGCAAAATTATAGATATTTTAATGTCTAAAAATATATTGCATATATGGAGCAGGAAAATCCCTCGTCTCCCAAGGGAAAGTTTGGTTGCTCTTTTCAGAGTTGAGAGTATTGCAGTTCTGTTATTTACAAAATTTCCAAAGCATTAAAGATTTAAATGGATTGCCCTTGCTTGCCTGTGCATTCCTGTTAAATAACTGTACCAGTGCTTCTCTTCCCAGTAAATCAGTGACTTAAACGCCCTGTTTTCTTTTCAGCAATAGTCACATTATGCTTTTTAAAAAACCAGCTATAAAAACGTACAAAGAGCCCAAATGTACAGATTGACAAAAGATGTACAAATTACATTAAAAAAATAACAATGACTGATTTGATAGTAAAATTGCATTTGTGACCGAGGTCAACTCGTTTATTTATTCTTTTTTATTTTTTATCTATTTATTTTTAATACTGTGAGATATAGGAAAATAACTCTGCATAATTTATACAGTAAGTTGCCTTCTGAATGGTTGACCCTGGTCTGATGGTCTGACAAACGCACAGCGCTTGCGAATCTGTTCAAGTTAGAAATCCCTATGACTTTGCAAAGTTCTGGGACCCACTGTCATAAAAAAAAATAGTCATTTAATTCTCTGTCCTTTAGGAATGTCTGTATTTGTATTAAAATTTCTTTGTTCATATTCTTGACTATTTCTAGAGAGAATGGTCAGTCGAGTACTTATTGCCCACTGATGGGGATTTTTGCAATGCCCGTGGCTTCTTAAATATACACACATACATGTTCGTTCTTTCAAATTCCAGTTGGGTGAAAATGTCACTGGCCTAATAGCCAGTGTTCCAGTTGCCATCCACTGAGTTAGGTTCCCCAAAAAAGATTAAAAGCTTCCTGTCATCTATTTTCACTAAGTCTCAAACCAGAACATGACTGGCTAAGTCCATGATTTATTATTGTACTGAATCCTACGATGATGAGACCCGTGTGTTGATAAGAAACTGCTTTGGTCCTACAAATATCAAGAAAATTTACAGCTTCTTTTTAGAACCATGATATAACCATTCCAGTAATCTAAATACTCAACTCTTATGATGATAGGAGATTGAGAATCCAAAATGGCATACTGGCCCATGCAATGTTCCACCTCTTTGTTCAGGTAGAGGAAGCAAAGTTATTGGCATTTAAAAAAATGTTTTTAAAGAACAAATACAAAAGTTCTATCCAATGAGAAAGAACATCCAGTTTTGTTTTCTCTTCAAGGCCACATGTGTCCTTTAGAGTGCAAAGTGTCCGTGAAGAGTGAGGGTTGGGGCTTCAGCTAGAAGGCCACCGACGGTTAAGCTTCTAGTAGTAACTGCCTAAGTGTGAAGGCACGTGGGTGTTAGGATGGCGGGGGACATTAGGGTTGGGGTAGATCCCACCAGTGGGAGAGGTCCAGTATTGTGATGCCGCTCCAAAGAAGTTGGAAGAAGTGACAGGCATGGAGGACGGGTGGGGAGGCACAAAGTTCACCTTCTGTTGGTGGGCGTGGTAGGAAGGCATGTAGGAGATATCCGAAGGGTACTTGTACATGGACGACTCAGTTGGATGTGGCTGCAGGGCCTGGGCAATGCCGTGGAAGTCAAATTTATAGGCATACCTTTTGCCATGCACTTTGGTCATAATGTTTTTATCATAGTAATATCGGAGGGCCCGGCTCAGCTTGTCATAATTCATGTTGGGCTTGCTTTTCCGTTCTCCCCAGCGTCTGGCCACCTCATCTGGGTCCGTCATCTTGAACTCCCCATTGGTCCCCTCCCAGGTGATACAGCTGGCATTGGCACTATCAGAAAGTAGCTCGAGGAGGAATTGCCACAGTTGGATCTGCCCACTTCCTGCAGGCAATGAGGCAAACAAGAGACAAATATTTCTCAGATAGGGGAACTCAGAGCCCAACTCCCTAAACATGGGGATTCTCTCATCCTTTGTAAGAAATCCCATTTCCTTTTACATTGAGAATTAACTTGACAGCCCCTTCTTACCCATCTCTCTCTCTCTTTCTCTTTTGTATAGATGCATAACAATTGTACACATTTATGGGGTACAGGGTGCTATTTCCTTACATGCATACAATGTGTAATGATCAAATCAGGGTGGGTTCTCAAACATTTATCATTTCTTTGTGGTGAGAACATTAAAAATCTTCCAACTAGTTTGAAATATACAATGAATTATTATTGTATAGTATTTTCCACTAAGATGGGCATAGTAAGCAAGGTTAGATCTTAAGATAATTTGTCCTAAGGCCTGGTAATTTGGTGCTGACATTGCCTTAAATTAGCTTTTGTAATTTTGGGCAAGCCATTTTCCCATGACCTTTTTGGCAAGATTTTTAACTGTCTTGTAGATAAACTCGAATCACCGTCTGATTTCTACTTAGTGATAAAGTCACCCATGTTCTTCCCTGTCAGCATGAAAAAGTGTCAGGATCATGGAAACAGCTGATAGAGTCATAGGATGAAGGCTCCTCACGGGCTGTATGGTGATCAAACTGTGATGGTTCCCTAGCAAGTTATATTGCTCTAAGTTCTACATGGAATTACTTGAGCAGAGGGAAAAACAGTAGGAGATGATGGGTGACGTCTTCATCCTAGCCAGGAAAGAACAAGTAGGGAGGCTCCGGCAGTAACTAGCTCCTGCAACAGGAAGATGTGTGGGCCTCACTGTTGGAAAGTTCTGCTAGCTCCCAGTTTCAGGAGTTCTTGCTTGCTTAGAAGGACTCATCTGATGGTTATTTTTAATAATAAACCCTTGACCCATTGTCAAATGGACTTTATCTGCAACTTTTCAGGGACACAGCTCTTTTAGAAGGCCAGAGAACTCTGCAACACTTTCTAAAATTAAAACTGAAACATTATCTGGATGCAGTGACCCATGCCTATAATCCCAGCCATACGGGAGGCTGAGGCAGGAGGATTGCAAATTTGAGACCAGCTGTCTCAAAATAAAAAAAAAAAAGAAAAGAAAAGGGCTAGGGTTATATCTCAGGGTAGAGCATCCCTGAGTTCAATCCCTAATAACACACACACACACACACACACACACACACACACACCAAAGAAACTAAAACACTATTGGAATAATTATTCACTTAGGCCTTGCATGAGTGGGATAATTGAGAGCTCACAGGAGTCATTTGCATCTTTCCCTATAGGAACTTCCACCTATGCCATTTGCTACTAATTAATCTGAACCTCAGCACAGAGTTGCCGTGCAAATACATGTGTTTTCCAGAAGCACCCTCAGTTAAAGGACATTGTCACCTAGAAAAAAGTCCTGACACAAGTCAGTACACCATGGAAACAAGTGTTGAGCAGTTCAAGGGAAGAAGCATGTGTCACTCCCACTCAGGTGTCCACCCTAAGGACAGAATCTCTGTGACTGCTCAAAGCTTGGGCACATTCTGGAAAGAAAGGCTTGTGGGCCAATGTCAACTCACCAGGGTTGGCTAGACGGCTGCTGGTGGGGCCCAGGATCTGATAAGGATCTAAGGAAACAAAAAAAAAAAAAGGAAATTTGCCTCACTGTTAATAAAAATATAACAATGGCATCAGTGATGATAACAAAACCCCAATGGTTGATACTTTATCCTCTTTTTTCAACATCATAGGAAAGTCTGATTTCAGAAAATTTCACTGCTTTTATTTATAGACCTCAAAGATCTTGATCACAGTTATGGTTGAAACATCATGGAATAGCTACGGTATCACTTTTTCATATTTGGTTTCTAAAATTTATAGATTATACTGTCATTACCCAAAACAAAATCATGGAAACATGTGGAAAGGAGCTGGCTAACATTTAACCGTACAGTGAATAACCTGACGCATCAGTTATTAAATGGGCTTGAAGGAAGTCTCATGATGATAACTGGTCTTTTATAGTTCTACCTAATACTAAAAGCATCACAAATATCTGTTCTTTTGATGGAGCATAAAAACCACATGCCTGGGAAACCAAGCCATTTGAGTTCTAGCCCCAACCTTGTTATAAACTAAATAATTTGTTGGACAATTTCTGGTATCAGTTTTCTCATCTGCAAAATGAGTAGGTCGGGCTTCTGGCCTCGGTTCCCTTCGAGGACAAAACTCTGATTTTAAGCTTGGAAAGGTCAATGCTAACCAGATTTTGTATTTTAGCTTCAAAACCACTGTTCTTAAAATCTCAGTTTACTTGCAACTTATGTGATTATTTAGCCATAAAAAAGTTTTTCAGTATTGGTTTAGGTGCAATTCATCTGTTTTTCTTTTTCTCCAGTTGAGGAAATCATGGTAGAGAAGTGTATCTCAACTTGGCAATGCCGTCAAATCTTCTCAGGATCTGACTATTTTTCTAATTATACTTGCAATATTAAACAAATCAATATGACTTTTGGGTTTCTTCTTAGAACTAGGAATTAACTTGAAGAGTCCTTGTACCCATTTAGTCCATTTTTTTCCAACCACACTTGTAGTATGATGAATAAAATCTTTTTGGCAGGTGGTGTCTACTTTTGTTGATGCTAGAACTTGCTTGAAACTCTCTGCATCTGACTTGTGTTTCATAGTCAGCAGGTTTTGTCTTTTACCTTTCTGCACAATTTTCTCTTGTTCTGTCTTGGATAAAGATGGAGAATAGTGTTTTCTCATCTCAAAGCAAATGGCTTGTTCAGCACTTAATTAGCTCTGTCATATAAAAAAGACAAGGTGGAACTAGAGCGGGCTTGGGCACAACAGGTGTCTCTAGATCCATGAAGGACTTTCGTATAGGACTTTTCTCCAGCAGGCAAACTAGGAAGTTGGAAGGCAAGTTATTGGGAGGACTTTGGCTCAGAGAGTGGAATTGAGCAAAGTTAGGTAGTCAACTCCCTGTTCTATAAGTATGGAATTAGAAGTGAGGAAGCATAGGACCAAGATGTTATAGAAGGTGTTATAGACTTTAATGTCTCCAAGTTCCATTTCAATACTAGGAGTGCCCAAATTCCTGGCTTAATTGTTAAACAGATCCATCACACGATGAGGGTAGTTTTGAAAGTACGGTTTGGTGAAACAAAAAAAGATTCAGACAATAATGTAGGATTTCTGGGCTTAGAACTTTAGCTCTCATTCATCAGCTGTGTGATGTTTACCAAAACAGTTTACCTCTCTGGGCATCACCTTCTTTCTAGTTCCAAATTAGACACTGGAGCATTTAATGTTTAAGTTTCCTTCACCTTTAGTATTTAAATAGTCTATCTGCTTTCAACACTTGTTATTTAATTCACAGATATAATTATAGGGAATCAAATGTAGACTCTCTTAGAATAAAGAGATAACATAGGTAGTAGTTACTGTTCCATATACATGGAGGATTGGTTCCAGCTCCCACTCCTATTCTCCTTCCTGCATCCAGGATACCAAAATCCACAGATGCTCAAGCCCCCAATGTAACATAGTATTTGCTGCATATAACCTAAGCAATCCTCCTATGTATTTTAAATCATGAATAGATTACTGATAATACCAAGTACAATGTAGATGACACATAAATAACTGTTATATGCTATTATCATTTAGACAAGAAAAAAGTTGATCAACAGATTTTTTTTTCAGAATATTTTTTGAGCTGAGGTTGACTGATGTCCTGAATTTGGAACCCACAGATATGGAGGCCAACTGCACATTGTCTAAACCCTCCACCCATCAGCTGACTGCATGGAACCACAGCTGCATAAGAAGCAAAGGAGAGACTGCACATCCAGGTCAGGTACCTGGCTGGGGCCGCTGCTCAGTGTTCTTACTCATCGTTTGTGCTCCTGCCAGGGGAGGACCTGTGCAGAGGAGAGGAAGGACAGTCAGTGGCACGTTCTCCATGAGCGTGGGAAACACACGCTTCCATTCACTCACCCTCCGTGGACTCGTATTCATTTCAGTCTATAAATACTTATCAAGGATCACCATGTGCTGACACTGTGCAGAGATGCAGCAGTGAACAAGCAGTTCCTGTAGAACTTGCTTTTGAACAATGACAGAGACAATGCTGCCCTGGGAAAAAAATTTTTAAAGTAAAACAATAAACAAAGAAACAAAAAGTAAACTAATAGTATAACATGTCTGCTGGCACTGGGGCTATAGAGTTCATTTTTAAAGGCAGACATTTCGAGAGGCTTTTAATGACAAGATGACATCTGAGCAAAGGTCACCTGCTTCCCATGAGTCCATGCTTTGGGAGTCTCCCTCTGGACAGCTTGGACACACTCCCCTCCATTCCCACCCTTGCTTCTCTACTTTGGATCTCTGTTGGTTCTCATGTGGTCTCTGGCATAACCTGAGTGGCTCCTGGCTCCTTGAGAATTAAGTCCATCTTCACAGCCTCACTTATAATCCCATTCTTGCTTTTCCAGACTTTTCTTCCGTCACATCTGCTGGGCTCCAGGAGCCCATGGTTTGTCAGACATGCCAACCCCAATGTCCTCACCCTGTCCGCACCTCTGCTGAAGTGCCTGTCCTTCCCATTTCCCAGGTACAAACTACACCTCTCCTTCCAGGAAACTCAAAAGGCAGCAGGCCCATAAAACCTTTCTTGCTATTACCCAGATGAACAGAGTATGTATGTGTATGATTTCTCTGCTCTGCTCGAAGGACAATCCCTGTCTGATTTGTCTTTGTGAGTCCCAAAGAGCTAAGTGCTAGGAGCAGAGTTAGCAAATAATGAATACATGTAGCTGAAAGGGATCTTGTTACTGCTTGGGCATTCATTTGGAATTGTAATCACTTTCTTAAAAGAATTGCCTTCACTACCCATTCATCTGCTTGATATTTTGCTTCCTAGAGACAGCAAGATTGACATACTGTGGTTCTGGAGTTCATGAATCATTCTCTTTTCCAACTCCCTTAATGGGAGATATTGAGTAGACTTTAATATGTCATCACCTCACCAGTTGGTGGACAAATTGATGACTCTGACCCCTTACTATCTTCTCACCAGGTTATCCTCCATCTCAGTCATTCACAAAATGAGGATGGGGACATTGGTGTGGCTAAGCCTCATGAACTGGAGGAGCAAAGTCATAGAGGTTCATTATTGTGACATAGCTTACAGAATCCAAACCCAGTGACCTTTCATTCCTACAGAAACTTGTCCTCAGAAACCTTCAAACCTCAAACATTCTAAAGCCAAGTGCTGTGAAACAAATCTCAAAGGTCTAAACAAAACAAACAAAAATCCCATACCATCTTTCAGAGAATGGGCATTATCATGGATCAGGTTCTAAACTGAAACTTCACTTTTTTTTTCTTTTAGTCCTGGAGATTGAACCCCAGAGTTTATGCATGCTAAGCATGTGCCCTACTACTGAGCCACACCCCAGCCCCTGGAAATTGATGTTGATATCTACTCATCAAGCACGGAAACAAGCGCTTGCTCCTACTCTTTATCTCATGACCCTATTTTCCACCCCTGTCCTCAGAAAAATGCTTTCCTCTCAAAGAATGCGATGACATTCACTTACTTTTGTTGAGGCCAGAATTCATGTTATTGCCCCATCCTCCTCTCCTGGCTGAGTCATAAGAAGGATCTAATGAAAAGCAGTAAACAGGGATGCGTTAGGTTTGCAAAAAGGCTGCATAAAGTTTATCTCCAAGTGATCAGAAGAAACTAAATTTAGTTCAGTAATGACTTTTTAAGCATCACCAAATTCCTGAAGTATACTTTTCCCCTGGGGTTGGGGGGTGAGGTGGTGGAAAAAAAACATAGACCCAGATTTTTTTTTTTTTTTTAAGAGAGAAACAACTTTATTGAGTTTTTCTCATGGCCTTAGTTGCTCTAATACTTAGTTGTGTACGTGGTGCTGGGGTTTGAACCCGGGTCCTCATGCTTGCCAGGCAAGCGCCGAAACCGCTGAGCCACCACTCCAGCTCCCTAGACCCAGATTTTGAGAAGGTCTCTGTCTTGTCTGGGAGCTGAAATTGTGGTAGAACCCTGAATTTGAAGTTGGAGGATCATTTCAAGTTCTATCTCTGCCATTATTTGTTGTGAGGCCTTAGATGAATGAATCATAACACTACTCTGAGCCCTAATTGTCCTTAATATGGAAATAAAAGTTTACCTTTTGGGGTTGTACTAATGTCCAAATGAGATAAAATCCATAAAGCACCTTACACCATTTTCTACAAATATAAGCTAACATGAGGTACAGAGAATATGTGTTCGTAGTAGTGCAGCAAAGTCCCTTGAGTAGGTCTGAAGAGATGGGGAATGTTCCAATGAAAGGCTCCACGGTACGAATACCTCAAGGGGCCAACACCAGTCTCTTTCCTGAGCACACTGACATTGTGGGGTGACACTCAGAGGTGTGAGCACATTTTGGGGTGTCTTAGGCCTCTCAGACTTTTCTGTTGATAGTGAAGGGGGGCTGGGCCTGATGACCACAGAGACAGGGAAAAGGCCAGTGGGGTGGTTCCTGCCTGGAGATGACTAGCGTCTTGATTCTGGGCTGTACTGGAGGATACTCCATGGAACCCGAAGTTTGTGATTCTGGATCTTTCTTGAAAGAGTCCAAATGTCTCCATAAGTGTGCTTAGAAATTGCTTAACTATCTGGCTGGATACTTCCGTCATTTCCTTTCTCATGGTGTGAGTCCCATTGAGACTTGGAGCAGGAATAGCAGGAGTGCTTAGGGATACAGAATTATGACTTTCAAAGTCTTTCCACGAACAACAAAGAAACCATAAAAACCATCCGAACAAATGGAGCACAAACCTCATCAAACAGCAGTCTGACAGGGTGAAACACAAACCATCCCTTTCGACCCCTTCTGAGCCTCTCCAACAAATTAGAATAAGAACTGGGAAGATGGATGGATGCATCCGATTGCCTGTTCTCTCTGTTACTGGCTAAGAAGAACCAAAAGACAGGGACAATTTTCTTGTGGAAAAATCCACGTGCAGATGCACATTCTTCATGGCTCTGGAAAAGTCAGTTCAGTTTTTAAATTACAGTCTTTAGCAATTGGCATGAAAAGCAAAACAGAAAGCGAGGGGGATGGGGATAGAGAAGAAGGCCAGGAAAGGGGACAAAGAGACAAAACTTAACTCCTTTAAGTTGTCTCTTTTTATTTTTATTTGACTTTAAAATTTCTTTTGCAATGCCTTCTGAAAAGAGATTCTTCTTGTTTAAAAACAAACCAAGCAAATGGAAAGCCATCTTGGTTATGCGCTTGGAGTGAGGAGGAAGGTTCCATGGGCCTTTCCTGAAGGGTCCTGCGGAAGGCTGTCAGTGGTGGGATAAAAAAAGGGGGAGGTGAGAGCCACCTGAGATTTATCTTTGGGTGGGGGAAGGGAGGAGGCTGCTTGTTTGGCTTCCAGTCATTTGGGACCAACTTTTGCACTATGTTGTGCTCAGCCTTACTGGAGGTGTGAAGTAAAATAAAACAAGGTCCCTGGGCTTGCATGAGACGATCAGCAAGACTGGGAGGAAATGTGGTCTGTGCTAAAGGCAAGGTAAAGAGTTCAGGGGCTGCTGGAGGTGAAGGAGGGAGAAGCCAGTAGAACTGGGAGCAGAGAGGCCTGCGCAGGGACCATGGCCTGAGTGAGACCTTGCTGGAGGGGAGAGCCTGAGCAGAGCAGCAGCAGGCATATGCAGAGGTGGGTGGGGTGATGTCACGCACCAGGCCCAAGTGGGGGGATGTGGAGGAGGCTGCAAAGAGAAATGGCTGTTCAAGGCCATGTTCAGGAAGCTAAGCAAGTGTTGTGAGCTTGGTGATTCAGACGGGGGGCGGGGCACAGGTATTCGGCAGCAGCTGGAAACCAGAGTGTGATGGGGCACGAGCTCAGGTGGTGTGTAGGATGCATCCAAGAGCCTGAGGGAAGGAGAACATTCTGTAGGGACAGAACAGAAAGTGGAATAGAAAGTGACAAAAGAAAAAGAAAGAAAAAAATTCCACTAAGTTCCAGGAATGTCTGTGTGTCAACTGAAGTTTGACTGAGTTTCTGACTTACTACACTGATAAAAATCTGTTTCGGATTTTTCTGCGCAATCATTAGTCTACCAAAGGCTTCAGACCTATCTGAAGGCTGTGCTAAAACCATTCAGAACTATTTTTTTTTTTAGCACAAATTGTGACCCATCGTAGCCATGTATAGTTGCCTTTGACTTGTTAGATTTTCTTCTTATTCTTTTATTCTAGCTCCAGGGACAGAGCAGGCACTGGAAAGTTCCAGAATGTAGGAATGAATTCCTTCTCATCAACAGTGGGTAGATGATCAATGGATTCTTCTGCATTTCTAAGCGACCAATCACAGTTTGAAATTGGTGCTTATCAGAGAAGTAGCTTGGCTGTCTCATCTTTTCTGCCATGGCTCAGCCTTTTATGGGTGGGTACTCTGGCGGGCCTATCTCACGGCAAAAGCCTGGAAGTCCCAATAAACCATATAGTCCTCCCAAAGTTTTTTTTAAAAGGAGGTGATAGAAGAGGCAAGGCCACCAGCGATCAGCCTGACCAATCTCCTAGCCCTTGGGGACCTGATATTCAGGTGTGGGATACAGACCACACACAGCAGCATGAATTGATTATTAAGTTAAGCAAGTGGAAGAAAATTTGAAAAGCAGAGCCAGGAGAATGGTGGGAAGGGGAAGATTTGGCATTTGGTAAGCTAGTCAACATGATTCTGGATCTGAATACTTTTTAGATATATAATAATGGTGCAGATTCTAATATTGATTGCTAACTTCTAGGAGGCCAACTCTGTGCCAGACACTGTCATGGCTGCCAGTTTGTCTAAGTACATGCTGCGATGTTCCACAGGATGAAATCGCCTAACCACACATTTATCAGAACTTATCCCATTGTTTTCTAAATTGGTGCATGGTAATTATACATGATAGTGGGATTCATTGTGATATATCTGTATATGCACATAGCATAATTTGATCAATCTTATTCCTTTCCCTTTCTCCCTTCCACAATCCACTTGTTCTACTTTACTGACCTCCCTAATAATAGTTACTCTTTTAATTAGTGCATTATAATTACATATAAAATCAGGATTCACTGTGGTATATTCATGCAGGGACATAGCATATTTTGGTAGATTTTGTTCTCTAGTCCTTCCCCACACCCTCTCCTCCTCCTCCCTCCCTCCAGATCTCCATCCTTCTATTCTATTATTCCCCTTTCTATTTTTTCTGAAATCCCTTACTCCTCTCCCTCACACACCCTTCCACATATGAGAGAAAAATTGGACCCTTGGCTTTCTGAGTCTGGTTTATTTTGCTTGGCATGACAGAACATGTCCCATTGCTAAGCCGTGTGATGTCACTGCTGAAATTAGGGTTCATGGTATTTTTTTTCCTACTTCATGTCATACAAGTAAAAACTTATCAGTGTAATCAGCTCTGGTACCAGATACACAATCAGAAATATGACTATGCCCAACCTGGGAAAGGGACCCAGCAGCTCACATTCCTGCCTAAACCCTCCCCTCCTGGAGTTTCTGTCGGCTTCCTGGGGGTCTGGAGTTCTCCAGCAGGGTGTACCAGCTCCAAGGAACAGCCTGAGTATGAACTAAGGAGTTCCTGAATGTGGCGTATGAAGTCTATGTTCCAAGAACTGCCTTCTCAGATGAGAAACTTAAGGCCAAAGACGCAGGGTGCAAGAATGTGCCCCTTCTGACCAGTGCACGAGTGAGTGGATGATCCCGGAACTTCCTTGTGGTAGAAGACACTTTATCAGCAGAAAATTTTGCTCAATTCTGATAAACTAACTTTTTACTTTAGTGAAGGCTGACATTCCCTGGCTTTAGGGAGTACCAAGATGACAAATCCTATTGTGATTTCTTTTCAGAGGAGTCACCAAAGAGCTTTGCTTGGGGTTTCTGTTTTTGGGCAATCTTGAGATCAGTTTTTGCCAAAGCAAAGAGACCTGAGCCGGTTCTGGAGAATCAGGGCGTTGCCAGCCATTGTAAATAATTCAGCCTCCCATATATGATGGCCTAAACAGCTTCCCCATTATGCGATGCTCAGTGTGGCTGAATTTGACACTAAATGCCCTCTTAGATTCCAGGAGAGCCTCCTGGGGTAGAGAAATATGAGCTTGGAGACTTTATTCCTGCAAGTCCCATCTGGAAGGGGAAGGCTTTTGCTGGATGTGACCCTGGCATAGACATACCACTGCTGATTCACTTTCTGTGTGAAGTCTTTAAACCAGTCCTGGAAATACGGCCAAATGTCTCAGGAAAGACATTTCTTTCTACAGTGAGCTGTCTGCAGGCCCAGCCATACCAGCCACATGTGGCTCTTCACTTTGTTATGACCTCAGCCTGTAGCTGATGTAGCAGGCACACCAGCAGCACACAGGAGTCTCACTCTTAGTCCCCTACAACGCAAAGCTTCACTCTCAATGACTTGATGGAAAAAGATACATTTTCCCTGAAACATCTCATCAGATTTCTGGTTGCTGCTGAGAAGTCTGGCAGCATTTAACCCTGTTTATCTTTGGAAAGCCCTGCTTCTGAATGCAGGCCTTTCAGCCCAGGATTGGGTAAGACCACTTGTACTCCAAGCAGAGCAAGGACCTCTAGTAGCCAGATCCAGATCTCCTTTCTTGAGAAAGTGAAATTGCCAAAGGAAGATACTCAAATGAAGGAGGTCCTGAGACCTCAAAAACTTCTCTTTCCATTAAAGACCCAAACGCCCGAGAAGGAAACTGCATTACTCATACTCTCACAAAGAACAGTGTGGGCAAGCAGCGGTTTTTGCTGTTGAACTATCAGGCAGACTGGGACATGTACCAGTAGAGGACAGACGAGGTGACCCCCTAAACCACTTCACCATCTGCTGTCCTAGGCTTCTAACCGGCTCTGTCTTTGAGAAGGAGCAGGCTATACTGGCCACCAACCCAACTTGGGTGCTTTGCTCTGAGCTGTCCTTGCATTGTGTCCTTCGGTGAAAGCTTGCTGTGCTTCACAGCCTACAGCTTGGGGCCAGCTTCCTGTCTGTGATGGTCTGTGCCACAGCCCTGGCCTTTAGCCCTGTCCTTTAGCCCTTCCACTCTGAGCCATACCAGTCCTGATGCCCTCTCTGACCTACTGGCCTCCTGCTTCAAAAACAGTGCAAAGACAAGCAAAGCTTACAAAGGACTTAGGGCTCCACCATGGAGGTATCCTTTCTTTTTGGTGGCTTCAGGGTTATTTCAGGGGCTATAACACGAACCTGACATCAATTAGCCCTGAGTCCAGTCCCAGTTCTGCCATTATTCAGCTGAGTAATTTTAACTAAGTTTCTCTGTCTTTTGGAACTTCAAGTGCTGCTTCTCTAAAAAGCAAGAGTAACAAATGGTTTATAGTGTTACCATGAAGACCAAATAAGCATTCAAAAATGCTAATTTATCAGTTCACACAATATACATATAGAATATTCCATCTTGTTTGCATCTCTACAATGTTTATCTTGGTGAATGAGCTTGAAAATCTTCTCTAGGGAGGCTTCTAAAAGGAAGAAAAGTCCAAGGATCCTAATGGGGGAGCAACAGTTCCATTTCTACACCTCTGGATCAGTGATTCCTAAACATGAATAGAGAGCGACATGAGGCCAGGTATTTTCCAGTCTCCTTCTTCCACCCAAACAGCTACTTGAGTCCCTGCCCAGTGGGCCCTGAAGCTCAGGACTGGGAACACAACTCATTTCAATCCACTCTATAGGGGTCACCAGTCTTTGCTTTGGTGGCATCTTATGTCTCAAAGAGCCACAGAGGAGCTTGGCTTCCACTGAGATCTCAGGAAGAAGGAGTTATACAGGGCAGCCTTTCCCCAAGCTTGGAACTCAAAGAAGGAAAGAAAAAAACATCCTGGATCAGATTTCCTTAACTCAAAGATCTTGTCCTGGAATCTAAACAGTCCCTCAGCCTCAGAACTGGCCCCGCTGCGTGGAGTATAATGGAGGTAGTGTTTAAAGACATTACGTGTGCAAAGGGGAAAAACTAGACATATGAGCAAAATGCTGGAAAGAAATGGATGGTTTTTAAATATGAAAAGTCTGGAAAGGTAGGTGGCATGCGTGCCAGGCCCAACTTTGCCACTATCACATGAGGTGCCCTGTGGAGCTGGGTCCTTCTTTAACTGTCCTTCCCATGGGTTTTGTGTCCAAATGACACAGATGTCTGAATGAACTACTTATTTTGATAAGGCCTCAAAGTGGAGTGGGGGCCAGTCTTGTGTGGAAAAGCAATTCATACTGACTAAATGAATTGGGTGTTTGCCAAAACTCCCTTCCACTCTGAGCCATGTACATGCAACTAAACTGCATACTTCTTTGCTCAGATCCACCTCAGATTTAAGAGAATTCCAGGTTACAAAAAGAAAACACAACACTTCACTCACTAACCAGGCATGAGAATAAATGAATGCCCCTCAGAGGGCCCTGACCTGACCTTCCCAGGCTGACACATTCACAGCCAGGTGGCTTCACGATCCCAGCCTCCTTTTCTTTCACAGTTCTACATGCCATAGCTTCCTGGTGAGTCGTCTTCTGTTTATTGCTCTTGTCTTGCTAGTCCACTAGTGTCATTCTTTATGTACTTGTCTCCGTCACTAGGCTATAATCTTTTGGAAGACAAGGTCTGTATCTTAATCATCTTTGTTTTACGGCAAAATTAGTTCTTGCCTCCTGCCTGCCCCCAGCAGCAGCTTAGTGGACTTAATTGATATATCCTATCATGCATTCATTCATTATTCATTCAAAGTTTTATTGAATGTCTGCTATGGTGCCAGACATGTTTATGTGCTGAAAATACAACAAGGGCTAGACAAACATCCTTCCTCTGTGGAGCTTACACTCAAAACAAATAGTAAACTACACTGTAGATTAGAAAGTGATGAATGCTACAGAGAGAAGAAAACCAGGAGAGGAGAGTAGGGAGAGCCAGGGTGGGAGGGTCTCTCTGAAAATGTCTAATTAGAGCAAAGACTTGATCTAACATGACAAAAACAGCTTATACGCCTCCATAATTGTCTGTTGAAATGTGCCTAGATGGCCCTATATTGATCTCAAAATCCTTCTGTAAAGGATTTTATCTAGTAAGAATTACTTTATATTGGAGGGTAGCAAAATTAGCTAAAAAGCTCATAGCATCTTTTTGATATTTTGATGAGGTAAAGGTGAGCTGGGCCCAGTCTACTGCTTAATAGAACAATAATTCTATCAGTTTTTGCATATTTATAATCGAAATGATTTTCCACTCTGTGGTCATAGACTCACATTGATTTAGGGTTGCTATTACAATCAAGACACTTAAAATCCCAACACTTTCTAGGATTTGTCTTTTGACTTATGGGTTAAGTGGTTTGCAAGAAAGAATAAGTTTCTGGGGTCAGTGTGGGGGAAGTGGATAGATAAGTTCATCCCTAAAGAACATTCTGTTTATCTGTGGTCTGGCAGGTGAGCAGGAAATACATCAGGCCCTCAGTCCAGCATCCATGTATCAGACAGAGGAGCGGTGGTTAAGAGAAAAGAGCCATCCATTCTTGGTAGGTGAAATGTGGTCTCACTTATTATATCATAGAATTGGAGACTCCGTTTCAGACTGCAAGGGACTTCAGACATTATCTAAACCAGACATGCAAATTAGCACAGGCCTGGAGGCCCAAAGCCTGAGAAAAAACACACGTGGCCATGTAAGAATTTTAATAGAAATTGAAAATATGACTCATAGCATCAAAACTGCATTTCTGTAAAGTCCTGTGGGATATTGGACAGGACTGAAAATTATTTTGCAGGTAGGCCAAAGACTTTTTTAGACTCAAAGTTTTTCAAAATTATACCAACAGTGATTTTAACCTCTTTGGAAGAGTAGTACCTAAGTCTTATCAAAAGCAGGATTGTTTGTTATTCTTTTTCAAATTTATTTATATTTATTTTTAAAGAGAGAGGGACAGTGAGAGAGAGAGAAAGAGAAAGAGAGAATCAATTTTTATTTAGGTTTTCATGTGGCTTTCATTGCTCCAACACTTCGTTGTGTACATGGTGCTGGGGTTCGAACCCACGTACTCTCACGTCAGGCAAGCGCCGTAACCACTGAGCCACTGCTCCAGCCCCCATTTGTGGTATTCTTAAGGACTCTTAAAGATCAATTATCTTTAGTTTAGTCCAAGCAGAGAAACAGCTCATTGGAAAGGGAGAAACTCTAGATTGGAGGTCAGAACTTGACCTGCCTCCTGTCTCTGCCAGGTACGTGCTGTGTGACTTTAGGCAAGTGATTTAACCTTTCTGCACGTCAGCAAGCATAGCTTTAAAAGGTAGGTACCTGGGGGAAACAATTAATTATTTCTAAATTTAAGAGTTTGTAAAAGCAAGTGTGCATTTAGTGCTCACAGGGATCCTTAGAGAATAAATAAGATCATGCATGTGAGAGTGTTTTATGCATTACAAAATATCCTACAGACTTGTAGCAACTATTCTTCTTCAGAGTTTCATTCACGGGAGAAAAGAAGTTAATTTTTCTGGGCTAACCAAAGCTAGTTTCTTCTCATTCTTCCTTTAGGGGAACAGAAGACTGAGCAGATATTTAATTAAATTGACAAAGACTAAATGTTTTTTTCTTCCCAGTAAATCCATCACCTGTCAATGGTATTTACTAAATATCTATAGGGCTTGAAGAAAGAATACAGGACAAAACTCACAATTAGCAACTACAAGGTAATCTGTAATGAGGCCCATAAATAACTACAAATATGGGGGGGAGGTTCAGTGAGGAGGCTGTAGTCTGAAGAATAAGGAAAACACAGCTGGAGGCTGGCAGAACGAATCGGGCATTGAAGGGGTACTGGATTTTGACAGACGAAGTAATTTTCCCACTTAACCTTATCGTCTTCTCTTTAGATTATGCCTAGCAAAAATCCAAACTTTATTAAAGAGACTTGTGAAACTTTTTGGTCCTCACATGTGGGAGCTTACAGATTCCCAAGACTAGAGAGAAATAGGCCATTCCCATCCTGGTTAGTGTAGCCCCAGCATTTCTTCCTCAAAGATTTCACCTTGTCCCATGGGGATATTCCACGATAAATGAGCTCCGTATTGTCTTAGATTGTGCCTTCTCCGAAGTGAGGAAGTTATTACATCTATGAAAAGAGCTTAAGAAAGATTTTTATATCAAAATAACAAATGATGATATGTACACCTTGGCTTTTCACTAGAAGACGCCCTAAGCCCAGGTACCCCTGACAGGCCTGAGAGAAGCTTCTCTGTCTTTTTCCAGATAGATAGGTAGATAGATGGACAGACAGATAGATGATTGACACATAGATAGAGGAGGGATAGATGAGAGATGAAAAAATTTGGTTTACGAGAATGGGACTAAATAAACTTTTTTAAAAAAAAGCTTTGTATCCTCAGGAGCTTGCGTCCTCTCTCAGACACTCAAATCCCCAAATACTCAAGTCCCTTCTCTAAAAGGATATAGTATTTGCACACATCCTATGCACATCTTAAGTCATCTCTGGATTTCTTGTAATACCTAATTTAATGTAAATGCTATGGAAATAGCTGTCATACTGTATTGTTTAGGGAATAATGACAAGGAAAATTCTGTACATGTTCAGTACAGATGCACATTTTGCCCCTGAATATTTTCTGCATGTGGAAGCCCTGCGTATGAAGGGCTGCCCGTATTTTCCAGTAACCGCTGCTCCGCAAACAACCTCCCCATCATGGGGCTTCCGGATCAGCGTACAGGCAGCACAAACATGTTTAGGACAGGCTTCGTGGAGCTGCCCACAGCAGGTCATCTGGAGCCCCTGTGAGCCCACCCTCTTTTCAGAGGTATTTTGGAACCCCTGCTCCTCAACACAGCCAACAGGGGCCATTTTTAGTTTCCATTACAAAGCCAGACCACATGGCCGTGCAGACGTAGCTCCACGAACTAAGACCAATTTCATTTTGAGTCTTAGCTTTGTCATCAGGGCTGGGATGAATGTCCAAGTCAAAGTGAAACCGGGTAGACATGGCAGGACTGAACAGTCATTGCCAAGTCTAGAGATGAATTAGGAATGCGAAACCTGGAAGGCCTACTTAGTAAGTGTGAACCGCCACTGCAAAACTAGTCTCAGGAGCTCCGGCCGCTGGAGCACTTGGGCCCCTCTCTAGCAGTGTGGGAGGTGTAGTCTTGGGGCTGAATCTGCTTGGAAGCTTGCTCAGGGGGCCAAGTCACCCACAAATACCTTTCCACAGCCTCACAGCTTTCTCCTACCCCCTCAAGGTTCACACAAAATCACATTCTTTTATTAAGATGAATCAGGGCTCATGCATTTGTTGTCATTGTCATTAATGCTCCAGAGAAAACAGGCACCTGCCAGGTCCTTTATTTCTCCAGGAAGGATCCAAGAGCACCTTTGGTAGGACATGCCCAAAGAGGGCAGGAAGGCCTCGGGGGAGGACTTCTGAGCATCAGGAACAGTGCCAGGGGCCTAGTGCCTTCTGGCACATGGAGTGAGGAGGGGCGGGGGAGAAGAAGTGAGATCCATGGTGGCAGGAAGGGTGTTGATATGAGCTAGGCAGCTACAAGTCTTCTCTATTAAATTCTGGGATAAAGCACTGGCTCTCTACAGTGGAGTGGGCTGGGGAGAACATTTCAGAAGCAACAGAAGGTGCTTGTTCTAAGAACATGGGTGCTCAGCTCCAGCTTTCTGCCTGCTCCTTCACCTACTGGATGCATTGGAGAATTTATGAAGGGAGTATCGGGGAGGCTGGGTGGGGTGCCCGGAATAGCCTGGCAAGTGTCTAAGATACATTCCCAAAATGACTCTGATTTCCTTTCTTTCTCCTTCTTGAGAACCTCAGGTCTATGAAGCTTACAGGGACAGAGGGTTGCTTGCCTGTAATTTGAGGGAAAAGGTACAACTTGATTTATTGGGTTACTATCCACCTCCTGCCCTCATTTTTCAAATGAAATGG
Source organism: Aplodontia rufa (assembly GCA_004027875.1). NCBI lineage: Eukaryota > Metazoa > Chordata > Mammalia > Rodentia > Aplodontiidae > Aplodontia > Aplodontia rufa. The sequence goes on from PVKS010000134.1 coordinate 108,592, forward strand.
ATTACAAAGCACATTGGGGAAGGGGTAGATGGGACCATAAATAAGACAACACCATCTGATCTGAGCTTTAAAGGGTGTGTGTGGTTTCCTAGAATATGGATTGTAGTGCGGTTGGGGTTGAGGCAGGGGAGGAAGGATATACTAGGCAAAGGGAGAAGGAGAAAGCAGTCCAAACTGTACTTAAAGGCACACAGGAATGGATTCACATGCGAAGGGCAGATTTTTTGATGAGAATCTAAACAGGCAGAAAAAAAATCCTATTGGGCATATCTGTGACATTTCTGAGCTCAAGGTCATCCAGACAGTTCTGGAACTTATGCCTTCACTGAACCTGCAGAGATGAATCTGGATGGTCTACAAATATGCACAGATAGGAAGGGTGGCTGCTGCAGCCCCTCCCAGCATGGCAGCAAAGTCAGCAAGGCCTGCCTGGAGTGGCCCTGCTCACAGGTAGAGCAGGGTCCCATTTGAATTCTAGGTGGTCACCTCTAATTGCGCCTGTCTGTCCCTCACAACCTCTGCCTACTGTGGACATGAATGTACATCTGAGTTTCCTCCACAATGAGATGTACGGTGACACAGAGGCTGAGGGCACTGTTCACTGGAGAGCGTATTTGTGTATGTTTCAAAGGAATCCTCAAAGGAATAAAATGTACATTTACAACACCCCAACAACATTCCTCCTTTCTGGAATAAGCCCTCCTCTAACGAGGCAACGGTTAATACTAAAAGTCTTTTGCCTCATTATCCTGGAACAAATTTACACTTGTCTTAGGAAACATGCTAACTGTTTCCAATAATTTAGAGAAAGTGTGTCCCCGTCACCATATAACCACACGTGTGCAATAACAGTGCACACAGCACACCCACGGAAAGGAATAACAGTTCTTTTACTTAGAGAAAGGAAGGATAATGGTTACTTAGAAAGTGTCCCAGACAAGCTGTCAAATTGAATTCGGAGAGCCGGAGTCTGACTCCAGGACAGGGCTGGCTGGATAAATTCCCTCGGGATTGGGGTTTCCTGCCTGCTAGGGCTTAGAGACAAGGATTCTTTGTTTTCAGTCTCTCTCTCTCTCTCTCTCTCTCTCTCCAGCCTCTCTCTCTCTCTTTTCTTTCTTCCCATCTCTTTCTCTCTCTAGTCATAAAAAGAACAAAGAAAACCAAACACACACACCACACACACACACACACACCTCTCCAAAGAGAGTCAGAAAGAAAGCAGACAAAATATTAGCTCTGGAATTCCAAAGGAAAACAATTTTAAAAACTAAAATGAAGAGGGCAAACTACTGTCTATTCCATGATCATAAATCTGCCTTTGGACCACAGAAACAGTGTGCACACGTGCACACACACACACACATCCAGCAACCATCCCTGCTTTTGCTAAAAAAAAAAAAAAAAAAAAGGATTAAGGGTATTTTATAACAAAGTAAAAACGTATATTGACAAAGTGCTTAACAGGCTCCCTGGTGAGGCCTCCATACCCTCACATCCTAAGTCCATGCTAGTGATGGAGACGGAGCTGTGGAGTCACACAACCTGCTACACGGGAGATGCTGTTTACTCCCTAAAAGGAACAGGAGATTACCTCACAGTATTACAGGGCTTTTCCTCTGCATGCACATGTTCCAGACCAATCTCCCTGATGCTGAGCTATACAAGGTGACACACACACACACACACACACTCGGACCCAGGTCCACCCTGAGACTCACCGCCCCCACCCCAGGCACACACAAACACACTCTGCTGCTGAAAACATCTTCCCAAAGTGCCGAATCCTAAAACACACGGCCCTTTCTCACTGTGGGATACATTAGCATCAGCAACCAAGAGTCTCTGTTAGATTTTTCTCCCATCAAAAAAAAAAAAAAATCTTCTCAAGGCATCTTTCAAGTTATGAAAAATTTCAAAGATGCATAAAAGTAGAAAAGTCTAATGAGGCCCTAATGGCCCATCCCCCTGCCTGAATAACTATGACCATCAGCCAATCTTACTGCAGCTCCGCTACCCACTGATTTCGCCGAGCCAGGCAAGTCCCTGGCTCCTGGCTCCTCTGCTGAGCCTCTTGTCTCAAAGCAAGACATCTAACCTTACTCTGCCTTCCAGGTTCTAGGAAGTCCCTGCTTGCTCGATTCCTACCTAAGGCTCTCTTACTCAGGCCCATGTCACTCATGGGACTTGCTGGCTCTCTCAGGAAATCACCTGGACTGCCTTCCTCAAGACCCAATCTGAAAATGACCCAGTCCTGCATACAACAGTCTCCACATGTGCACCCATCCCTAAACCTACTGGTTTCTTGGTGTCCACCCTGTCCTTCCTTTAGTTATCCATCTCTAGCTAGACTGCATGCATGTTTCTAGAGGTCCCCATCTTTCACCAGGATCCCTTGAATTAAATCACAGAGAACACCCCACAGGGAATATTACATACAGGGAGAATGGAAAGACTTGGTGATAAATTGCCCATATTCCAACACATAGTATCTCTCCACCCTGGCCTCTCTCTCTGCTTGACTAGAGTCCCTTGAGAGCCAGTACTGGGCTCCCCATATTTCCCTGGGGTTCTGTACTGAGTAGATTCTTCATATGAAGAGTGAATGAATGGTGAATGGCATAGAGGAAGGCATGACTCTCAGAATTTAAGTCTGCTCCTAAGGTGTACCAGAGATCTATAAATGCCTGCCAGCGAAGAAGTATATTTGTAGAAGTTGAATATCCCTTATCTGAAATGCTTGGGACCAGAAGCGGTTCAGATTTCAGAGTTTTTCAGATTAGGCATGCATGACTTACATATGTTTGTCCTCACTCCCTGTGTGACCTCGGCTGAACCCACACCTTCTCTGGTTTCAGATCTCTTCTGTCATGTGAAAGATTTGGAGTAGCTGTTTTAGTAGATGTTCAGCTTTAGCACTTACTGATTTTTTATCCCTTCAATATCCTCAGAGAACTTGTCTGTGGCATGCATCTTTTTTGTCTAATTACAGGCAATGTTGCTAGTCTTGATATGTCATACCTATCTCTCCCTAATAAGTTTTTAAGCAATCTGGTTGTCTCACATATCTTATAGTATCCTGCGTAGCCCCTCACCACCCATTTATGGCCCTCCACAGTGTTAACAGCTGGCAAACCCTAAAACATTACATTTTTACAATAATAATGTACACTATTTTAAGTTTTACTCTAGATAATAACAGTTTGTTATTATTATAGCTTTTATTGCATACATCAGACATTGTGCTGATTTACGTGTCACATCATCCTTGAAGCAGCACTACAATTATCCTCATTTTACACGTGGGAAACTGAGGCATAAATGTAAGTGCCTTGTCCCAGGTTACAGTCTGAGTCCAAAGTCCAAGTTCTTAATGTGCTATAACACTGAAATATGAGATGAACTCTTACCTTTGATAAATTGGGGGTATTAAAGAATGTTTAAGATGTTGTCAGATGCCCAATTAAACATGCTGAAATAATAATGTAGGGAATGCCTGGAGGGAGAAAAGGACGCCTAAGAGACCCACCTATGGTGACTTCTAACAAACCCTGTTAGCTGAGCCTTGGTTTCATTATCTACAGAATGGGGATAATAACAATACCAGCCCTATGGTCTCATGATGATGGTGATGGTGATGGCAGAGGCTCCAGGCGCCAAGGAGGTAACAGATGGGAAAACATTGGGCAAATAATAAAGGGTTGTGAAAAGGGGGCTATTACTATGAATAGCCCCTGCCATCCAGAAATCTCCTGTCTTCAGTGCTAGCTAGGCAGGCGCTCCTGCAGAAGACACAGAGAATAATTCCTCCCCCCACTCCCCTGCCCCCACGGTCTCCTTTCCATCCTTAGCCAGTAGAGACAGACGTTTTATCCATTAGCCGTATTAGCTGCTGGTGATGGTGACTCTGCAGGCAGACATCTCCCCTCAGTGGGGCCAAGGTTTTCGGCTTTTGCATCAGAAGCAGGCCCTAAAAGGTTCCCAGGCTAGGGCTAGCAGCTCCATGCACCGCTCGCCCTTGGTGGGTTTATGAGTTCCAGGAGTTAATAAACAAAGAGCTCAATATCCTCTGTCTTCTGGGGAGTCAGAGGCATTTAAACAGATTCAGCAAGAGGAGCTAAGGAAATGAGGGCTTAGGCATGCACAGCAGCCCCAAAGAAGACATCTGCTGATTCCTGCCTACTGCTAGGCCTGCTGAGCACATGGGAAGGCCCCCAGGCTGGGTTTCCCCAGAAAAGCAGAGAATCTCTAACTTGCTATGGAGCAGGCAGCTTTACTCTGCAGCCCGAAGAACCCAAGAGAAGCAAGTGCAGAGTCAGTAGCTCCACTTTTGGGGCCTTAGATACTTGGATCGGTCATTTAACTTCCAGAACCTCAGAGTCCTCTAAAATCAAGTAAGCAACACTGAGGCAGAAAAAGTTAGGCAGTATAGGCAGAACAATGTGGGTTGATAAGGAGAAAATCAACAGATGGTCATCTTTCCTGAGAGGGCAAAGACATCCCCCAATGCTAATAAGGGTCTGACAAGATAGGCCCAGATTCGGACACTCCCTGCTGCTAAGGAAGGAACCACATTCTTTCTATTGGTGCCTAAGGCACGGACCAAAGACTGGACCAGAATTCCCCTCGCCTGTGTCCTAGGTACAGGGGCAGGGAAGCAGTGACCAATCGAGGAGAGGACGTCATATAAAAAGGGCAAACCTCACTGCCTCATGGGCTTTGTCCCCTTCCCCCACTCTGGGGGAAGTCTGCTCTTTTCCCTATGCTTTACTTTCTATAATAAAATCCATCTACTACGCTTGCCTCCGTGTCCCTCGGTTTCATTCTTCGACTCCGAGAGGACACGAATCCGACATCCACATCACCAGCATCAACACCATAGCTCCTTTTTAAAGGACCAAATGAGGGTGTAGCAGAAGGGAATTTCTGAGAGGTGAAGTGCTGTAAAAATATAAAGTTGCCGAAATTGGCAATAACACATCATCATCGATGACGATGGAAAATTGAATCAGGCTCAAAAGGATCCTTCATCCACCTGCGTTCTTTCAATATACCCATAGGTCCGTGGCTAGGGAGGCCAACAAGGTCAAGATCAACATCCCAGGGTGTTTCCCCAAACACCAGGAGTGGTTCTGAGACAAGCCTGTCTCATGACCCTCTTTCTGGTGTTTCCCTATGTTATAAAGCAGGGCTTTAAAGCTGGGCTGCAGGGTAGGAGTAACCTGGAGAACTTTAAACACCCCAAGGCTCCAGAGGCACCCTTGGAGATCCAGAATTAGTTGGTCACGTTTGGGCCTGGCATAATTTTATTTTTATTCTTTTCTTTAGCAAAATGTACGTGCGTGATTTAGATTTCACCTTTTCAATCGAGTGCACAGCTCAGTGTCATGATCCTTCCTGGCAACCTCTGGTTACCATCATCTACTTTCCATCTCTAGGAGTCTGACTGCTCTAGGTGTCTCCTATGACTAGAGTCATAAAATCAGTATTTGTCCCAGGGCATCAGTATTTTACAAAGATCTCCAGTGCGTCTATATGCAATCAGCGTCAAAAGGTGCTGCTTGGTGGAGGTTGTATATGAGTTCCTCTTCAGGAAAAGAGAACAGTGAGGCATGTAGCTGGAGGTGACCCTGGGAAGCTGCAGGGACGGAAAAAGAATGCAAAATTTCAAATCTTTGCCGAAATAACACTGAGGCTAGGCATTGCTTTCATTCAAAGGTAGCCATCTAAAACAGGATATTTATTTATTTATTTTAATTTTTTTTTTTTTTTTTTGCCAGTGTGAGGCTGTAATCCCTGAGATGCGAAATGCTGTACTCAGGAGGTTGAGGCAGGATTGCAGGTTCAAACCCAGCCTCAGGAACTTTGTGAGACCCTGTCTCAAAATAGTAAATAAAAAGGGCTGAGTATGCAGCTTAGTGATTAAGGGCTCTTGCATTTAATCCCTGGTATAAAAAAAAGTTAAAAAATTAACTGACATATAATAAATGATAATTGCACATATTTATGGGGTACTATGTGACATCTTAATATATGATATACATTGTGCACTGATCAAATCAGAGGAATTGGTACATCCATAACTTCAAACATTTGTCATTATTTGGGGAGTATACTAAATCCTCTCTACTAGCTATTTTGAAATAGTCAACTCATTGATGCCAAACCTTGGTACCCTACAGCCCCATGGGGCACAAGAAGCTATTCCTTCTCCCAGCTGTGCCCCTGCACCAGCAGCCAGCCTCTCTCCATCTCCCCTCCTCACACTCTTCCAGTATCCACTAGAGGCTTTGCTATTCTGTGTTACTTCTGTGAGATCCACATTTAGGGCTGAGGGATTTTAGCCCTGTAACCTGGGTTTGAGTCCTAACTTGAAGAGCTGTGCACCCTTCAATAAACCACATGACATTGCCACACCTCACTCTCTTTGTCTACAAAATGGAGATGATAACGAACTCATGGGGATGATGCAGAACTCAAAATCAAAGCACGTGAAAGTGTCTGATGTTTTCCAGAGTCCTGTGGAAGTGACTGTGTGGCTGCTGCAACAAACGGGCAACAGTGACTTTGTCCTCACTTTTTTTTTAAGTGCTTTAACTTGGATGAGCAATGTCCTAGTTGGGTCTGACCTACGTTCACAGAACAGTTAATACCAGACAATTACAGATTGTTACAAATTACTTTTTAAAACTGAGTCTTAAATTTCTGGGCACAACTCATCCTTAGAAATTGCAGGGATGTTTTAAAGAGGCAAGCTAGAGAAGAGTGATTATGACATTTTAAAGTAAAAAGACATTCTGATTTGATAAGCTCTTTGAAGACACATTAATACTCATCATTTCTTCAGCTTCTTTCCTTTGTGCCTAATACTAGCACCTGCCATTTGTGGAGTGCATGTGGGTACTTGCATGTGCGTGGGAGTGCACGCGCACACACACACACACACACACACACACACACACACACACCATAGAGCTCTGGTGCTTTTGCTGAACTCTGAGCTTCTTTATGGCTATGTGTGTGTATTATTCAAAAAAGATGGAGCCAAGGTTGCAGGATGCCTTCTCTTTCTTTTTACATTTAATATTTTAAAAAATAAATAAGCTATTAGAGAAGCAGAGAGGAGAGACGAGGAAGAGGGTACAAGGGAGGAGGAGAGGAGCCTGGTCAGCTTTGTGTTGCTAATGCACTTTGTTTTGTGGCTTGCTGGGTCGTTCAGATTCAGACCACCTCGCCAGGGGGGAGGTGATGACAGAGCTGGGCCGCTCAAGTGGAGAGCTTTATGCGGGACAAAAGATGCACCTGCAAAGCCCAGACTTAATCGACTCTGGAGGCCAGGCGGATGCTGGGAGATAAATGCCCAGCACCACCTGAATGGGGCCGGCTGCTTGTGTTTGCTTGGATACTCCAGTTAATTCATCTCAGAAGAGGGGTTGCTACCCAGCAGGAGCAAGCTGCTCCTGCAATCAGCCTGAATAAGGCAGAAGCCCTATAAATGTGCTCCCCAAACACAAAAGGGCCCAGGGAAGGACAGGGATGCAGGTAGAGAAGAGGGTTGAGGGCTGACACCCTAGAGAGAAAGGGGTTTTAAAAGAACACATTTCAACTTGCCTAATCCAGTTTCCAAATGAAAGCTTAGTATTAGACAATCCCCCATTTGCTCTGCTTTATCGGTATACACTCTCAGGTTGGCAGTTGCCTATAGATTGTAACCTTGAATTTTAATTTTGCAGTCAAGAGATTTAATTTTCATTCTTTCACTCCCTCCGTCTTTCTCATCTTCATTATTTCCTTCATCCCCTTCTCCCTTCCCTTCCTTCTCCTTTTCCCTCCAATGGTTCCTTTCCCTTTCCTTCTTGGTTCCTTCCAAATCTACAAATGAAATGAAACTTAATACGTAAATGAAACTCAGTAAGAGCCCCCAGATCAAGGCATGGTTTCTACTGACTTGGTTCAGTCTCTGCACTTGACAGGAAACTGAGGCTCAGGGGATGGAGTGGTTTTCCCAAAGTAAGCCAAAGCTTCCCTAACCTCAAATGGATGTGCCACAAAAATAGATCTTCTTTCTTATGGACATTTGAAACAGGATGTTCAAACAGGTCATCAGGTAAAGTTTCGCTTAGGATGCAGAATGAATCAATGTAATTTCAGTTTTCAGATGAGATTCAATAGATCTGATTTGGAAAGGATGAACAATAATGAAGCAGGACTGGGCCAGGGACAGGGTAGAAGAGAAGGGAACAACTGAAATACACAAACATTTAAAGCAGATTCATTATATTATGTATTTCTTCCATTACACGTTCTGGCCATTGGCAAATTATGCACTGTTAACAGCAAATGCCAAGTCCTGCGTGATTGAAGATATAACCTTGGGCAAGACATAGGGGTGGTATGTGGGGGTCTCTGTTTCCTCTCTACCCCATGAAGACTGGGAGTCAAATGGCTTCTTCCCTCAGAAGAGCCTTGTGCATCTTGGAAACGTTGTGCCACTTTACAGAATACACAACACACATTGAAACCTGCCTTTATTCTATGTGATGACAGGTGTGAGTGAAAGAAAAAATGGGGGAGAAGAGACAGCGTGTCTCTCCTACCATTCTGCAAATCTGGCTCAAAAGTCCTTCTTCTATGCAATTTTTCTTTTATCACAGGAAGATTTTTTTCACTCCTCTTTTTTTCTTTAAGAGAGAGGGACAGTGAGAGAGAGAGAAAGAGAGAGAATCAATTTCATTTAGTTTTTCATGTAGCTTTTGTTGCTCCAATACTTTGTCATGTACATGGTACGGGGGTTCGAACCCATGTACTCGCGCATTCTGGGCAAGCGCCATAACCACCAATCCACCGCTCCAGCCCCCCCTTCTCTGATTTTTAATAACTATTTGTTCACATTTTTCTTCCATTAACCAGATACCATGAGTTATTCACTTGTTTTGATGACTAAAATTTAACAGTATCTGGGCCAATCCTCATGACATTGTTCGATAAAGAGGCTGAGAATTGCTATGATGATGTATGCTAAAAGTTCTGCTTGGCAAAAATAATTTTCTGAGACCATCTTCTTTTTCTCTGAACTAAACCAAATCAAATGAAATCAAACCAAACCAGACTAGATCAAATCACCATTTTAACCATGAATTGATACCACTAAAATTTGTTAGGAAATAAGCCTTAACAGATAGACATACTGAAATCCTTGAAATCTTTATTTCATCATCTTCAGAAGAGAAAGCCCCCAACTTTCAGCTTTGAAAGTGAGCAGTATTCATTTCATTCGGAGAACAACACATTTTCTTAAATGAAATAACTTCAGGTTATATCTTTATGCTATCATTATAAAATATTTCAAAGCCTCCTTCAATGTAGCTTTGCAATTGGTGGCACAAGTGAGAAAAACTTTGGTTTCTTGTCTCCCAGGCTAGAAAAGATTGAGTGGAAGTAGGAAATTGGGGTGCAGACTAAGGTTTCCACACCAGTCTTAACAGACTGAGGAACGTGCGAAGTGCTCCGGAGAGCGGACTCACCTTCTTTGACATTCAGTCGTGAGGACTGGTCTGTGTGGGAGGTTGTGTTATAGGCCAACAGTGAACCTGGAAAGCAAACGGGGGAAAAAGACAATGATTATGCTATAGTTTGGATCTAGAACCTCAAAAGCCCATGTGTTGGAGGCTCAGCCCCCAGCGTGGAGCTATTGGCAGTTGGTGGAGCCTAACTAAGAGGTGGGGCCTCCTGGGAGGTTTTGAAGTCACGGGAGTGTGCCCTGGAAGATGATACCGGGACCACCGGCCCTCTTGTTCCTGATTTTTGTTTCGGTTCATGAGGTGAGCATTTGCTCCACTGTGTGCTCTGCCATGATGTCCCTCCAACAGCCCAAAGCAACAGGGCTGATGGATGATAGACTGAACCCTCTACAACTGTGAGCCAAAATAAACCTTCCCTATCAGCTGATTAGCTCAGGAATTTATTACAGTCAAGGAAAGCTGATTAACACAGGTTAAAACCAAATCATTGCTTTGTGATTCAGAGAAGGAGATGGTATGAAAAAGGAGGCAAGAGGAGAAGAAAAGGAAAGAAGAAAAGAGGGACAGAGGACTTCCAGAGAGCAAAACTGAGATAAAGCAACCCCTTGCTCAGCACCAGTCATGCAGAAGTGTAATGGCTTGTGGAGTTAGGACCCGGGTGGGTCAGAACGGACCACTTGCTGCGGAAATGAGTCCATGCCCTCCTGAGCGGCCACTTTCACATCCTGAAGTGCTTGGGCACCATGCCACGACCATGTCAAGGAAGAAAGACAGGACTGAGACTCGGTCCGCCCAGGTCTGACCTGGTTCCATTGCTAACTCACGGACAGGCCGTGGGTAAGCGACTTTACCTGTCTAGATGTTGATTTCATCGGAAGAGCAGAGAGTGTGCACCGGAGCAGGCCTTGGCAAGCTTTTCATATGAGGCCATTTAGGAAATATTTTAGACTTTAAATTCAGTTCCTTTCACACATTCTCCTTAGTTTTTGTTTTATCTGAGGGCCAGATTTTTTATCTGCAGCTTACAGTTTGCCACACCTTGGAGGAGAAACTGGCACCGGTCTGTCCTGCTACATCCGAGGGTCCTTTTACAGGTGGGGGTCAGGGGCTTGGATTTCATCGGTGGTGAGAATACTGAGAGTTGGGAAGTGGGTAGGATGGTGGCACTACAATTAGGAACTTCTGCCTCCCTTTTCCTATGTCTAGGAGAACACAACCAAACACGAGGAGCCATGCGCTGAACTTTGTGTCACCCTGCGGAGCTGATACGCAGACTTTTAAAATCACACTTCCATGCGTACCTATTTCATACAGGCCCGGTCCAGGCATTTTGGAGGGATGTCAGTTTTTGTTGTTCCATGGGAAACATGTTCTCCCTTCTTTCCTAAAACTAGATTTGTTCTTTTGTTTCAAGTGTACGCGAGAGTTTTATCTAGCACAATTTAGGCATTTGGGGGATTCTTCTCATGATTCTCCTGCAGAAATCTTAAAACACCATCAAAACTAAGGCTGAGCTCTGCTTGTGCAAAGGATACCATAAGCTCCACACATGTGTTTGAGGCTAAGAAGGCCTTTCTGAGCAACCCTTCCCTCTGCTGCTGTGGCTGAGGGGGCTGACAGGGTGCCAGGCTGGGAATGGGCTGTCAGACACACATATTTTTAGCCCTGTCATGGAGGGGAAGCAGCAGAGATGCAGCCTCACCCAGCCGTGGGCGTTTGGTTGTGTGCCTCAGAGAAACTGTGAGCCTGACCAGACCAGACCGTGAGGAATAGGATTTCGGAAGAATATTCCAACTGCCTGGGACGTATGGCTTTTAGCTTGGGCGACTGTTTTCCTTTTGGTTCTGATACAGTTCTAGACCCCAACCAGGAGAGGTATGGAGACTGCTATATACCAAAGTGCACATATGTGGATGTCATTTGATAAATGACCCTATCACCTGAATGCAACAGCCAAGGTCCTGCCATGGTTTGGTGATTCCATTCTCAAGAATATCAGTGACAAAGTGGGGCTTTTGGTGGAGGTCAATATGCAAATGAGTTTAAAATTAGACCTGCCTCTTACCACTGATTAGCTTTGTGACCTCTATCAATTTACCTTTTCTTTTTGAGCCACAGATCCCTCCGCTGCACAACAGGCTGATGGTGACAGCCTTCCTAATTTGGCTGTTGTGAAAATTAGGTAACATCATGTGTTTGAAGCGCTCAGAACAGATCACTGCATACAAAGTGTTCAATAAATGCTCTCTGCCATCACACCAACGACTGTATCCCTTCCCCCAGACGCTGAAATTGCATTCAAAAAGCCCTCCACCCGAGAGCGTCTGAGCATTCGTCTTGCCCTCTGTAATTAGAATTATGAATGGGTTCTGCGGCAATAAGAAATAATCCTCCATGCCTGGAAGAAGGTGAAGCAGTGGAATCAAACATTCCAAGGGAATTCAAAAGAATCTTAGGAATAAAAGAATGTCTGCATCTCTGTCCCCGACAGTCTCTCCCTCAGGCCGAAACCTCACTGCTGGAGCAAATCAAGAAAAATGATGGTCTCTGGGGAGAAAAATGCCTGAGTCATTAGTGCAGAGTTAGCCAAGAGCATGGAGCTTCGATAAACCACATTTATTAAATTTCCCCATGGTGAAAGTTCTTCCTTGGGCACACGTGAATTTCACAGGAAACTCCCAGAAAGCCAAGAGAAAGAGTCGGGTAACCTCTGCAAAGCTTGCATGAAATACATATTTCATGGCAACCTAGGAAAAGGGTTTTGCCCTCAAGATTATTCTTGGTTCAAGTTTCACTCCCAAGGAGGGGGCTGGCCAGGGGCATCTGGCCTCTCTCTCAAGAGACCCACATTCCCTTCTCTCTCCAATTTTTATTTAACCAGGTCGTGAAGCTTTAAATGGTGGCACAGAAACTCTTTTCTTAAGGGAAGCTGTTCTGATGCAGGAAAGTCCTTCCTAGAGTCTGGCCTCCTTCCTAGTTGCTTTCGATTTCTTTCTCCTGCTTTGAGGATCTCTCTGGACTGACCTGGACCTATTCCAGCATTCTGCTCACCTCCTAGGATTTTCTGATCTCAGCTTCTCAGAGTCAACAGACTAGAATAGGGAACACGGAAGCCAAAACTCCTGGACCATGTATGGTGTGCCAGACACTTTTCTATCTATTCTCTCACTTAGTCCTTGCATGAATCAAAAAAGCCAGTATCACGTTAATCCCTCCTTCACAGACAAGGAGATCAGTGTTCAGAGAAGTCATATGATTTGCCTAGGATCACACAGCCAGAAGTTGCAGGAAGCAGGATCCCCATCCTGGTCTCTACAAATCCTCAGTCCACCAGCTCCTGCAGCCTCGAGGCTAATCATAGAAAAAGGCAAAACTCTCCTGTGGTGTTGAAAGGCAGGATGGTTGTTAACTCTGGGGAAAAGGGGTGGTAATGATGGAGACAGTGGGTAGGGGGCTTCTTTTCTACTCCTTGACCTTGGGTGGGTGGTACCTATATAAGTGAACGAGTGCATTTTGTGATAATTCCTCCAATTGTGCACCCATGATTTTTGCAATATTCTGTATGTTACACTTCAATTAAAATATTTGCTTACTTGAGTATATGTGTGTGCACATAGGCCTGTGTGCCTATGCATGGCATGCATATATGTACATCTATTTATTCAGGGTATATTTTACTCTCAAAAACAAAGTAACTGCTGCTGAGAGTGGCATGGCCTTCCCAAGGTAACAGCATCAAGAAAGGGCAATTTTACACTTTGGGTCCATCTGTCCCGGGACATGGTATCTGGGATCTGAGAGAAGATGGGAACAGGCTCTATGAAGATTTGCAGGTGTGGGGCAGGTCCCTCCCCGCCCCAGGCGTTCTTCAGTTCCACAATCCCTTGCCTAACCTGCTTTTCATCTGAGACACCTGGAGCAGGGTCTCAGCTCCAAAGCCTTTGTCTGGGCCCCGCGTTTAGCATAGAATCCACCAGCACCCCTCATGGTGAGCCTTGGGTCAGTTCTCCCTTTTCTCTGAATCGCTCAATGGCTCTGGCTGCTGGTGGGAGGGGCCGGGGGCCGGGCAGGGAGGTCAGACTCTCAACAGGCCTGGCTGAGTGTCCCCTCCAGAGCAATCTGGCTTTTTTTTTTTTTTTTCCTGCGGGAGTCCTGTTCTTTCCCCGTCAAATCTGGGCCTGGAAGGGATAATACTTCACCAGCATGATTACCCAGCCCCATCACCTTTGCCCGACCGTCTGAGGTCGCAGGTGGGAATACTACAAAACACAAAATGTGTTTTCCATTAAGTGTAAATTAAAAGTGGGAATCAAGATAGATACCTTTCCTGTGGTCTCCCTGTCACACAATGTATTTCATTCTCGTAAGCCGCCACTGTTTGAAAATGCAGTTTCTTAGTACGGTTCCCAGGTCAGACCCAGATAAACATATAAACCCAACCCATTTGTTAAATGAAACCCCAAACCAAGCCAAACACAAAGCCTTTTTCCTTCTGTTTCTGACTGCCCCTTCCACCCACCAGCTCTTGGACTCTGGGACATCCCCAAACTCCCTCCAGTGGCCCTGAGGCTGAACTGCCAGATCCCAGTCTTGTTTTGAGAGGGGCCCAATCTCATTTCCCGCAGCCTGCCCTTCGCAAACATAGCCTCTGCCCTATGGGGTGTGTCCAGGAGAGATTCTGGCTGGGCTGCCAATCAGGCCCAGAGGCTGGGGCTCTGTGGGGAAGAGAGAGGGACTGGGTTGGTGTGGGGATAGATTTGGCTTAATCTGCCTCATTCCAGGAGGCCACAGGAAAGTTTTTGGAAAGCACTTATCTCTTGGTACAAATGAATATAGAAAATGCTGTGAAGTAAGTGGCCTGGCCCTTGGTTTAGAAGCCCTGGGGAGTGAGACTAACTCTCAAGCTGGGAAGGAGAGACCAGTGTGGTGCAGGCTGGCTTGCTGCTCACTCTGGGTCCAGGTATCTCCTGCAGACTTGTCCTCTGCAGCAGCATGAGGCTGGGTGGCAACTTCATGCTGGAACTTCAGAGGCCTGAGTCTTAGAGACGCTCAGGACAGGTGCTTTTCACGTCCTGGACAGTCTTTGAACCAGTTCCTGAAGAGCGCCAGGCCTCAGTTGCTTTGACTTTGTAATGGGGATTATGAAGCGTGGGCCACACAGTGTCCACAAGGGGGCACTCTATCTATTAAAGTGAATGACTCCTGGGCAGATGCTGGCCTGAGCCTTGTTTCCAGGAGATTTAAGAATGACCCCAAGAACTGGGGACATCCTTAGAAGACCCAGCCCTCTCAGTCTTTGAATTTCAAGTGTGGGTGGCGTCCCAAAGCCACTCTGTGTGGAACAGTTGAAATGCCCAGATGTGAAGGGCAGGTACCTCCAGCAAAGATGGACGAACCCTAGCATGCCCGTCCATGAGGGACTTGGGCCGTTGCTATTTCTTTCTCACCCTGGAAACATCTTTAAATTTAAAATTCAGCATTTAAAATTTAACAGTAGAGCTCCCCTCTCTGGACATCAGCATACACATCAAGCGTCTTTTGTGAAAGTATACATCTGATGCCAGAATTTCTTATCTTACAAGGAATCCTTTTTTCTACTGTAATCCAGAAAGATTAGCTCAGAGAAGCACAACCAATTTTGACCTATAACAATCCACACACAGGTTCTGGTTCCCGGTTTTCCTCTGTTGACTTTCCTTCTTCCTATTTTCCTTCCTCTATCTACAGCCAGGATCTCGGCTATCTTCCTTCCACTTCTTGCTAAAGTGGAAACGTTTGCACTAGGTTCCCCTCTTTAACAAAAGGACAAGAGGCCAGGCACAGGAATTAGCACCCCTTGCCCTTGTCTCAATTCAGTTGCCTTAACCTTTTCCCCCAAGGACTGGCCTCCCTCCTAAGTGCAAATTGTCCACTGGAAGTCAGTATGGAAAAACTATGAAGTGTTTGAAGCCATGTTGTCAGCCTAAGGGAGTTCCCAGCAATCCAGAGACTGACAGTCACCAGCACATGGCTTCCTGCAGGTGTCCTAGCAGCCAAGCACCACCCAACCAGAGGGTCCCAGAGGCTGGGACTCCAAGAGAGTCACCAATTAGGTGAAACAGGAAAAAGGAAATTTCAAGTCTAGATTCCTTGATAGGCTATCACAATCCTATGTTGGGGCATGTTTTCTGTTTTTTAGACTTAACATAACTGTCTTAACTGTTGTTTTGGCAGGCACACATGGTTTTTATGTCAATGCATAGACCACTTTACAGTGAGCTCTCTCGCTCCAGCTTGTATTATAAGCACCGTTCGGGTATTCACAGTAAATGTTTAATGCCAGGGCACCTTCCCAACATGCACTGCTGTCACCTAACCGTGCTCCTGGGTCTAGCAATCCTCCCTGTGCTTTCAAAAGTCTCCCATATCAGCGCTTGATTCCACATCCTCTCAACTCTGAAATTTGCTCTACTAGGAATCCCCTTTCTAGAAGTTTTGTATTTTGATTGCTTTGGGGGCATCTTCTTTGATGTCTACATATGCTCTTAGAAAGAAGCAACCCTAACATTTTCTTGCCATGTTTTAACTCCCAAATTCCAAACTCTGCTGCCACCCTCTTTATTCACTACTGGCTTACTGCTCATCCTTGCTCTCAGTCCTCTTCGGGTAGGAAGTCTCCTGAGGGTCACCAACTGCTACCTCCTCACATTCTCGGGCCTTCTGAGCCACACTGTTTGTCTCACTTCAGTGTCTGTGACTCAGGTTCTTTGGTGGCAGGAAGTACCAAAGGGATTTGGGCTGTTTATAGACCAGTCAGAAAGCCAGGCTTATGAGTCTCATGGCCTCAATGGGCTTCCCCCTTATTGTCTCTGAATGTACTTGAACACATTCCCAAAAAAGCCATTTGCAATGGAGCCCAAAATTACTAGGTATCTCATATATCATATGTCATATATGATATGAATATCATACTGCTATCATCTCTCCTCCAACAAAGAAGGAAGAGTCAGAGATCTCCCAACCTCCTGCAACAGCTGATGCTGGGAGCCTCTGGAAAGGCAGGATGGCTGGTGTTTGCTTTGCTGGCCTCTCCTCGTGCCCACCTTCTCTACGCACCTCCACTCCTGCCCTGTCTAAATCACTGCATGACTCTGTTCAAAGACCCTTTCCCCTGACATTCTACAAACACTTAAAGCCTCAGAAATATAAATCCTTAGAAAGTTGCTAATCATCCGAAACTTGGAGAAACTGAGTGGAAAATGGCCCCCTTTCTGAAACTGCTGCTTCTTGGACTGACCTCATATTGCAGCAAGACTCAGACATGAGGTCATTGCTCTGGTGCTAACATACACGGCGTCATCCACTCTCTCCCACTGGTTCCCAGACGCCTCGGTGAGGTGACCGGATAGCCCGGAGGGACAGGACGGGTGGAAACTTCCGAAGGCATTAAAAAAATCTTTCCAGCTAGTGTGTGTTGCCCCCCACCCTCCACAGTGCACTGTTGTGCTGGGACAGTGGATCACAAAGCGGGAGGGGGTTGAAGACCCACTGAGCAATGGAGAGTAAATAAGGGACAAACTAACTCAGAGACCACTAGACCAGGAAATGTGGCTCTGCAGGTACTAAGACCTCAGTTTTTGAAAGAGACTTAAGATCAACAAACACCTCCCCAAAGCTTAAGTCTTGCAATAGCCCCAGCAACCCTGGCCATTCGCAGCCCACACTGCATGCTGAGCCTGTCCACTGTCTTTGGACAGGATTGGCCTTGAGGATACCCTGTGTAGATGAGCACACATTGTCTTCCCTTGGCTTCAACTTCATAGTCCTAGCACCATCATTTTAGGCCACAGAACAACCCTAAAGGAATTAGGAGTAGCACTGCTACATCACCAGGTCTGGATTGCTGGTGAGTTAAGGCTGAGATTCTCAGAGCAGATCTGATTCTCTGCTCTGTGTGCATTCCGTGCCAAATGAAATTCATATCAAACCAGCGGGCACTTGGTGCTGGGGAGCCTCATGTTGGATAAACCCTTCCTTTTCTAAGCTCTCCCTTTCCGAAGCTCTTTTTGTTCGTCAGGCTGTACCAGGACAAAGCTTCTGGTAGATCCTAGCACCCAGGTGGCATGGGCTCCTCGCCCTGTTTAACGAACAAGAGTGCAGGAAGCAGTCTGTAAGGCAATCAGGGGGCACCAGAGTGACCCCAGGATAAGAGGAAGTGAGTGTGTCATTTTCAAAACTTTAAATCCCAAATGCACAAAGCCAATTTCCCACAGGAACTTTAGATCATTCCACAGGAAAATGCCAGCTGGATCATCCATCTCTATATAATTATGAGCAGAAGTAGCTTCCAAAAGAGGTTCTCATAGGACCAGGGTAACTAGCCTGTGGAAACCCTGCACCCCCAAATCACAGCTCCCTTCTTTTTTTCTCCAGTGCCTGTTTTGATTCCCCGGATCCCTCAGGATTGAGGCTGCTGCTTGCAGGGTCTGTAGGAGCCCACATGGCCTTGGGAGGTTACAGCCCCAAGGGTGCGGCTCCTTGGCCTCTGCCCCAAGGACAGTGAGCTCCTCTCCTGACCTCCTGGCAGAGCTTCCTCCCAGACCGGGGCCTTTGGCACTTACTTTCCCTGAGGTAACTGAGGTGTGACAACAGCACTTCCGTGTTGTAGAGCGAGGTGGCTCGGAGGAAGTCCTCCTTGTTCATTTTACACAGTTCCTTGCCATCCATGTTCTGGAAAAAGGAGGTGTCAATCTCCATCAAGCCGTACTCCTTTATCGCCCACTCCAGCCACTGCCGCACATGCTCCTGCGTCCACAGCGTGGGGTCTGCAGAGGAGAGGGGAGGAGAGGTCAGCAAGGAAGTCCCCTCACACAGTCTGGAAGTACCCCTATCTCTCTCTCTCTGTCTCTGCCTCCTCCCTCTCTTCTTCCTTCCCTCTTTTTAAATCCTTCTGCTCTATCTCATCCCTCTCTATCTTCTTTCATTTCTCTCCCTCCCTTGCTTTCTCCCTTTCTTCTCTTCTTCTCTTTTCTCCTCTTCTTCTGTCCCTCCCTCTCTTCTCCTTGCTTTCCCATTTTTCCTCCCTCCCCTTTCTCCTTTCTGTGTCTTTCTCCCTCTCCCTTTCTCTTCCCACTCTTTTCTATTCTTTTCTCTTTCCCTCCCTTTCTCTTCTCTTTCCCTCTTTCTCACTCTCTCCCTTTCTCTCCCCACCCTGTCTTCTGTCCCTCCCTCTCTCCCTTCTCTCCATGTCTTTCTCTGTTCTTCTCCCTCTATCTCCTCCTCTCTTCCTGTCTCGAATCTTTCTCTTTCTCCATTCCCCTCTCCTTTCCCTGTTCCTTCCCCCTTCTTCTCTCTCCCTTTGCCAGTTCCCTTTTACATGGTCTCTCCACAGCAGCCCATCTGACTCCATGGCATCTGGTGCTGCCTGAGCCACTTAGCTCTCTGGGAAGGCTCTTAGCTGCCCCCTGACAGGACACTCCTCAAAGATTTGAAGGGCAATTGAAATCTTTCCCTGAGAAATAGTGGTATCAAAATAAAACACAATTGTATGGCTCCAGAGACCAGTGCATCTGGAAAAGGGAACCATCTGTATGTTTAAGAATATTAATGATTTCAAGAAAGAACACCAATCCCTCAGATGGCTATAGAAAAGAAATATCCATACATGCACCTTTGTTGCATCCCATCTGCATGGTTGGAAGACCCAGTGGTGTTAGTTTTTGACACAAATCCAATCTGGGTTTTCCCATTTTGGGAACAGCTGTGTTGAAATGTCTACCAGATCATTCCCCAAGCATTTTTTAGGATATTTAAGTGCTTAGAGGTTAGAAATGGTGTTAAAGATGGGAAACTTTTTGGCTGTGAGTGAACAAGAGCAATGTAAGGACAGAGGTCCTACGGGATCCTCTCAAGCCCTCAACCAGGGACCGTGTGGGGTGTACTTTCAAGTTCCATAGTAGGTAGGACCCTTAGTCCATATCACTTGTCACATCTGGAATCCATCTCTTCACTTGGCAATCAATTGCTATTGGGGCCAACAAATACCTTAAATATGCTCATCCTGGAAGACAGCTATGTGGCTCTTATTCCCCCCAATACATATCCTCATGAAATGAGCAGCAAAACAATAATTAAGCAGTGGATTTTGGGGTGGTAGTTCTAAGGGTCCTGGGTGGAAGGGAAGAATGTGAATTGGGGGAGTCCTAATAGGTTCCTGGAGGAGAGACTTGCACCTTATTATTAGGCAGTTGATCACTCCCAGTTTCTCCACAGCCTATTTAGCATGCTTATTTGGTAGGAATATCTGTGCTCCTTTGCAATCAACTATAAAGTCTATAGAACCTATGAAGGCCCTTGGTAAAAATGGGAATGGGGCTTGATTAGGCACGTGGCAGGGAAGGAAGCAAAGCTCTATTGCCTTGGCATAGGTGCGTCCCCCAGTGCCTTCTTCTGCTAATTGCACTTCTTTGGCAAGGGTTCTCCTTCTCACCTTGGTTTTTATTTGAAAGAATCTGGGTGGCAGAGGCTGAGGGTGCCCAGCACCATGCATGCATAGGAGCAGGCGCAGTATTTGTGCTGGAGGAGGAGGAGCTGGCAAAAGAGAGTTATGATGGGAACACCTATAAGAGGATAATTTGGGGACCTGGTCATAGGCTTCTGCTGCTTGTCATACCAACAACCCAGGACCCTGTAGTTAGACACAGCACAGTTGGTGAGATGTACCAGTTCCTCCATAACCCATTTTTACTTATCAAAGAAATCCTGCAAAATTGTTCTGTTATGTCCATTCTACAGATGAAAAGTGGAGTCTCAGAAGTTCAAGTCTCTTGGCCAAAGACCCACAGCTGGAATCTGAGTAGGGGTTCCAATTGAAGTCCTTGCAGCGCTTCACTTAGTTGAAGAGGACGTTCCCCCTAAGCCCCTTCCCCTCTTGCCTTCTCACTATCCTCAATTACCTGTAAGTTACAAAGCCCTTGTGCCAAAAAGCAGAGTTCCTCTAAAGCTTCATTGTAAAAGTATGCATTTGTCTCTTTCAGATACATTTCTAGGTTCTTTTTTTTTTTTTTTTTTTTTACTTTTACTCTCCAGCAGCAATTAGGCACGGACCATTGGTAAAAGGAAATACGTTTGCACCATTTCAGAATTCTACAGAAAAATGTCCTGGAGCTAGTTGGATTATGTAGCATATTATTTCATCCTTCATTTCTCCTAATTCCTCATTTTTAGTATCCAAGGCCTCAAATTCAATTTTATACCCTATATTTTATTTATTTTATTATTTCCTCCCTTGCTTCGGACTCTATCACAATATTATTTCTCTCCCTCTACAGCACAATGAATTATAAATCTTCCACTCTGGATCATGCTAAACTCTTCCAAATGTATTTCCTGGATGATTTAGTCCTAGTTTCTTCCCATCTGAACATGGATATGGTGATTAACTAGGGAGCTCATTTATATTTGTCTTAAAATCCCGTCATAAATTCAATCAGTTATTCCATTAATGTTTTATTGCCTTGATTTGTGGACTTGCCCCAATGAGACTCTCCCTCATGTCCAGGAGGCTGACCAGGAGGAAGCCAAAATGTCTGAGGATAACACTTAAAGCTCCAGCCAATGGCCAAATAATGAAGCAAATCTGTAGCTTTTGAATTCATTAGGCAAAGTGCTTTGAAAATGGTTTGATAGGAATTTACGCTATTTTCATCATTACTGCTATGGTTCACTTGGCCCACTGAAGCCTGACATTTTGCTATTGCCTCTGACAATGTATTAACACCAGTTAAGGGTGAGAGGGTCAACAAATCAGTCTGGCCATTTTTATCCTCTTTCCGTACACCCTCCCCAAATGACTACCAAAATGAGATGGTGCCAATGACTTGGTTCAGAGACAATCTCTGATCCCCTAAGGTGTTAGTCCCTCAAGGTTTCCTTCTTGCCCTAGTTGCTGTTAGACCGAAGCATGACACCCAATGAGCAGAGGCCTGGGAGCCTCTGCCTTGCCTTGGGGAGTACTGAGAGCCCCCACCATGTCAGGGTGAATATGGTTTCATTGTCTATGAGTAGGGAGAGATGAACCTAGGCCAGCTGGTCCCCGAGGAAGGTAGGAGACCAAACATTAAGTGACATAAGAGATGTGGAGAAAGCAACTTCCATGGTGCTTGGCACCTGGAAAGGACTCCATAAATATAGTTCTTCTTCTTCTTTTGTTAGCTCATATGCTTGTGGAAGTGGGAACTTGGGCAGTTTTTACATCCTGTAGGGTCTAGAACAATTCCCACAAACCCCTCCTGTCCTACTTCACTCTTCCCTGCTTTCCAACCTCAGCTCCCCTGAGTTTAGCCCAGAACGCATGGTTGTGGCCCTGGTCCCATGAGATGGTGAGACACAGCTTCCCTTGGAAGGAGGGGCCCATCACAAAATCAAGCCTTTAGATCAACAAACAAATTCCTCTGGACTAGCTCAGAGAGACTTCTAGTCCTCTGTCTTTAGACACAACTGCATTTTCACTTTTACAAATGGAAGGAGTTAGCCTCTTTGGTGGAGTTATTTTGGTAAGGTTAGTTTCATTCCCTCCCTGTAATTCACTCTGTTTAGGATCTGGACATTCTTTCTCCTACTACCTGGCACCCGTTCTACACGTGGCAGTTTTCAAACACCCTTTGTGTCCGGGTGGCAGAGCTTGCTGGTGCAAGCCCAGGAAGAGCGTCTGGCCACTGGACTGAAGAATTGAACAATGGTTTTATTTTCTGTAACCAACAGCACCAATACCTAGGAAAAAGAGGCTATTTTTACATAATGACATAACTTGTGGCACACGTGTGAAGGCACTCCGTTTGTTAAATATAGTTATTTCTATTTTAAAACTGAAAGAGCTGGCTGTAATTTTGGAAAGGTGGAACCCAGCAGATGCCAGGAAGCACATGCCTGAAGGGAAGGACAGGCATCAGTAGCCACCCTCCTCCTTAAAGACAGGGATGGCCAGGTCTGGGAGTTCATGGGACTCCTTTTGGGATGAGGCAGACTTCTGAATCTCTGCAGGTCTCATTAGGATGAGACCTAGGGCGTACCAGGTCACTGACGGAGAGCATGTGATGAGCTCTGTTTGAGAGTGGGGTTTCTGGAATCGGCACTTCAGGGTTCTGCTGAAATTTGGGACCCTGTCTTGCCTGGGAGCTTGGGATTCAGGGAGTTTGAGCAGCTTTCCCAATTTTGCATTTCTACGAAGAATAGGTTACCAGGTAAGGTTTCGATGCCCCCGGGAGCAAGCCTACCCTTTTACTACAGTCCCCAAAGAGTGGTAAAGTGAATGCTGGCCAGGCAGCCTGGTTCCCAAGGTACCTGCGGGCACAATGACTCTCCTCTCGTTGGTGGTCATGTTGGGAGGAGGGGGACCATTCTTCTCGTCCATGTAGCTGTTGTAGTTCATAGGGTTGGACTCGCCTCCGCCTACAAGCTTGCTACATTTGCTAACGCTGCAGTCCACCGGAGACTCCCTAGAGTGAGAGGAGACAAAGCCCAGAGGAGGTCATTGCTGATGGGGGCAGCTCGCCCCAGCCTCAGAAGGGCAGGCCAATCACTCAGATGCCCGTAGAGCCACTTCCAGCCCACCTTAGTATGATGATGATGCAGATGAAGAGGAGGCTCTATTGCCATTCTCCACAGTGTCACCAGAGCTTTCTGCAAACCCAGCCCAATCCTCTAATTAGGGTATTTTAAAATGTTTGGCAGCTCCTTAGTGAACTTCTCTGTATGGCCTTATGGCCCTCCCAACCTCGCTACAGCTTGCAGTTTTAGCGTGATTGTCAGGTACCACCCCTCCCCGACCAATATGCACGTGCTCGTCCCTGCTCTAACACACTCCTTCTCCACAGCCCATAGCACTCTGTGTCTGCCCTGGTCATAGAACTTGTCACACTGCAATTGTGAACTTGGCATCTACCCTCCCCCCACCATATTACTTCTTGAGATGGAGTCATTACATTCTTTGCTTAACCTCTAATAGCCTACACAGTGCCTCACATGGGAGATGAGTGATAAATGTTGTCCCAGTGAGCTATTTCGATTGCATGCACATCATTTTAATGCATCTGTCACACACTGTTTGTTATATTTGAATTTCCCAATCACTCTCCCAGAGGCACAGCAAGGTTACTGTCTATCTCCTTCTTACAGTTAAGGAAATGGAGAGATAGTGACAACCAGCCCAGAGTCACACAGCTAGTAAAGGTGGATGCAGACTAGGGGTGTTGCTCAGTGGTGGAATGCTTCCTCAGCATGCATGAGGCACTGGGTTCAATCACCAGTACTTAAAAAAAGGATGGGGGATGTAGGCTGGTAGTGTTGCTCAGTGGTAGCCTGCACAAGGCCCTGGGTCACATGTTATGTCCCTAGCAACACACCCACACACACAAACAATGCAGAACTCAGATTCTCAGTATTAAGCTTCTTTATCAAAACCCACGTGCAAAAGAGCTGCCTGCTATGTGCAGGAGGAATAGAATTGAGGAACTACAACCTGACAGAGGTTGTGGCCCTGGTAGCATTTTGCAGCCTTGAACACCAAGTTCACAGAGGGTACAATCTGGAAATGCACAAGGGAGAAAGCAAATCACCCAACTTGGTCACAAAAGAGCCAGCCCAATTAGCACCTGGTATTTTGCTGCATAGTGATCGAGCAACCCTCTGGAGAGCTGGGCTGACACACCCCTGTGGCCACCTGGTACCCTAAAGTAGACAGGCAGAACACTCCACATATCCTCCAGTCCACTTCCGTGGACCTCCCAGCATGTCTGGGAGGGGCTATCTTGCCATTTCCAGTTCCCATTTAGATCCTCTGGCAGGAGGACCAGAGGAGACCCCTGGAAGACCAAGCAGCAAGCATCTGCTCTGGCAGCCTGGGAGATGGCCAGTTCTCTGAGAGCTCCAAACCAGTCCTTCAGACCAAAAAGGTCAGATAAGGTTCAGATTACAGCTTTGCAACTCTGTGCCACTAACCTCTCCGGACATTCCAAAGGCCTGGCCACTGCCCTCTGTCACTCTGCCGTGGGCAGGAAGGGACCGCTGAGAGGCCTTAAGGAGCAGGGCTGTGCCAGATAGAGATCCACCCATCCCCACAGTAGAGAAAGCAGTTTCCAGCCCAGGAAGAAGGGGAACAGCCCAGGGTTTCCCAAGACTTGGGCAGGGCGGGGGAGGCCTGAGCACATTCAATAAAGAAAATTAAATGAATTTGTTTCATAATGTGAAAGGAAAAAAAATATTGAAGATCACTTATCATAGCTGGGAGATAAATGCTCCACTGAGATATTAGAAGTCAGACGGTAATTTTTTCCTGATGTCTTACAGAGGGAACATGGGCTGAAAATGAAAATAAGATGTATAACTTACACATGTTAGAATTTAAGGTTTTACTATTCGCCTACTGTTTTTCCAGGCAGAGAACCAAGAACCAGCCGTCAGAGTCCCAGATTGTTGAAGGTTTAATGTCCCCATGGCAGTCAGAGGGGAGGCAGTAGCACATCAGGGCTTTTCACCAGCGCTTGGCTCTCTGGCTTCTGCTGTTGAAGGACTTGGCCTGAGATGAAGCAGTCCCAGTCAACCCTGGTGCCGCGTCTGAGTTGAGCCGGCCCAAACAGAAACCCCTCTTCCCTCCCCGTGGCTAACCACATGTGTGCATGCACCCACGCATACTCACACGGAGACACTCCAGCACACACAGACTCACCACACACACAAACACACAGCACACAGTGCAATAGTGCACACACATGTACAAACACACTCCACATGACACACATATACAGCACAAATATGCATTCATATGCTGATTCAGCCACATATACACACACTTTCACACAAATATGCACGTATACTCCACCACAATACTCCACTGCACCCGCACACAACATACAATGCAAATACATACATACTCTACCTTTCATGTCTGTACACGCACACACACACTCCCTAGCACACATACCTGCAAAACACACAAACACAATGGAAATGTACATGCACACTATACCACACATGACATACAACTCACAAACACGCACACACTTTAGCAAATGTGTGCATATACACACTCCATCACATGACATATGCAATGCAAACACATTTATGTGCCTACACTATCACATATATACACACATATATGCACATGTATATATTTCACCACACAATACATGCATCCACACACACAGATGTACACACTCCACAAAACATGCACACATGCATTCACACACATGCATACAGGCACAGACCCACTCTGACTCAGAATACAAACACACACACAATACCATCTCTATGCATAAAATACACAAGACATACATGCACACACCCATAATCTACCACACATGCATGCATGGCATACATCCACACATGTGCACAAATGACACGTGTGCGTGCGCATAAGTGTGCACATACACACTTGCATACACACACAGCACACAATCTGGTAACTTTTCCACATCTTTGTCTTAGTTGCGAAACTGTCCAAGTACCAGAGAATTGTGGAGGATTAGGTTGGCTTGAAACCAAGAGAGCAAGGTTTTCATTGGCTGGGGGACCTGTGTGGGAGAGGGTGGGGTTGACAGGACACACACTTCCCCTGGAGGGTGCCCAGAGCCAGACCCCATGGGCAGAGGATGCAGAGGGAAGGTGCCTATTCCTTGGGTTTCTCCCTGTATGAATACAGGGAGATGATTTTTGAAAACTTCTTTTCCATATTAGCCAGGCTTCTAGGGATTTCTGAATTAAAAACTGAGCTCTTGCCATGCAAGCAAATCAGAACGTCAAGGACTCCAAAAGAAAGTGACCGTTGATGGTTCATGGCCATGCACAGTGGGCATGGGTGGCAGGCGTGGTTCCTGGTTGTTAGGAATAGTGGAAAGTAAAGCCCACCTAATTCAGGACCCTGGAAGGGGAGGAGTCACAGCATTGCTGGGAAGTGAGTGCAGAGGAGGAGTGGGGTTCTCGTTCTTGGGCAGCCACCTGGCTGGCCTGTGGAAGTTCCTTGTTCACTAGCACATAGAAGTTCTGGCTCTGCATTCCTCCTCTTTTGCTCCTCCATCCCTGGGTACATCTGCTTCTTAGCCAGGCATCTGATGTGTCTGTCGTCCCCCTGCAGGGGCATTTTCTGGAATAAGACCCTGTCCTTGGCCCCAGGCCGCTGTGCTAGGACCTGCAACGGGCATCCTTATGGAGGAGCCCTGACCTCCACCACTGCCCTTGCCCAGCTGGCCCTCCTCCAACTGCTTAGGGCAAGAAAGAAGGAAAGCCGTACCTCTCCCGCTCGCCTGCCAGACTTCCTTCCATTCTCTGTGCCTCCGCCAGACAGTGCGGCCATGGGGCTCAACAGCTATGGCTAAGGGTGGGTACAGGTGAAGCCCAGCATAAAGACTGCTCTTTAATGAGGCAGCTGGCGCCTGTGAAGAGGGCTTGATGAGAACAAGAGAGAGGGAAGCAGGGGGGCATGGATGGGGGAAGAGGCTTTGCCATTCAGCTTGCCTGCATTGCTGCTAATTTGTATTGAGAACTACCCTTGCAGCTAGCAAGGGGTTGGGGCCCACAAGCAGCTGACAGCAGTAGGACAGGTGACAAGAGGGTCAGGGGCTGCCACAATAGAGCAGAGAGGATGTGGTGGCTCTGAGTGTTACCCAGAGCCTCTCCATCTCAGGGCTGCCAGAAGCCACAGCCTAGCTGGTCACATCTTTACTGACCAGGGCTCTGTGGCACTCTTTTTTTGTCAGCACCACTGGACATAATCTCTGTACTCCTCTGCTTTTATGTTTGTGTGTTCAGTGAACATTGCTTTTGAAAGAATATTAAAGATTTCCAAAAGTCCCTTGCAAACTGGCAAGCTTTATAACAAGGTATAAAATCTTGCGAGTTTGGATAACAAATTTCAAGGACTTCTCCCCAAAGTTACCCTTTTAGACTACACAAGTTTTATTTTCTAATTTGCCATTCAACTTAGAACAACTGAACTCAAGGTACATCATCTGGCCCAAAAATCTGAAGCCAAGGCAGACTATGGAGGGCTCATCCCCACATACAGCAGAGGCTGAAATATTTCCAGAATCCTGAGGATGACTTTCCATCCAGGATATGTGTGGCATATCTCCTCCTGCAAGGTTCAGAATGTGGGGACTTGGGAAGGTGCTACAGAGAGGCATTTTGAGTGGCACAAATTACAGAGTGCATGAAAGATGATATTCCTGAGCATAGAATATGAGTCTCTAGGTGTCCTATGCATCCTGATACCACTGGCCTGTCCAAGGAGCGTCAGGGCAGGCTGACACTCAGCCCAGGTCCTGAATGCCAGGTTCCTAAGGCAAGTAAGCCCTGTTTCTCCTCTATAAATCGATAATTGTTTCTTTCATGGGATGTTTTCCCCAACCCCTGTGGTCAACACAGGATGCAGCTGAGAGTTATTTGCAGACCACAACTTGGACCAAGTTGCTGAAGTCCAAATTCAACACAGAACCTATGGACTATGCTGTTTCAAGGGTGACCCCATCTACTATATTCAACCACGACAGGAAAATAGAAAGAGAGAGAGTGTGTGTGCAGACCTCCCACAGGATGGGTAACCCAGACCGGCTCTGAGCTCCTCAGACCTCAGTCCCTCTGCTTGACCCTTTGCCCTGGTCCAGATGGCTTGCTGCTGGGATAAAAAGCAAGAGGGCATCGCAGCAGCAGGCATACTGACTATCTCCTTCCTACAAGAGACACAAATATCTACAGGGCCTCCAATAAACATGAAAGAGTAACTCAGAAACCCGTGTTTATCAAAGATTGTGGAGGGAATGCACTGTGAATCACAGGCCAGTCCAAAACATTCTGACCCCACTCTGCCCAATCAGAGCAGATTGTGAGTCACACATACAAACCACACAGATCATTTTAAACTTTCCAATAACCACATTTTTAAAATAAAAAAAATGAACAAGAAATTATTTTTATTAATATATTAACTAATATAGCCAAAAGATGATTATTTCAGCATAATCAATAATCCACAAGATGTTTCAAAATTTTTTCTAATACTAAGTCTTCTAAGCCCAGTGCATATTTTACATGTAGAGAACATCTCAGTTTTGAATTAGTCACATTTCTAGTGCTCAGCAGCAACTACTGCATTGGAAAATAGAGGTCCATGCCATGGCAAAGAGATCCCGCAAGTTGTATACCCCACTTAGATTTTCTCATCTGAGGTTTGGAACCATCACAGAAACCTCACCTATCTTTTAGGTTACAGTGAATTAAACCATTAAAAACAATGAAATCATATACAAGTGACAGAGTGCCATTATCAGTAAACTTAGAGAATAGGAACAGCACAGAGTTCAGGATGGAAGATGTAAATATTCTGGCATCTATTTCTTCTTGCATAATTAAATAATGGGCTCTGACAAGGCACCTCCTTTTCTTCCTAAAAATCCTTTCTCTCTGTTCGCACCGTGTGACTCACATGTGAGTGCTTAAATATTTATGAGATGTTGGCTACGGCTAGGCCTAACTCTGAGAGGTCACTGGATCACCATCGCATCCCCAGGGTGGGTAAGAATACTTCTGTTTTTCTGAAGCTTCTTGGTCCACTGCTGCTGGTCTGCATCAGGACAGGTGAATCTTAAGCACAGCCTGCTTTGCACAACCAAAGCCAAATAAATACCCAGATGGCTCATAGAGGTATTTGTACACCCCTCCTCCAGCTGGCTTCTAGTGTGACCAGAGTCAGGTATCAACTGGCAAATGGGTTCTAAACATCCATTTCTTTTGGGGACCCCTCTTTGCCCAGGATTAGTATCCTTGAGTGCTTGAGGTTTCTCTAGAAGCAGGGGAGGGAGCAATGAGCTCATAAATACAGCCTTTGAGCACTAACCCAGAATCAACATGATAGGGGCTAAGTCAGTAGAGCTGGGCCTCTGCCCTGGCTTCCTTACTAATTGTAGGTTGAGTATCCCTATTTCAAAAATCCAAAACTTACATGCCCCCAAACCCCAAACTTTTTGAGCACCAACATGATGCCACAGTGGAAAATTCCACACCTGGCCTCATGTAAAATAGGTTAGTCAAAATGCAGATGCACTAAAAATATTGTATAAAATTACGTTCAGGTTATGTATATAACAGAAATGAGTTTTGTGTTTAGACTTGGTACCCATCCCAAGATTTCTCATATGTCTATATGTATATTCCAAAATCTGAAAAATATCTGAAATCTGAAACACTTCTGGTATTTCAGATAAGGGAGATTCAACCTGTACCTTCATGGCATTAAATGAACAAATGTACCTCTGAATCTGCTTAGCCCTGCATTAATTTAGCCATTTATTTGAACAGCTATTAATGCCCATCATGTGCCAGGCACGGCTCAGTGAACAAAAGCCCTCCCCATATCTTAGTGAGGAAGGTGACAAGAACTAAGAACAGATCAAGCAAGGTGCTACTTTAGATCAGATGGTCAGAAAGGCCTCTGAAGAGGTGGCATTCAATAAGACCTGACACTAATGAGAGGGAGTCATATGACTAGATGGAACAGGAATGTTCCAGAAAGAAGGAATTTGAGGACAGAGACTCTGAGACAGAAGTGCCTGAGGGTCCAGGAGCAGCTAGAGTCTTGCGGCTGGTGTGGAGGGAGGAATGAGCTAGAGAGGGACTGGGAGAGGATGTGGGAGGGATGGTGGGGCCATGCTAAGGATTTGGGTTTTGTCATAAACCATTAAAGAGTTTTGAGCAAGAAGGTTACATGTTTTGTAAGGATGACTGGCCATTTGCTGCCTGGAGAATAGACTTCAGGAAGGCAAGAAGGACAGAGGGGACAGGGTGCTCTAGCAGCAGCCCAAAAGAGGCACTGCAGGCTTGGATGGGGGAAATGGGGATTGGTGGTGGTCAGATTTAGGCTGCAGCAAAGAATCTCCAGTGGTGGGACCTGGATTTCAACAAGCATCAGAAGCTCCATGTGGTTAGCAGTTTGGGAGGAACTGGTGATAAGTTCTCACCAGCAGTGTTGGCAGAAATGAGACCATGGTACAGAAACATGATATACAGGCTGAAAGAGAGGGGCACAAATATGCCCAAAGGACCAGAAAGCCTGGGATAGGCACCAGCTTTGCCTCCTCTAGGTCCTTAGACGAGGCACTTTCCCTCAGAGTCTAGCATGCCTTCCTATATAATGGAGTTACAATATTTGCCTTCTAGGAGAATGGTGAGGGAGCTCTTGATAACAGAATATGGGGAAATGTTTGACAAACTATGCCCTGTGAATGTCAGGAACTACATCATCATGATTTTTCTCTCTGCCAAGAGAAATACATTTGAGGGGCTCCTGTCCCAGAATCTCTGAGCTTTCCCAAAATCCTAGAATCTGGGAAGGGGCCTGAGATCCCAGTCACTGGTTGTGGTTAGTAGGATTGAAATGTGGGAGGGCTGGGGGTTCAGGTCTGAGACAGGAGCTCTCCTTTCCTTTCCCTCCCTTTTCTCTTCTCTCCCTGGATCTGTTTCCTCCATGACTCATCCTCTTGTACTATTAAAACTCCTTAGAGATGATGCCCAAACCTAAATTCCAGCCTCCAAATATTATTTGAACTTTGGTTTTCAAAGCCTAGTAGACTTTTTTTTTCCTTCTTCCGGGTGTTGTATTAATTGCTCACAATGAATCTCAAAGGGAACATTGACATTCCTACCCAAAGCATTTCTTCTCCCCACCTTCCAGTGTCTGCTAACAACATCATCTTCTTCAAAACCTCCAGGCTCCAGCCATCTCTGATTTTTTCCTCTCACCTGCTTCAATATTTATCTACCTAAATAAGCCCTACTAATTATCTCTTGGATATATCCCTTATACCTCTATCCTTTTTGATTTCTTTAATTATCAGCATCGAATTAGTTCAAAATTTCATTATTTCCTACTTGAGATATTTCAGATATTTTTCACTTATCTGACTCCTGTCCCCTGCCCTCTGTGCACCATGATTGTGAGCTCACTTGTCTCTGATGATGTTCAATGTCTCATGTCTGTGCTTAAAGTCAATCTGCCTATGAAATAAATGGCCTATTTTCTTAGCTTGACAGTCAAGACCCTCTCTTGCTTTTTATTTTTGTCTCCCTGTGCTTTAGCCCAAGTGGATTTCCTAGGAATTATCAGATAATGAATGAGACTATTGTTTTCTCTCTTTCAAGCCTTTGAGTGTAATGACTGCTATCACTATTGAGCATTTTCTGAGTCCTCGGCATGGCCCTGTGTCCTTTCCCTGCATTACCAGAGTTAACAAGTCTGTGAAGAAAGTCTGTGAAGGTTTCTAAACCCTGGTTTAGAAATGAGGAAGCCAGTACTCTGAGGGATTTAGATAATATGCTCCAAATGCAGAGGAAGACCCTGAAATCCCTACCTGTTCACGAGGCTGAGCTCTTTCCTTGCTTCTGTGACTTTTCTCTCCCTGGGTTCTCCTCTCTCCAATTCTACAAGGAAAGTTTCACCCGCCCTGGATGTTTTTACTAATATCCTTCACACACAGCATCCCGCTGCACCGGGAGCCCTTCTGTGCGCATTCCCTTCTGGCCACTTCTCTTCCTTTTCTAGAATGGTTTGGTCTTCTTTGCTCTGGTGAGACTCACCCAGAGACATAAGGTATCCTCAACAGGATGGGGAGGAGTATCTATTGCCAAGTTTTTTCCAAAAGGGGCTGGACTTGGACTTGGCTTAACACAAGATAGGTACTGCATGAGTATCTGCGCAGGGTCTTGAGACCTGACTCTATCCTGGCCTCTACAGGGATGCATCTGGACCCAGAGAGCTAGGTGGTCTTCCTCACCCTACTTCACCCCTGGCCTTCAGTTCTGCAGCCTGTCTTGCTTCAGCTGTCTAGGGACTGACGCAAGATCCCTGGCCAAGCACCAGAGCTTCATCTGCTGCAGATGCCTCAAGTTCCAGTAGCTACTTAGTGGAGATATGCATGACTTGGGTCACTTGAGAAGGAAGCATGCCTGGAGCGTCCCCCAGCCCCATGCAGGTCTGGGGGCCTTACCTGGATCCGTTCATGTGGTCATACTCCCGCTTGACGTTGACCCTCACAGGTTGATTGATCCACTCCTGTTGCGGTGGGAGGGGGTTGATTTTGTGGGGCTGCCCGTAGTCAGGACTCCCCGAAGCGGTCATGTCGGCCTTGGGGAGATGGGCCGCCGCTCCGTACGCTGAGTCAAAGAGGGACTGGTCGTCGCTCACCACCGACAGAGCCTCCTACAAGGTCAGAGAAGAGACAGAAAGCCCAGAGTCACTCTTCAGGAGAGTATCACTCTCACTTTGAGCTGGCAGGGTGGCCCAGGGTTGTCCTGGAGGGCTTGCCCGGAAGTCCCCACTGTACCCTAGCGGATTGACTCATGCTCCTGGGAGCAGGTTTACCCATATGAAAACTTGAGTTCTCTGTAGGGTACCCTGGAGTTAGGCAGTAGAGCAGGAATGGAAGATCCATGGAAGTGGATTCATTTGTGTAACCCCAGAAAGGAGAGTGGGTTTACACAAGGACAGAAAAAGTGGTTATACCACAGGGAATGTAGGGTTGGGGTGGCACTTGATCATTGGGTCCTTTCAGCCATAAGCATTCTAATGCCTTGAATCAGCCGTGTAGAGTAGTTGAACTACGAGGGGGAAATAAGAATGAGCATTACTTCACAGCTGAGGCCAGGGAGACCCTCCGAAAGAGGCTGTCTAGTTCAAGGCATTCAAGGAAAGAGTGGCACTCAGGACTGTGATAGGGTCCATTTCAGTTTCCTTCTCTGTAAACAGGAATAAGAATAGCTTTTTCACAGAGTTGTAGGGTGGGATTGATGAGAAGATCTGGTATAGTTTGGACTAAATGCTCAGCAGTTTGCGGAGGAGCTCTGCAGCATGTGGTGGTGTATCCCAATTTAATTTTTGAGGATTCATCCTGGCAAAGAAGATGGGACTAACCACAGAAATATGGAAGGGACACTCAGAGATGTAGGTCACCCTGAGGCTATGATCCACCTACCCACACTGTCCCTGACTCAGGTTTGTGCTTTAGGAGGTCATGAATTGAGAAAGGGAGCCTTACACTTTCCAGAGATTTCCATCAACCAAAGGACAAGGGTAGGAGTCTCCCATTATTCCAAATCACATTAAAACACAGAGATCCAAGGCCATGGACTAGGGTACAGTATTCACCATAGCTACTTAATTATACATAAACTTATAAATTAAGTTCACCACTTTTCAGAAAAAAGTGGTAGCAATTTATAAAACTGTTTTATAACCTATATAATCTACATGTATAGACTATGTGATTATGAAGAGTATTATGGAATAATCCATGAAAATGCTTATAACATCTCTAGCATATAGTAAATGAAAATAAATATTAGCAATGATGATTATTTGTGTTCAAAGATTCCCTTAGACTAGCCGTTATGTGCTAAATTATGTCCCCCCAAATTCATATGTTGTAGTCCTATATTTGGGATAGAGCCTTTAAAAAAGTGATCAGGTTGAAATGTAGCCAAGGTGGGCCCTAATCCAATCTGACTGCATCATTATAAGAGGAGATTTGGACACACAAAGAAACACCAGGGATGTCTTCACAGAGAGGTGACTGTGTGAAGACACAGGGAAAGCTGATTGTTTGTAAGCCAGGTGACAAGCTCATAGGAAACCAATCCTACTGGTACCCTAATCCTGGGTCAGCCTCCAAAGCTGTGAGCAAGAAATCTACATTGTTTAAGCCACTCAATCTTTGGTATGTTGCTATGGCAGCCCAAGTAAACATATACACTGCCTTTACTTAAAAATATAATAATAAATGAATAGCACCTCTCAAGTCTGAGATTTGTCTATATTCCTTGTGGAATTCACAATCCTGCCTTCAAAGTCTCCTCCAGAACAAACGCATGCCAGATGCCTGGACATCCCTTCATTCAAGCCTGAGACCTGCTGGGGCCCTTCATTTTCCACTTGATTCCCTTACAGAATGCTCAGAGCAAAGCTTTGCTTTTTTTTGCCTTTTGGTTCTTACATCCACCATCCATTTTGGTTATGGATCAACTCTGGCTCCACATTCCAAACAAATTTTGAACTGATACCCAGATACAAGGCATCACGGGTAAAGTTGAAAATTGTGACATATTAACCTCTCAAAGGGCTGACCTTCAATATTTGAAATTCCTTGGATTTCACCCAACAGGAATAGAAGACACATGACCACCTAGGACCCATAAGTGTCCTTTGGGTGCTAAAGGTGAGCAGCACAGTTCTGCTATGAAAAGCAATTAACATTTAGCATCAGATGTTGTCTTTTGCTCTGGGGAGTGGCCTAAACTCATGGTTTATCATGCGTGAATCTTGGAGTTTATAGTCAAATAATTTCCTCCACCTCACTCTTCTAGGTGAGGGGAAAATATAACGGAATAGTAGAGGCAAAGAGGCCTGGGAGGCAGAACTGGACACAGGGTGCTCTGGTGAAGGACCATTATCACAAGAGGATGTGCAAAATCTCAAGAGAAGGCAGAGTTGCCAAATTCAAAGGGACACACAGATGCAAAACTAAGAGCTTACGATATAGAACAGATGCGAGGAAACTGTGGCTCAGGAGGCAGACCTTGGAGAGATTTCTTAAGGAAGTGAGCAACACACAGTGAGGGAAAAAATACATTATGAGACAGAGTGTAGGTGTTGAAAGGGTGCAAAACTGGCCTGAACTCATTTTGGAATTGAAGTTTTCTTTAGAATGTAGTTCAGAATTTGAGGAAACTTTTGTCAAGTGTCAATGTCAGAGGAAGAGAGTGATTCGCTCAGAATGACCATAGTTCTGTCCAGTCCACGTCCCTGGCCAGGTACAGCACCTCCTCTGCTCTCCTCTTTCAGACTCTCCTTGTTACACACTTACACACTCTTCCCTCATCTGATCCTCAATGCATAGTCCCTGGTATTCTCTAGCTGTCTTTCAAGTTGTGAATACAGCTGTCATTCAACCACAATGCTTGTTCAGATCCCTCCAGACTCACTGGATATCCACCATGGCAATCCTACCCTTTTCCACCAATGCAGTTGCTCTACCCGATGACCCTTAAGGTTCATGACTTCCCCTTTGATGCAACTTCTGGCCAATTGTAACTATTCTCACTGCTTCACTAAACAAATCCTACTCGTATATACTTTTGTGTCTTGGAATTTGTCCTTTTGCTGTGAGTACACTTTCTTTGCTCTTTCACCATGATGAGCAGACCATTCTTGTCATTCTGTAAATTACAAGAGGTCTTCCTCAGTCCACGAAACCTTCTGACTCCTTTGAGCTTTTCAAATTCTGGTGAGAATACTGCTTGAGCATATGCACATACATACACACACGTGTGTTCACACACACACATACACTCAACATAGAGAAAAGAATTGATCAATGATGAAATCTGGAAAGAGAGAGAAGACCAAAGAGTGGGTTTCTTGTCTGGCTTGCTATACTGAATTTAAAAATCCAATCTAGTTAGGAGAAGTTGTTGAGGGTGACAAAATGGGAAAAAAAGATTTGGGGAGATGGGACTGTAAATAAGCTGATTTGGGGTCCAGCAAAATAATTAAGAGTTGGGGAGATTGTGAGTAAATAGCAACCCTTTTGCCCTTGAAACCTGAGACCATGGGCTTAGCATTTTCATGTTGGGCAGTGGCAGTGAGATCCTTCTCTAAATTGCCTTGGGGATAGTAGACATCAATAATGGAAACAGGGGTGGAGCAGGAGAAGGCAAATAAGAGATTTGGTGATGGCAGCTGGCCACTGTGTCACTGATGGGACTCAGAGAAGTCACTGGGTAATTTGATGTGGGTGCAGGCAGCTGGAGGCCGCTGTCATCAGGTGAGGAGCCATGAGCTGAGGCTCTTGCATTACATACTTGCTGCTTGTTACACATGGGAGGCTGTCACTGCTTTATGTGTGTCATCTAAAGCTTTTTACTCAAACTCTTAATTGTTTATAAAGTTTAAACTTGAAATTCTTACAGGTACTTAAAATTCTTTACAGGTATGAGCACATTGCTGATGTTCAAGAACTTTCTCCTGAGTTGTCAGTAGGCATTTAACATTGGCACAGTAAACTTGACACAGGAAGGACATCAACATACAAAACTGTCAACCATTTTCAGAGATAATAAATTCCTTTAGTTTTTAATAAGCTTGCTTCTCCAATGGACTCGGGACTCTCATGATCCAACTCAGAGAAGGCAAGCTATTCTTGAAAAGATCTGTTGAGTCCATGTTGCTTTAGACCATGCTATGTAAAAATTGACTTCAAAGAGAGAAAGATGGGAAGGATGGGCTACCGAGCCCTGTGTGCACCAGCTCTGGGATCTCTTCTTGCCCCAATAATTGTCATTATGAAAGGAAACCCTGAACTGGTTCAGTAACTGGTGCTGTGGTCTTCAGCCACTAAGCCCTAGACAAAAATAGTGGCATAGAGTCTCTGCTCCCAGCATGGAAATGTGCCCACACATTAGTATCCCATGGTGCCTGTTCCCCAAGGTCTCCAGCAAGGGCAACTGCTTGGGGTGGCAGAGTTTGAGTTTTGAGCCAATGCAGAAGATCCACATTTAGCCCACAAAAATGCTTCCATATCATAATCCCCTGTGGGTATAGTGAGCCAGGGGATGCATGCTGCTAATGACACATGTGTCTGGGTGAGGACACTCTTTTTACTCAATTGGGAAAGGTGCCTTTAGTACATCAACCTATCACTTACAATAGAGCTTGTGTTATCATTACAGAAAACAAATAGAAATAGTGAACAGTTAGCAAAGCACCTGTTAAGTGTAAAAACACTGTTTACATTACTAATCTAATTTAATCCTTCTAGAAATTTTATGAGCGATATACTGGTATTCCCTCTATTTTTTTCCAGATAAGAAAATATATACATAGGGAAGTGAAATAATTTGTTCTTTCACTCAGGAAATGAGTGTGATCTCTGGTTCAAATTCAAGTCTGCTGCCTGGGCATATAACCACCCTCATTCACTGGTTCTTTCCTGGGAACTTTCTGTCCTCCAAATTAGACCATTAGCACTTCGAGGGTAACTTTCACGTTTATCACAAGTTAAAACACAATCTTCGGGGTCAGAGAGATTTGAGTGTCAATTGAAGGCCTGTTAGCTGCTCCGTAGGTACCTAACACAATGTATCTGTACTCTAGGAATTTGCTTCTTCATCTGTAGAAGAGGGATAAAAATAACCCCTAACCTGGTGGATTTGACATAAGGATAAAATGAGATAATCTAAGCAAAGTACCTAAATCTTGGGAAGTAATGAGTACTTAAAATTAAAGGGTGTAGATTAAACCAAGTCCAATGCTAGGAGAGCATGAGAATGACTGGGTTGAGGGAAGATGGTGAGAAAATCAAATAAAGCCTAAAGATCATTTGCCTAAGAAGGGGCCAGTAGCTCTCTCTCTTCTGGAGCTGGCACCCATCTTCCCCTGCCATTGACCATCAGCTCCTGGTTGTCTGGCCTTTGTAGTCCAGGACTTGCACCAGAAGCACCTCTGGTTCTTGAGCCTTTGGACTTGAACTGAGCTGTACCTCTGGCTTCCCTAGTTCACCAGTTTGCAAATGGCATTTTGTGGGACTTCTCAGACACCATAACCATGGAAGCCAATTCTCCTAATAAATCTCTTGACTGTCATCTGTCTGTATCTCCTATTGGTCTAGTATCTTAGGAGAAAGCTGACTATTTCAGGTAGATACCTGGCCAAGGGGACCTATTAAAATTTTTTCTCCCAAGAATGTGGAAGTGACCTAAATGAGCCATTTTCCACTGCATTCTTTTTTGGAGAGAGAGAGAAAGGTGGGGGTGAGGGGAGAAGATATATATATATATATTTTTTTCACCTGGCCTTTTTTTTCCGACACTTGGTTAGGTATGTGGTGCTGGGGTCTGAATCCAGGACCCCGTGCATGCCAGGCAAGTGCTCCAACCGTTGAGCAACAGGTCCAGTCCCTCCACTGTATTCTTGACTTAAAAATAGGTCAGCTTAGGAGATGTGAGTGGGCCGTATTTTTCGCTGGTAGAGAAGTTTAGAAGCCTGGTCTATAGAGGGAAGGCAAGGAGCAGTCGTGCAGAGAGGAGGAAAGACATGTCAAAGAGGTAAAGAAAACCAGTAGGTATTTGAAGAAAGATAAGTAGAAGGTGTTTGTTGTGCAAAAAGCTGAATCTTAACCCTTCTGTAGCTTTTTGCCCATGGAAGGTAACTTTCTAAATACAACCCATACTTCTTTTTTTATATACCTTTATTTTGTTTACTTATTTTTATGGTGCTGAGGATAGAACCCCAGTGCCTCACATGTGCTAGGCAAGTGCTTTACCACTGAGCTAAGAGCCCAGTCCCCCATACATCTGATTCTATTATTTGCATCCTTTTTAATGAAAACCTATGGAAAGGATCCAGTGGCCATCCAGAAAGAATTGTGAACATCTGGTGTGGCCTAAGCAGGGCAGATGGTCCCCCAAAGTTCGGCTCCACGCTCTTCCTCTTGCTTTTGATATCTTGGGAAGATTTGGTCTCTCTGATAGCACCTTTCCTTCCTCAGATAGCATCTTTCCTTCCTCACAGAGGAGGACTTCTTTCTGTCTTTCTCTCACTCTGCGCTTCTTCCCTCTGACCAGTCTGGGGCTTGCCATTTCCCATGCTCCACTTCTTACCATTCATTTTGACCAGAAGACCCTGGCAAATTATTTGCCTTAGGTCTGGCTGAGGCAGAAGGAAGAAGAAAGTATGGTTCCAATAATCCCTGTAACAGATGTTTACTGAATGCTCACTATGTCTTGTAATTCAGGAGTCCCTTGTATTCCATGATTTAAGAAAAAAAATCAGGTTGGGTGCTATGACACATGCTTGTCATCCCAGCGACTTGGGAGGCTGAAGCAGGAGGATTGTGAGTTCAAAGCCAGTCTCAGCAACTTAGCGAGGCCCTAAGCAACTTAGTGAGGCCCTAAACAACTTAGTGAGATTCTGTCTCAAAAAAAAAAAAATTCAAAACAGTTTGGAATGTGGCTCAGTGGTTAAGCCGCTGTGGGTTGAATCCCTGGTCCCAAAAATTAAAAAAAAAAAAAATTAAAATAAATTAGTTTTCCAAAGGTTCATAATTAGCAGGTTTGGAGATAAAAGTTAGAATCTGAAATATGAATCATCTGGCCTCCTAAATAGAGTCTCTTTCTCTATTCTGCATTTTCATTCTTCCTTTCAAACAATGAATGTTGTTCCCTTATGGGCTCAGCCTTCTCCATCGCTCATAGTCATGCAAATGAGGGGGGTAAGTATCTATTGCCAAGGCTATGAAAATTGTAGGTGGCCAGCACCTGCTGTTTACATAACATTTGTTCAATAAATATTAGAAGAATGTGTTCTGTATGAATGTGAATTCAGTAATAAAATTTTTCACTTATTTTGGAATTTATCACATATATGTGTTTGTGTGTGTACATGTATACACATATATATTTGTTTTCTTTTTTCCTTTGGTTAAGTCAAATGCAGCTTTCCATGTGCGTGTGAATTGAGTGACGGATGTGGTGAGAGCATTGCCACAGGATGGTCTGGCTGATTATGAATGATGAGCCAAAATGCTCTCCAAACAGCTTAGCTAAAGCCTCCAAAGTGACAAGGAAAGGTAAAGAGGGTGCTTTGAAGATCTCCTTATTCAGAATACACAAAAGAAATTTTCATCATTGCCCTATGTGCGAGAAGGATGCAAATAGGATTCGCAGGTGCAGGTGAATTGGTTAGAGGAGAAAAAGTCCCAGATGCCAGGATGCAGGGGAGAATTCCCTTTCCCTTTGTTCATCTATTTACATTGAGGCTGAATTTTTATTTCCATCACAGGGAGAGAACCAAGACATGGCCCCTAAGAAGCACTAATTTCCCATGGTATCATCTCCTTTTTTCCATTCTGTCCTGACCTAAATCTCAACAGAACAGTTTTCTGTGGCTGATGAGCTTTGCTGGAGGCAGTGGGTGAAAGGAATGTCAAAAACAACCAGACCAAGCTCCCTGTTGCTGCCCCTGCTCAGTGGGTCCACGTAGCTACTCCCAGGCCAGGGTTCTGGAAAGCTAATCTCTGGCATATCCCTTACCCAGGTCACCACAGGGAGCACATGAGTCTGGCTTTTTATTACATTCTTTTCATAATGACATGAAGTCCCCTGACTTGCCAGCCGCAAAGCACACAAGATGTAGACAAGATTCTTGGGAGCAAAGCCCTGTCCTCTCGGCTTTGGGAATCCAGCAGACTTGTTCAGCCTAGAGTGGGGTTCACTCCAAGGCATATCTGAAGTTCCAAGAGCTAGTGTCTGCTTTAAACTCAGTCCAGTCTTTTGCTTCCCCCTCCTCCTTAGCTACCAGCCATGTACCCGCTTCTTGCCTGTGATTGCCATCCCCTAGAGGGCAGAGGACAAAAGGAAAGAAAGTAGTTTTTCTGTGGAAAGTTGGATAAACAAAAAGGTAGGAAACATGAGCCAGTTTTAAGTGAAGATTCCTTTGCGCAGGGCATAGCTGTGTTTTCCACAAACGGCCATTGCAATATTTCCCATCTTTGCTCCTCCACATCAAGAAGTAGAGCTCAGGGGCTCAGCAGTTACAGTGCTTGCCTGGCATGTGCGAGGATGGGAGTTCAAACCGCAGTACCACGTACACAACGAAGTGTCCGAGCAAGGAAAGCCACATGAAAAACTGAATACCCTCTCTCTCTCTCTTACACACACACACACACACACACACACACACACACACACACACACACAAAAGCAGAATTTATTTCCCTTCCCCTTGAACCCAGACAAGACTTTTTGATTATTTCAACAAATGCAATGTCATAGAAGTGTCCTTGCCTGAATTCCAAGGCTAGATGGTAAAAGGCATTCCTACTTCCACCTGCTTATCCTTCCCCTGTGGGCCTTGGAAATTCGCCACCATCCTGTGAGGAAGCCCAAACTTGCCTGAGCAAAGGAAGTATACGGAGATGTCCACACAGAGAGGAGCTGAGGCCCCCAGCCAGCACCCAGCATCACCTTTCAAACTTGTGAGTGATGAACCTCTGAAAGCAGGCTAGCATAACTCATGAGCACCAGGGTTGGTTTATGCAACTGGCTTGGGGAGTCATTTCTTTGTAGCCACAGTAACCGGAACACTTCCTATCAGAAACCAGTCATCAGAGAATCCAAATTCAAAGGACACAGAGGTGACTGAGTAACCTCTCACTGTACTGTTTGACACTGGTTGGCAGAAATCTGTATGATGGTTGACTAGTGGGGGGTAAACTGGGGCACAATGCATAACCACACTGGGTTCATAGAGTGAAAGAGAATCAATTTCAGCCTGACTTCCTCTGATAACTATGTGGTAAAATTACTCCCCCACAAAACAAGACAATTTTAAGTGAAAAACAAACAAACAAACAAAAAAAACCCAAGAAACACTTTTTAATTTTTTAAATTGAAAGGGTAAGTAGAACAAGTATTATTTGATAAGATGAAGTTTCCAAGAAACCTACTATCATGACCTCATTTAACCTTCTAAGATATGAGTTAGGATCTTCACATTATTGAAAAGGAAACCAAGACTTAAAGAGGTTAGTACTTGTCCTAGATCCCTCAAATGGTTGCTCCTCCCCCAGACCATTTCCGGTTTGCCATCTCTACTCCTAGGCCTCAAGGACCACAGCCCAGTCTGCCACAGAGCCTTAGAGTACCTGGCCAATTTCTAAACTCATCTTATTCAGCATCATGTCCCTTTTCAAATGCTCTCTCCCCTCTGCTATGGTTTGAACGTGTCCCTCACAGTTCACGTGTTGGGAACTCAT
Source organism: Aplodontia rufa (assembly GCA_004027875.1). Lineage (NCBI taxonomy): Eukaryota > Metazoa > Chordata > Mammalia > Rodentia > Aplodontiidae > Aplodontia > Aplodontia rufa. Next base: position 150,938 of record PVKS010000134.1, read on the forward strand.
TTCCCAGTGCAACAGTGTTGAAAGGTGGGTGATTGATCAGGAAGGCTCTGCCTTCCTGAATGATGGGTGTCTTTATTGCAGGAGTGGACTTGTTATAAAAGCAGGTGCAGTCTCCTCTCACTCACAAGTCCTCCCTCATGTACTCTCTTGCTCTCCCTCCATCCACCATGGGCAGCCCTGTGTGGGGAAAAAGCCTTCACCAGATGTGGCCCCTTGGTTTTGGAATTCCCAACCTCCAGAACCATGATTCCAATAAATTTCTGCTTATTATAATGATCCAACCTGTGGTATTCCGTAATAGCAGCACAAAACAGACTACAACACCCTCCCTGCCACTTTCATCTCCACTTACTAGGGAAGGACTTCTTCCGTGGATGACCCACATGAAGGCAGCCAGTCACGTTCCCAGATAATAGACTCAGAATCCTTTGCAGATGAAAGTACTTTATTTAATGAGGTTTAATAAATTAAGGAGATGAGCCTAAAAGAGTTCAGAGAACAGATCTCTGAGTTCTCTAGGGCATGCCATGTAACAGAATCCAGAGCCCTGGCCTTCTGTTAATCACTGACTCCCATTAGATGCCTCTTCTGGTCTCCCATGGGTGGGTTGTACCTTTGCCTGTTGACTTTGAGTTTTCAGGGTTTTTTTTTTTTTTTGACCCTAACCACATTTAAAGGGCATCTCTAAAGATCAAAGCTAAATTCTCCTCCCACGGAGAATGATTTTACTGCTGAAAAGAAAAAAGTGCTGAATGTGGAAACTTACAGGAAGGGGGATAGGAGGCTTGTATGAGCCCCAACAAGAGAGAATATAGCAGTCTGTTTTGCTTTCTATTTCTTTACAATGGGTCTGACCACTGAGCAGGCTGCTATCTCTGGATGACAATGGCAAATAGCAAAAGGGTGGGAAATGCTCTGCTGTGCATAAATTGTCACCTATGACCATCAGGGGAAGAAATGTCCCTCAGATAATAAAGTGTGGGGGGACCTAAGGTGGACCTTATGGTGCTGAAGGGACAAGGCTCACGGAGAGGGTGGAATGCTTCAATGTGGGACTGGGGTGGTGGCTCAGCAGTTATAGCACTCGCCTGGCATATGCGAGGACATGGGTTTGAACCCAATACCACATACACAACTAAGTGTCAGAGCAACGAAACCACATGAAAAACTAAAGAAAATCGATTCTCTTTTTCTTTCTCACTGTCCTTCCCTCCCTCTCTTTCTCTAAAAAAAAAAAAATGCTTTAATGCTGTCTTTTGTATTGTCCTACCAAGTCCAGATGGGCAGAAAGGGCAAAATAACTCCCTCACTGGCTCACAAGGTGATAAGAAGGGAACTTCCAGTCATCATGACAAAACCCAGATGCCACGGGTAGAAGTAGGCAGGGAAGGCTACAGTCCCAGAAGGCTACCAAGATATCCCAGCAGAAGTGGTTCCCTGTGTGTTTTGCTTTGGGACTCTATTCTCTCTGATTTCACTGAAGTGGCTGTCATTAAAAATAGTGGTGGAGGGGTTGCAGAGAGATAGGAACACTAGCACACTGTTGGTGAACTGCAGACTAATAATGCCCCTTTGGAAAGCACTATGGAGAATCATCAAAAAATTAGGGATGAACTCACCATATGATCCAGCTATCTACTGGATCCAGCTAATCTACTTTCCTGGGTATTTTTCCAGGGAAGTTGGAATCAGCATATTACAGTGACACAGAAAATCTATGTTCATAGCAGCTCAATTTACAATAGCTACATTATGGGACCAACCCAGATGTCCCTCACTGGATGAATGGATCCAAAAACTGCGTTTACACACGCGCGTACGTGCACACACACACACACACACACACGATGGAAATCTACTCATCAATTAGAAACAATGATATTGCAGCCTTTGAAGGTAAATGGATGATGAAAGAAGAAATTGTGTTGAGTGAAGTTAGCCTAACCCAGAGCATCAAGGGTCAAATGTCTTCACTCATCTGTGGAGGCTGGAGCTAGACCCTGGCCTGTGTGAAAGGTGGTCAACGCTCATGTATTAGACCCAGTAAAGGTGTAGTAACACATAACCTAGGGCGATCATAGAGATGTATTGGGAACGAGGGGGGAGGGGGCAAGGGGAGGGGTAAAGGTGGAAGAATAGGGTGGGCTCCAGGGGGTAAATCTAGTTTTAAGTATATATACATATCATATTATTTTGTTGGATGCATTTTTGATTGTACAATAACTAAATTTCTTAATAAAAAAATAGTGGAACACTGCTTGCTATGGTCTGGGTGTTTGTTCCCTCCAAAACTCATGTTGAAGCTTAATTCCCAAACTACTATGTTAATCATATTTGGAGATGAGGCCTTTGGAGAGTAATTTAGAGTATATGAGGTCATGAGGGTGGGGCCCCATGATTCCGTTAGTGGCTTTATAAGAAGAGGAAGAGAGAGTTAGCTACGCGAGAGACCCAGCAGCATCTCAGGACTGCAGCAAGAAGGCCCTCACCAGCAGATGCAGGCACCATGCTCTTAGATTTCCCAGCCTCCAAAACTGTGACCCTCTCTCCTTTATAAATTATCCAGCCTGTTCTCACTTACGGCAACAGAAAACAGACTGACACTCCCACACAGCTCAATTGCTGCTTCTCTAAGTCCCCTCCTCTCCCTACTCTCTCCTGGGATGACTGAAGGGCACAGCAGGTTCTCCAGCAGCCTGTGGGTGCCCTGGTGCTTGTGCTGTCCAAGTTGTTACAGATTTGAGAATGTCCCTGAGCTGGAGAATGGTTTTCTGATACCAGCAACAGTGCTGAGGAGCCCTGGCCAGTTTGCTGCAGAAGGTTAAAAGGCCAGGGATCAAGGAAGCTAATCACTGCCTTGTTCTCTTCATTCCATTGCTGCTTTCAAAATCTGTGCTAACAGGAGGGAACTGCTACCATTTGGGTCAATGCAAGGCTTTGTTGGTTGTGTGACTTTGGGCAAATTACCTGTCTTCTTCTGAAGGTTTCATGTTCTTTGATGATGGTAAATGCCCAGACATCCCTGACCACAGAGGGCACAACGCTTGGAAGAAGAGTCCTCAGTGGGGGGTGGGGGGTGGGGGTAGGGGTGGCTTCAGCGCTTCCTCAAAGTGTCTGAATCTCACCCACTACAGGGATAAAAGAGAAGCACGGAGGCAGGGTAAAGGTCCTGAGCCTTCCTATGGCTTAATAGAGAGGACTCCAAGAAGCTCCCTTCTGGACTTTATGAATCTGCCCTGCAGGCCAAGAGAGAACTCTGAGTGAGAAGGGAAGGGTGGGAGTAAGGGCTTTCAGGAGAGAAAGGATGGCTCTCCCAGGGGACAAACAGACTCTCCACCAGGAATGAAGCTAGCACTTTCTGCAATTTTCTCTAAGCACTGGGGAGAGGTGGAAACACAGATGGCATGTGCCCTTGGGTGTTTCTTGGACTCTTGGGTCTTTTTCTCAAAGACCATTTCTGATGCTGCAGGCCCCCGGAAGAGAGGAGCCAAGTCAGTCTCACGCATTATTTTCATCCCCAGTTGCTTGTACACTTCCTGGCACTTAGTAGCTGTAAAATAAATTATTTTAATGAATGAAAACCTCAGAGCATTATGGGAAACCTGGAGACTCTCTCCCCTTCCAACACCTCCACCACCAAGCTTCCCGTTTTCTCTCTGCTTTAAGCAAATTTGATGAAGCCTTGACCTTTGCTCCCCTCCATCTCAGGCTTGTCTTTTTTTTTTTTTTTAACCAGCCATACTCAGTGACTGTTTCTCATTTAAATTTAAACATGACACCAGTGACAATGATCCTTAAACAACCACTTGAGGTCCCATTTGTAGAAGCTATGATTTTTTCCCAACATTTTCTCAGGTGACAGTTGCTGTGACAACTGAAGTCTTCAGAATCATAAGAAACTCCAGAGCAAATATGCACTCCAGGGGAAGGAACCCTCTTCTCCCATCTTTCCAGAAACCCCCAAGGAGCAGCTTGGCAGAAGGTTGAAAGCAAAGCCAGCCTCACAAAGCAGGGTGGTGTGCCTCACATGCACACCATGGGGAATGTCTGAGCCATTTGGTGTGGCTGGCACCAGCCAGGAGAATGCCGCTTCAACCTGATGGGCAGACCAGGCATAGTATGAGAGACTCCGTTTTATTTCATTTCCTCCAGAGTGTGGGGAAGGGGGACCTCTCCATCCCTCAGCTCTTCATGGCTGCTTCCTGTCCATGATTCATGGCTGAGGAGGCACACTTGGTGACCTCATGCCCATCAAAATGGGAAGCAGCTCAGCTCTGCCATGAGTCCTGAGGGTGCAGTATTTCCAAGCTGCACATCTGGATGAACCATTCTACCCAAGGTGTTTAGTTGTTTTGTGGCCCCAGGACATATGGTTACCATATTGTTGCAGAGACATGTGGCAAAAACCTTGCAGATGGGAGGAATGGAAGGAGGTGGTGCCTATGGCAGTCCATTTCTGGGGCTGGCTCAGCAGCTCTGGGCCCCATCTCTGCCGAGCTCCTGTGCTACTCTGTTTGTTCTGGTCCTCCTTTCCTTTGGCATCCTTTGTTCATTTTCCCATCTCTCTTCACTTCCTTCCACGTCATGCTCCTCCCACCCCTTCTCCCACATTTTAATGTTCTTTTTCAAATGCTTCCTCTTCTCACTTATCAGACCTTCCACCCCTTTCTTGGCTTTAGATACACATTTGAGATACTGACATATATTTCAGGATTGCTCTTTGGGCGTCTGCAAGTATTGATGTGAAAATCAGCTCTCTTTCCCTTTGCTAGACCCAGGTTTCCCCTCATAGAATTGCCTTCTCCATCCCCTCTGCCTAATCAAATCTCATTCACCAAACTGTCATCACTTCAAGTCATGCCATCTCCTCCAGGAAGCCTCCCTGGCCTCTGCTGATGTATTCCCTATATTCTGTGTCCACCACCGCTGTGACACTCCCATCCCAGACTGCCATGTCACATCGTTTTCATTTCTGTTTAACTTTTGTCTTCCTTTGTAGTTTTCCATAGGTTTATGTTCTATTTCTACAACACGATGGATTTTCTTTGTTTTTCTGTAGACCTTGTTATCATTTACTACCTCTGTGCCTTGTTCTCTGCATCCATAAAATGGGCACAATGATAAAACCTCCTTCGGAGGCTGATATGAGGGCTGAGTTGACGTATGTAAAGGGCCCTCCATTGTGCCATCTTATGAAAGAAGGTGTGCTATCATCTGAGACACGGCCCATAGAGCCAAACTGTCAGGATCTCAATTCTCCTTTACCACTTGCTAGTTCTGTGACCTTAGGCAAGTTTTAATCTCTCTGTGCCTCAGTTTCCTTTTTGTTAACATAGGGAGAACAATAGTATTCTAACTCATGCCATTCACATACTAAAAACTCCCTAATATTTTTATTATAATCTGTGAAGTTCTATATAGGAAAAACTTCTCCTCTCTCTGGACTTGTTTCTTTACCTATAACATGAAAGGAGCTGGATGGCTGCAGGATTCCTTCTAGGGATTCAACCTTAGAGTCTATTGATGGAGTGATCCTACAGCCTCATTTCCCTGGAACAGTTCTACTTTATGCCTGCTGCTCCAGAAAATGCTTGACTTCAGAATTGCCCCAGTTTAGATGATACGGCCACCTTGTTCACCAGCAAACATGGATATCTCAGTGTGCCTTAGCTTCGTAGGTCCATCGGTTGTCACTCTTGGTCTCTCTTCCAGGGAGGAGGTAAGGGGAACTGAGGACAGACTGGTCTATACGCAAGGAGCCAAGCATCCTCTCATCACGGAGCTCAGACTCCATCACGGAGCTCAGACTCCATCTCCGGTACACAGCTGGTCTCTCAGCTGGCAGCCACCCTCAAAGCTGTCGCCCACTGAGTTGGCCTTCATCCTTGTTTGACTTAAGTGCCAAACCAAAGGCAGTCTGGCACAGCGGCCTCCTGTCTCTTGACATCCATCTATAGGAAAAGCAGATATTTTGTGAACAAGTCCTGCCATGGCCCTCCAATGAAAACATCTCAGTGGGATTACATGGAGATATTTTCTTTGTCAGTCTCAATAAAGCTGTTTGAGTAGAAAATCCAGCTGAAACTCACTGACAGTTCCTAGGGGCTTGGGACTAGTTTAGTTTCTCCATAAAGAGTATTTAGTGTTCTTCTCTTGGAAGCTTCTGGAGGTACTGGCTTTGCCTGGCAGAAGCCATGCCTGTCTGTCTCAAGGACGTTTCACGGTGGCAGAAAGGGTCAATCCTTGACATTCTAAGAATTTATGTGGAATTGGAAACTAAACTACAGGTGGAGCTGCCCTGAGGAGGTGCTCTAAACCTCATCAAAAACCTTCTTAGCTTTTTTCCCCATACACTGTTCCCTTTACTTTAGGATCCGTTGTTGAAGGCTGTCAAGTTCTTATGCTGCTCCTTCTACTTGGTTTTCTGCATGACTGAGATTTTTCCTGTTCATTCTGAGGCTGATGATTTTCATAAGAAGACCAAAGTCGATGGTGGCAACCGTTCCAATCCTGCCACTCTTGAGAAACAGTGGGAGCAAAATTCCCCTGGGGACCTTGTAATCTCTTTCCCTTTCTAATCCTGAACTAAATAAGATCTGAGGTCTAACATTAGCCTGGATGGCTTCTAGAACATGTTAAAGATTCTGGAAAAGACCAACAAATACATAATCTTCACCTCTAATCTTATAATAAAATCAAAATTGTAATTTTTTAAAAAACAATAAAAAAAGTTTACACAAACATCTTTTTTCCCCCATAGGAAAAAAAAGGTTTAATTCTTTAATTTGGTCCTCTAGACCAGTGCTGCCCAGTGGAAATTTCCATAACGGTGAAACTATTTAAAAATCTGCACTGTGTCATGCAGAAGCCAAGAGCCGTGTGTGATAATTGAGCATTTGAAATATGACTGATGTGACTGAGGAACTGAATTTGAGATCTCATTTAACTTTAGTTCATTTAAACAGCCACATATTGGGCTGGAGCAGAGGCTTGGTGGTCATGGCACTTGTCTGGCATGCCTGAGGACGTGGGTTTGAACCCCAGCACCACATATACAACAAAGTGTCGGAGCAATGAAAACCACATGAAAAACTAAAGTTGATTCTCTCTCTCTCCCTCTCTCTCTCCCTATCTCTCTCTCATTTTAAATTAATAATAATAAAAAAAAACAGCCACACTATGAGTGCCCACCGTATTGAACAGCACAGGTTCTAGAAATCCAGAGAACCTGTTTAATGGCCAGACTATGTGCTACCAAAAATGTGCAAAGGTCACTACATGACACCACAGGATTTTAATGGCATCTGTTGATTACAGTTGGTCCTCCCTATCCACATGGAATTCTATATCTGTGAATTCAAAAATATTTGAAATATTTTTGAAAAAAACATTGTATCTGTATTGAATATGTACAGACTTTTTTCCTTGCCATTGTTCCTTAAATGTTATGATATAACAACAACTACTTATATAGCATTTATGCTATACTAGGTGTTATAAGTAACCTAAAGATGATTTAAAGTATAGTGGAATGTGTGAGTGGGCTATATGCAAATACTATGTCATTTTATACAAGGGACTTGAGTATCCATGGAGTCTGGTATCCAAGAGGGTCCTGGAACCAATCTCCATGAATAAGTATCTGTACTATGAAATTAGGAGAAATATAGGAATTTTTTCTCCACTAACATGGCTCCATCTCGGCAGTGAGCTAAATATGTGACAGTGTGTGGGTTATTTTGTGAGTATGGATAGTCTTTCTGAACAAGTAAGTAGCCGTGCAAGTCTGCTGTGTAAACTGTTAGATGTGAAGTGTCCCCAAAAACTCATGTGTGAAGCAATGCAAGAAAGTTTAGAAGTGAAATGATTGGGTCATGAGAGCCTTAACCTAATCAGAACATTGATCCCATGCTAGGGATTAACTGGGTGGCAACTGCAGGCAGGTAGGGTGTGGCTGGAGAAGGTGGGTTCCTGGGGTCATGCTTTTTGAGTATATATTTTGTCCTTATTGAGTGGAGCTCTCGCTCTGCTCCCTGGTGCCATGTTCCCAGGTAACATGAACTTCTGCCATGATATTCTGCCTTACCTCAGGCCCCGAGGAACGGAGACAGCTGTCTATGGACTGAGACCACTGAGCCCCCAAATAAACTTTTCCTACTCTAATTGTTCATGTCAGGTCCTTTTGGTCACAGCAACAAAAAAAGCTGACTAAAACATAAACACAGGCTATATTCACAGAACGGAAGATGACAATAGGAAAGGGGAAAAGAGCCTGAATTAAAGATGGTGGGAAATTATGATATCTATGGGGATTAAATTAAATAAAAACTAGGTCCTTGAAAACACTCTGGAAAGCATAAGGCATTTAGCTCTTGAAACTATCTGGAGCCATGGCTTCTCTAGCCACCTCAACCAACATAGTGTCTTAGAATGAATCAGGCAGCTGACCCTCACCTCACAAGAAGGTGGCAAGGCATGATGTAAAGAGATGGCACAACTGACCTCCAAGGAGGGGGATTTCAGAGGAGGAGAAAGCAGTTGAACTGAACAGAAATACTAACTTCATTGACCAAGGGACTTTCCTGATCACAAAGAACCAGCAAGGATCTTGGGTGAGCATGTCAGGCCATTCTCTACAGAGCATACAGCAGGAAGAAGCGGACAGCTATGATCTAAATATGTACTCCCAAAGTTCATGTGTTGACAACTTAATCCCCAGATTCATACATTAATGGTATTTGGAAGTGGATCCTTTGGAAAGTAACTAGGATTAGATGAGTTCATGAGGATGGGGTCCCGAGAAAGGCACTGGTGGCTTTCGAAGAAGAGGAGGAGAGACCTGAGCTAGCACACTTGCTGTCTCATGATGCCCTGAGCCAAATTATGATATAGCAAGAAAGCCCTCACTAGTTGCTGAGCAAATCCTGGTACCTGCAATTCAATGCTTTTGAATTTTCCATCATGAAGAACTGTAAGAAAGAAACGTCTATTTATAAATTATCCAACCTGTGACATTCAGTTATAGAAACAGAAAACAATAATAGCAACAGAAAATGAATTAAGACAGGGAATGAAACTTATCACAATCAAATGCATATTTCTAAGGCACTGTCTCCATCGAATAAAATGTTGTGACTCTCACTGCAGGACCCTAAAACAATTCGTAGATCTGTAGTGATCTGGAAGGGCAGTAGCAAGATTCTTTAGTAAGATGCCTGATGGGCTGTGATTCAGGCCCCAGCCCAAGTCTGAGCAGGTGAAGTGACTGTATTTTAAACCAGAGTTCAGAGATGGGAGGCATTCGGTCCCTTAACACATAACTGGTGTTTCTCAAAGGTGAAGCCCTTAGGAAAACAGCAGCTTTAACTCGCTCAGCCTGGGATTCTGGCATGCTAACTCTGCCTAGTAGTGCTTCCCTTTTTCCCTTTGGGTTAACAACATCTGCAGGAAAACAGGATCTTGGCTTCTGCACATTCTCTCCCTCCTGTCCCTTCATCTGTTGTCCTTCCTGATCACCAGTCCCCATCCCTCTGAAAGGGTGGCCCAAACATCACCTAAGCAACCTCTTACCACTCCAAGCCTAAAAAGTGAGGCTTGACCCTTAGAATGGTTTAGTCTACTCATCCTTCTGCAGTGAGGATCATGAAATGCGGATCTACTCCAAGTGCCCACTGTGGACATTGTCTGATCTCACTGAGAAAGATCTAAACATTTGCTCTTGTAACACAAAGGTATTACTGGACTATAGTTTTGGAGGACCTACTCCTCTCTCCCAGCAGATTAGCTTTCTAATTATTTTTAATTTAAGCTAATGTTAGAATATTTACCTTCTCTATGCATGTAGAAAACTAACTGGGGTAAGTGGAAGAGGGACAGTGCTGAGAGTATATGGAAAACATGACCATGCCAGCCTAGGAGAAGTGAAGTTGACTATATTTATGATGTTCTCTCTGACAACCCAACATTGTTCAAGAATTGCTCTGATCCAATTCCTGGACTCCCATGACCACCAAATAAGTGCTAGGGTTGAGGGAGGAATCTAATAGGGGAGGTCTTGTCTTCAGACACCATTGTTGGTTGTAGTAACATATTTGCTCTTTCAGGTCTACACTGGTCCCTCAGGAGCTTGGGGGAACGCACTTTTCAGTCTAGAGAATCTGATCACTCTCCATTCACGCATACACTTGCACACATTCTTGCACGCATCTGTAGATGGTCCCAGACTTAATAGGTTTTCAACTTTGTAATGGCACGCAATCCGTATACCTTCATAGAAACTAAACTTGGAGCGTAGGATTTTTAATTTTTCCCAGGTTAGTGATGATTGGTGTACAATCCTCTCTCAGGGTGCTGGACAGCAGCAGTGAGGCAATGTCCCATCAGTCATGTGATCCCAAACGGAACAGCCAAGACCAGACAATGTATTGTATCGCTAAGCTAGGATGTTTGGTGAATTAGGTGTATATTAAATGCATTTTCAGCATACAATGGGTTTATCAGGATATAACCCCATCGTAAGTCGAGTGCCATCTGTATGAATCCATTTCAACAGACAGCTTCTTTTGCAGACCCCACTGTGGGTCAGAGGGTTTCTTAGGAGACTTGCTCTCTACACTTACAGGGAACAGACACGGGGTAGAAGCCAGTGACAAGGAGACATCTATTCCTTTCTACTATCAAGCCAAGCGAATTGAGGCCCATGTGTCGCTCACACATGGGGACGGGAGGCCCAGCAAAAGGGTCTGGCCGGGCTTGATGCGGCTCAGACGTGGCCCTTTGCTCCTGCAGCAAGAGGAAAATCCTGTCAAAATGGCTTAACGATCTTCTAATATTTCCATGCAATTAAGGCCACATCTGTCTCCCAGGCCCCCGCACTCCTTTGCTAGTGCACAGACATGAACCAAACGTCTGTCTTGTCGATCTGGAAGGTAACAAAGAGCTCCATTCATAACTGTAGGCACTTTCACCAATTTTTTTTCAAAGTAAAATAGAGTTTTCACTTTGAGAATAACCTGTGTGGCAAGAAAGTGAAGGATTTTTCCCCCCTAATAAATCAAATTCAACAGCCTAATAAAACGCCGGGATCCCCTCCCCCCTCCCTTCCACTGTCCCACTCTGCCAACAAGCCCGGGAATAGAGTAGTGGGTGAACCCAAGCTCGGAGCAGATGCAGGGAACTGCAGATCAGGGACTGGGATGGGTAGAGGTAGGGGCTGAGGGGTGGAGGGGGGATGGTGGGGACCCTGGGTGGATAGGCAGTCTGCCTCCCTGCCACCCCTTTATCGACTTTCTCAGCTTTTCTGGACTTGTTTCAAGCTGCTCCTTTTCTGTTCTTGCTCCCCCTACTCCTCTGCCCATCTTCAAACAAGCAGCTAGGCTCCTGTGCTCTTCTTTTGCCTGGAGAGGAATAAGAGAACCAAGTTCCGAAGGATGGGGCAAGTGCTGCTGGGCCACACCTGCAGCTGAAACCTGGCAGGGGCACTTGCCTCTCCCCAGAGCAAGGCTGAGAGATCTCCCCCTGTCTTTGAAGCCTCCAGAGAGTGAGTTTGCAGGAGATAAGTGCTGATAAACATCGGGCTTGGTGCTTATCCGGCATCTTTTGAGGTTCTCTGCACTCACAGGCTGTGGAGACTCTAATCAGAAAACAGAAGGGAAAATGCAAAACCAAGCAGTATGTGCTGCTGCTTTTTCTTCTTCTTTTTTGTTTTGTTTCGGTTTATACACTGGAAAGCCCAAGACAGATACTGTATGTAATACAGGGGACTCCAGAGCAAAAATGCAGCCCTGGGGCTTTTCTTTGTCCATGTTTTTGGTTATTGTTCTGTCATCAATAGCAGAAATATTTTCAGTCCTGGACATAAAAAGGATGAGCCAAACATTGATAACAATTATGATCTGCATATAGCAATTTCTTGTCCAAAGTGCTCTTAAGTCACTGTGTTACCTAGCCCGTATGACAAGGTAGGCAGGATGGATGGCTTACAAGTAAAGAAACTGTTGCCTGAGGTAGTGTAAATGATGTGACCAGTGTCACAGTAGAATGCCAAAAGTAAAAGCCAGCTCCTTCTGGTTATAAAGCTGAATTCTTTTCATTTGATCCAATGCAGAGACTTAGCAACCAGAAGATAACCAGAAAACAAAATGGCCTTGAACTTGGGTGTCCCACCTGGAAGCATTTGGAAAGACTGGGCAGCGGTGGTAAAGGCAGATGGAGGGGATCTCTGAGCTTTACATCACTTTAGTAATGAGGAAAATGTGGAGCTTTGGCTGTCTTATATTTTTCAATGCGTTGGTTATGTGTTATTTCTCAGAAAGGAATATTAGCAAGAAGCAGATGTTGAAGATGTGGTGTAGAAGTAGAAAGAGCACTGGGCAGAGGATCTAGAGTTCTGGTTTCTGCTCCACCCTGATTAACTACTAGGACTTGAGCAAGGATTATTTCTCTGAGTTTCAATTTTCCTTTCTGGAAAATTAGAGGGATAGCACCAGAGGCGAAAATCAGGGTAGCATGGAGAATTTTTGTTTTCCCCGAGCACATTCTCCCAAAATTCTACTATAAGAATGATGATATTAAATGAATGTTGCCATGATTTAAGACTAAGATGAAAAGCTAAACTTGGATACACAGGCTCTGCCCTTCCATCTCCAAAATTCAATGGTACTGATGTGGGAATGTAATGAGGGAAACCTCTGAAGGCCATTTATGTGCATAAAGATAACAGATTGTTTTCTCAGAAGTGTTGATTAAGCAACCCTGCCTGATTGCCAACCCCTTGAGGTTTCATATATACAATAAGTCCTGGTATCCAACTGCATTTGTTTAGAAAGTAAGCTTTCCACAAAAACTTCGTAAAATTATAGCAAAAGTCACTGGAACTCAGCCTAATAGAAAGTTTACATAGGGAAAAAAGTGATTTACCATTCGAATGATCTACCTTAGGCACTTCAATAGATTCTCTGTGGCCACTTCTAGCACTGTGGGGCACTGTGAGACTATGGGGCTTTCCTTGATCGGTGCTTGAATCTTTTATAAGAACATGTTCATGTGTTACTTACTTCATTCAAAATCAATGTTAAAAAGGGTGTGGGAAGAATGTTCACAGATGTGCTCATGTTTTGGAGACAAGGCTGAATACTTCTCACCAGGGGCTCATTCAAGTCCTAGGATTCGCTGCCATGAGCGAGGAGCACCATGTAGCAGAGAGCCTATCTAGAGAGAGGTGAAGCTGGCCTCCTTTACATCCATTTTCAAGCCTCACTTATGAAAATCTTTCTTTGTGCTTTATATTTTACTTTTCAGCTCCCAGTGATGGTGGCTGTGACAATAATACCTCATGGTGAATCAGAGAATGCACCCATTCAGAGACAAGAGGATGGAGCTGAACTGACATCCAGGTCCCCTCCGCCTCTCTGTTCTGGAACAGGCAAGATTTCCAGAGGCTCCCACTATGCGCATAACCATTTCCACAGTGGATTCAACAAATTCAGTTTGAAAAGGGCCCTTAGAGGTCCCTGCCCACAAAAGAGTTAAATTCACGCAGAAATAGGCCTGTTGAACTTCAAAAAGTACCCATATTCTTTTACATAAACCTACAGCTTTTGAAAATGTTTGATTGGAGTTTGGGGACAAAAGTTTGACACTGTCATTTGGTTGTTAGGTGTGCTTTTTTGGGACCCATACTGGGGGCTCTTTTAGGGTGCTGAGTCAGATTCTACCCCCAGTGATAAGGGGTCTTTGTCTTGTTCATGGTCCGTCACACACACCTGCACATACACAGATATCCACAATTACAATGCATTTTGAAAACTACTAAAAACTGAGCTATAAAAATTTAACTTATGCAAATATTATTATAGCAGAAAGTATGCACACAGACAAAGCAGCAGTTCTCCCTCTCTTCTAGAACCTGAAGGATAGTTTTCCATGGATCAAATAAATAGTATTTGCTGAACTTTGCCTTTGGAAACCAATAAACAACCGAGTTTTCTGGTATGTTGTTAGATGTAGTCATCTGTTTTGAGATGTTTCAGTGATAGTGGGCGTTTTTATCTGTACCTGGCACATTTTGGGTGTGCATGAAATGGGTGTGTCTCCAGAAATCTCTCCAAGTTCCTATAGTCTCAACCAAAGTTGCTCAAGTGACAAACTGACTCAGGATATCAAGCCATCAATTAGAATTTCAAATGTGACAAGCCTGCTATATGACCTCAAGGGTTTGAGAAGCTAGAGTGCTCATACCTTTATCCAAAGTTCTAGCTTATCAATTCACATTTCCACTTCCACTGGAAGTTTCCTAAGCCTACGATTCTGGAGTATAAGAACAACTATCAACTCTTTTGTTTCCAACAAGTTCTGATTATCCTGATTATCCAGTATATATATATATATATATATATATATATATATATATATATATATATATATATATATTATACACACACACACACACACACACACACACATATATTTGTACAGTTCACAGAATGGAAAATAAAGGGTAATGTATTGAGGCTGGGAGGGGTGGGTGGGTTGGGAACCTGGGGGCTGCATGTTCAGCTCTAGTAGCTTGCATTTCCTGTTTAGTAGGGTTGAGTGTAGGGTTCAAACAGCCAAGTCTCAATGCTACACTGGATACACAGCCTCGGTGAAGATACCCAGGTAACCTCTGCACAAGAACGATCAATTTAGCCTCTGGATGTCACACAGAAGTTGAAGTATCAAGAAACTTCAGAACCAACCACACCCAAATTCTAATTGCTTCTTTCAATTGTCCTTTGTCCTATTCTTTCAAAATTCACTATTGCATTAAACAATTTCTTAGGCTGGCACATTAGACTTTTGAAGGGAAATTTTAAAAACATCTCATCCTTAACACTATTTTCTGTTCGCAGGAATCATACGTGTTTGCAAGGGGACTCGATTTTTTAAGTAGAACAAAGCTCAGAAAGGTCTGGGGAATTCATAAGAACGTCATAATTTTTTCTCTGAGTTCATACTCCTGCTTCATTTAGCAACTTAAAAACTGGATCTCAGTGTTTTAAAGTTACCTTGTGTTTGCTATCTTACCTACAGATGTGATAACATGGATAATCATGATGATCATTTCCCCATCACAGATTTGTCTTTCAAGGAATTATACCAACAATTATACCATCAAGCAAATTCTCAATTCGGGAGTCACAAAGTTCTACTGAATTGGGGATTTGCTTGCTAAAAAATTAAACCAAATGGTATTTTAGGAAGTACATTACTTTTTAAGACATCTTTAAGTCTTAGAAATAAGTTCACCTTAAACCTTTCAGTAAAAATGATAATCATGATCATCTTTAGGCTATTAGGAATTTAAGCATATGGGGCAGCCAAAACTGAATCCTGGGCTCATATAACTTCTGTTTTCAGCTCAGTTTCTTCTCTCTCTTTTTAATTGAAATGGCAGAAGATGCATTTTCTAGACTTACTTCTTTCTATCTTGTTATGATAGCAGTATTAATAAGTGAAATCTGCAGACTATTTCATAGTTTAATGCTGATTTAACAGGGGCCTCCCACATCTATACTCTCATTTAAGCACCCTAAAAAAACTGGAGAAGTAGGTAGAGGTATTCTCCTCTCCAACTTTGCTGAGGAAGAAACAAAGGTTTGGAAAATCTCTTTCTGAATCACAGAGCTGGTGATGGAAGAGTGGGAGCCCAGGCCTCCAGATTCTAGATATCAGGCCCTTTCCACGGGGGCCGTATTTTCTCTAATGCATTCTTGGCCCACAAACACTGTGACTGTGAGTACATTTTTTTTCTATATTGATGTTTCTTTTCTTTCTCTTTTGATCTTGCCCCTTTGGTTAGATTGTAGGCAGTATTAAGGCAAGATCTTTATCTGTCCGTTACTTACTGTTTGAACTTGCAGTGGGCTCATTATGGGTCCAGGGACTTTTGCTGATTGATGGCATGCACTGGACATGAGCCTGCTGGCTTTGACATTTTTCAAACTGCACACTTCCTTCAGTGACAGCATGCCCAAGCAACAGGCCTCACAGCCATTTTCTCAAAACCAGGAAATGAAACTGTCCACCAAGAGCAGTGACCGCCAGCCAGGGCATTGATGCAAACCAAGCAAAACACACCAGGGTGCAGGCAGCCTGGGTCACAAGGAAGAACGCATTTGATGTGCAGTTATCTTTGAAGAAATGTAACCTGTTCCTTCCTCTCACCCTGGTTTCAGTCAAAACCATCCTGCTCTTTAAAACAGGTTAAGTTATGTATCTAGGTATGTATTTGTACACAAAATTTAACCTTAGACCTCTGTTTTGCCATAATCTTGGTCTCTGTGCACATATTTCTCTAAATATTTTGGAGTAATGTTCTAAAGAGGACAAGGCTGGACCCTTTAATGTGCAGAACACTGTTTTTTCTCACATTTTCCTTTCTACATCTCTCCTCCAGTCCCCTTTACTCACTCCTGTGTGTCTTTAAGTCAAATTTCTGGCAATGGTATTAAGGATTTGTGTGTGTGTGGCTGCAAAGTTATGCCTGTTGGGAGCTCTGGAGAGGCCACCACTGCACAGATAGACATAATATGAACCCCTACATCTCAGCTGCAAACCCTGGTCATGATCATGTGCTCTGTCACCCTTCTCACTATGCTGATTGCAGATTGCAGGCCAGATAGGAGAAGCACGTGGGGGCTGACTCCTCTCTAAAAAGAGCTAGTTTCTCTAGCCTTTTATCATTCTGATAGGTTTAGAGAGAGAAAGAGAGAGAGAGAGAGAGAGAGAGAGATTTAGAGACTTTTTTGCATATCAATGCATTAAGATGTGTCTCTCTGGGTACCTTTGTTCCATTTGAAAGGAAGGGAGGTGGCCAAAGGGACAAGGTTAATTAGGCAAAAACAGATGGGCACATCAGAAAAAAGTCCACTAGATTCTGTATTTGCACAGCTTAGGGAGTTTTTCAATGTGCAGCATTTATACCACACATGATATTCCTGCCAACTGAGTCCAACTGTAGTCTTTGTAACTTGATGTGTGACACCATCAGATTCTAGCCTGTGGTTGAATTTGCTATTTGTGACTCACTTTGCATATTGTTGTTATTACTATTTTTTAAATCGGTTCTGGACCAATAACTTGGCTGGGTTCACTCAGCATAAACTGAGTTAAAAGGAGCCGAGAAAGCCAAGACAGCTCTACTGATGGAAATGTGAGGAACTACTGAGGTGCTTTTTAGAATAATAGTCCTACTAGAGTTTCTCAGAGTTTGGGTTCTGGGCTTGCTGCATCCAATTCACCTGAAGCGCTGATTTAAAATGCAGAATCTTGGGATCATTCCAGATTGAATGAATGAGAAACTCAGGAGCTGGAGCCAAAGAATCAATGTTCTTTAGGCTCCCAAGTGAGTCTTTTGCAGATGCACGTTTTGGAGCCACTGTATTAGGTACTCAGTGAGAAAATGATTTCAAAATCAAATGTTTGGAAAATGCTGCAGACTATATGCGCCCTCCCCTTCTCTTGGAGCTTCGAGATACACATTAGCATATTCATAAATGATAAATCCTAAGGCAAAGATACCGTTTTATGTTTGTTTAAATTTCCCAGACTCATTTGAACACAGAGTCCTGTTTTCGTAAAGTGCCTTTGAACACCTCTTACATTTTGGAAGCAATGAAATGCTTTCACAGAACCATTATTACAAGCCTTTGAAGGACTATACCTGCCAAGTCCCTTCCCACAACCCCACCTTTTCTTGCCATAAACCTCCCGAACTGTTGGAAGAAGGAAACATAGTTCCCTGGGCAAATGCAAGCCCAAGAGAGCATTTACTTTTCTTTTTTTCTTTTTTAGTATCAGGTTGATTCTTAGAATCATAACTTGCTCTGGTTATATGTTGGAAGCAATGAAGCATATTCCTCCTCCCATCTTAATGTAAATGTCTTATTTTAGAGGGGCTTTCCTGAGTCCTCCAATCTAAATTATATTCAATCTTCAATTCTTTCTTGAAGTACTCTTTGGTTTTTCTTCATAATACTGACCGCATTCACAACTATATACCTATTGGTACAAAAGTGTGCTCAAGGTCCCTCTCCCATTAGACTAAACCGAATGAAATCTGAGTTCATTGATTATGTCCACCTTTTAGCACAATGCTGGCCAAGAGTAAGTATTCCATAACACTTTGTCCCATGAATTACAAAGTGTTTATTTGGCAATTCACATTGAACACCAGCCTGTCTATACATTGGGATTTCCTGAAGAGCTTTTTAAAAATGCGTGCTTTGTATCTCAGATCTTCAAAATGAGGAGGAGGAGTGGGTGGAGAGGTTAGGAATAATGTGTTAATCACTGGTTGAGTGGTTGGAGAAAGTAGTATACCGGTGAATTTTATTCTGGTCTCTTTTCGGGCCTGCTATAAGTTTTTGGACAGACCTCTGCATGCTTCAGAGCCTTAATTTCACTGTTTGGTAAAGTGGAATACCCATTTGCCACCTAGTTCTTCCACTCCAAAATTACGCTGTGAAATGTCTACTTAAGCATCTTGAAATCCTAAGATGAGAGGCGATACTGAAGTTCAAATCATGGTTACTATTTCTAGCATGATGGGTTTCCAGCCACATGGCCGTGAACTCTGGGTTTTGCCAATGATTTTTCATACAATTTCACTACGGAAGTTTTTTTGTTTTTTCCTTGCTACTGCCCCTTTAACAGAAAAAAGGACTGCTCAATTTGTTAACCACACTTTCATACTTGACCTCTTGCTTTGCGGCACAGAAGTTACACAAGTAGACCGTTAGACACGCCTGCTGGCACGCCTGCGTTTCTTGCACCAGTGTCTATCTGCACCAGGCAACCTGTGCCCAAAGAAAAATGACAGCATCCTCACCTCGCCCACCCCCACGTTCAGGCCTCCAGGGCTCCTTCCCCCTGGGCAGCACCAGGCTGAGTCCCGCTGGGGTATAAGGAGCACAGGAAGCAGAGGGCATGGGCTAATGTACATGTCACCATGTGGCTTATGGTCACAGCCTCACCCTACCTTCAAGCCTGCTCAAGCTGCTAGAGCAACAGGAAACGGCCAAGTATATATAGCCACATTGTGTTTATCCAGAGGTGCTGTTTTGCACAGATTATCGTGAGCTTTTTACACTGGGAGGGGACACAGCCTGTGCCTTTTCCTCAGGGCCTCCAGAGGCACTTGTAAAATGAATCACTCCGGTTAAAAAGAAAGAGGGATGTTAGGCCTTTTTGGTTTCTTCATTTTCAAGGTGAATAGACTTTCTTTTCCAAAGGATTTCCGGACACATTCAGCAAAGCCTCAGAAAGGATGGGAAATGGCAATGGAAAAAGGCAGGATTTCCATGAGGCTCTCAAGACAACCCATCTGGGGAAATCATTTATTCCACAGATTTGTGTTTCCCCTCTGAAATTCATTAATTAGGCTCTGTTTCCCTTTATTGCATTACCCTGGCAAATAACTAAATATATCCCTTCATGGTATATCTGTCACATAGCCCTTGCTGCAGTTCCCCCAAGAGACTGTAAGAGGCAGAGGCAACCGAGAAGTCATGGGTGTCAGCACCTTAAGGGCCCAACACCCTAGATCCCCTTTGTTCTCAAAAGGAGTTTTCGAAAGTAAAGGAAAATATGTGGTCTGAATCTGGTCTACTCTTCCTTCAGTGATTTGAAAGCGATTTCTTGGCATGCCAGTATTTATCAGTGTCCTAGAGTTAAACGCATATTCTTGATGCTGGGCCAGAGCTTTTCTAATGGCTGATTCTCTTTATCCAGACCCTCTCCCTATTAAACAAGCATGAGAATAAGTCTTTTAAACAGTGGAGCTATGGAAATACCAGCAGTTTATATGCTTTGGTCTACACATGCATGCTGGGTGATCTGGAGCAAATTAGGGAACCTCTTTGAGAGCTGAGTTTTCGTCTGTAAAATGGGGACAATGGAGTTGTGAGGATTGAGAGAATATCAGTGGAGCTCATAGCATGGTACCCACATAACAAATGCCCAATACATGACATTCATAGTTGAATATGAAAATCAGAGTGGGACTTAAGAGTAGAAAGAATCCAGTGGGTACAAATCCCTGATTTAAAGATTTTCAGCTTTTCTATGTCCTAAAACTTCTCATGCTAACTTGATTAGTTGGCTTATTCAACACAGATAAACTGTGTTCTGCTATTGGAAATGCTCAGTAACCTACTGAGAGCATTCTCGAACCCAGTATCACTTAATAAATGGGGTGCCTAAAATTCTTGGCTCTTCCCTTATGAAAAGACATTATAGAGGACATTTTGAAGAGAATAGGCATGGCCTTAGCACAAAATTCAGGGGAACAAGTTTAGAAAGTTTAGAATTTTTTCCCATCTTCCCAGTCCCACCAGCCAATGCCTGAGGCACATTTTTCCAGGCTGGTTCCCAAGAGCCCAGCAAAGCAAAGATGAATATGAATGTTTCTGGCTTCCACCCTTAATAACAACAACAACAACAAAAGTGGTAGGTAAGAACCTCTGTTGGTTGCATTTTACATCTAATATAAGGAGGCCAAAGGCCCAGGTTACCCTGAGCTCCGGATGCTTTCTGGAGTTTGCGTGAGGACTGGCAGTTTTCATAGGAAGTCTCATGTACCTCACAGACCCCAACCCTGATCCTTCCCTGCACCTCCCCCTACCTCTAGAGTCCCAAGCCATTGTTCAGTCTCATTACTGAAAGCTGAGCACACAGTGGCAGGAGGGCCTGAAGCCTGTGGCTGCATGTGCCTGAGATTAAGATTTTATCTGATCTTTGACAACCTGCAGAGGAAATCCTGCTCCAAAGCTCAGAGCCCAGAGAAGAGTTGCCAGCAGTTCTTCCCTCCCACCTGTGAGATAAATCAGGACACCTGAAACATGAACATGGGCTCATTGTTTATAAATATAATAAGCTCGCTTCCTGTCCCCTATTAATCAATCCCTCCTGGACCTTTTTTTGTCTCTGAACCACAGAACATAACAAAGTCTCTTGGCAGAGTCTGCTGGGAGTCCTAGTGCTGTCCTTATACGCACTCGGTGACCAGCAGAGGTGCCAGGTACCCAGCAGAAAATGTTCCTTGAAGAGGAAACACAAGTTGCTGTCCGGTTTTTAGGATCTACGCGGAGCTCAGCAGGCTCTTGACCAACCAGTAGCCACAGACACTGTGTTCTTGAGTGAAAGAACACAAGGCAGAAGGGTGTGCTCTCCGCAGGTTACAGAAAGCTGCAGGTTCCTCTCATTTCCCTCACCCGCCTCCCAGCTAGGGGACTAAGTGAATGTTGTTAGTTTTAGGTAGCTCATTATATCCCTCAACTTGATATAAACAATGCAGATTTACCTGATATTCAATTGGCCATGCCTGCCTGGGTCAATGAAGAGTGGAAAATAAGCTATATTGTACACCCAAATTAAGAAATTCCAATACAGAATTTGCTGGGGCATTTGTCCTGACTCTGCCCCCTTTACTGCTAAACCAGAGCAAATCTAATCTACCAGTTGGTCCACACGTGTGCCCAGGGCTCTGCTGGGTGCTCATGGGGAACGCATTAGGAAGAGATGACATAGAACTTGCTTGAGGAAACTTATTCTCACAGGGTCCATAGCAGTCACAGAAGAACTATGTGATAAATGTCAGTGTGTCAACACGGAGGAGCACCACCCAGCAGTGGGCAAGAGAGAGAGAGAGATCTATCTCTAGATGTGTCGCAACAGACAGGTCTGGCCTCTGGCCTCGGCGGCGCCCTGACCTTTACAGCAAGGGGATCACAGGGGGATCTTTTTGGTTCTGGCATCCCATGATTCTGTGACAGCCTCTGCAACACAATTCATTAAGGATGAAGCCAGACCCTACCTGCTTCTACCCTAAAGGGAACTGGAAGTGCACACCTGTGCCCAGGTGTGGCCACATTATGGTTGCTCCACTTGCAGGGTGAATGGGTGACAACAACATTTGTTCCTTGGAATGTGTGTGGTGGTAGATTGTGAGGCTCCATTGCATTTGGGACTGTTCCTTTTATTTCCTCTTAAAACAGCCACTTTGCGGAAGGGTCGCTGGAAAAGGCCATGTTTTTGTTTTGCCTTGCTTTAGCTTGTGAGGCAAATGAACTTGCTAGCAGTATGGAACAGGCCTGAGGGGAAGTGGGTCCTGGGACGGGAGTTTACTTCTGCCCAGCATAGGACTCAGAGAAAGGAGCAGAAATGTTTAATTTTCCCTCTCTTTCAACTCCTTGTCTCTCTACTAAAACAAACAAGAAGCAAAGCTAGACGGGGCCTGGAGGACAGGTGCCCACTCTGCTCCGAGATGAGCTGTAACAAGCCCTTGGGATGGGTTTGCTGGAACAGGGGTACGCAGGAGCAGCCCTGTGGAGATTCCTGAGAGCTGATGGTGTGCACCTCTCCCCAACTCCATACAGGGACATCACTGATCCCCTGAAATTGGCCACGATGGGACTCTACACCATGGAAATAGGTGAACATTACATAAACCTGGAGAGCAGGTTGGTGAGAATTTATCAGCATATGCAGCTGGAGGTACCTGCTTCTTAATCAAACAGTGCTCAACCCCAGATACTAGGGGCTCAGACTACAGCGGTCAGCTTTTGGAGCTGATCCATCAGTCCTATTGACAACCACAACTTTGGGTCTAACACTTGAGTTGTGTGTATACAGATCTTAGCTGACTTCACCACATGGAAATATTGACATTGGGCCTGACATGCTGAGCTCAGCATCCAGCTCCTTGTATTCTTCCTCTTGAGGACTTTTTTTTGAGTTTGCCGTGACCGCTTTTCTAATCAATGAGCTATAAAATATATACTACTAGCCACAATGGATTCAGGAGCTACTTTTTTCCAGGTACGGAACTACCAACTTCATACACGTTATCTCATGTAATTTCATTCTCAGCATAGCCTTATGAAATAATTTCCTCATTTTATAGTTCAGGCGGGTGAGGCCTGGGAGGTTACCCAGCTCCTCAGAGTTAGCAGCTGATTGTAGATCTGTCTGACTTCAAAGTGTGCTCTTTCCAACTCTATGTTCTTTTCACTACACAACATGCCTATTGTTAATTTTGAACACAAGTCTTCTTCCTTGAGAATATATTCCAATGATATTAACTCTGAGCAGGGCCTTCCAGCATAGCACAGTTCCCGGGGCCACCAAGCAATCAGCATTACCCTTCCCAAAGACACACCACCTCCCCCACAGTACACACTTCCTCTTCCCCTCCTTTGCCCCTGCATGTCTCTCCCCTCCTTCAACCTCTACTCAAAACTTACTTCCTCCTTGATGCTTGTTCTCATTAACCCCACCCAGTGTTGATCACTTCACAGACTTAACTTCTCCTCAAATACTCATACTCAGATTCTTTCTAGATTTCTTTTGTTTTGTTTTTAAAGTTGAAGTCTATTTGGGTCTTACTGATTAAGTTGTAACTTCATGCCAAGTATTGTAAGACATGTGATCCACAGTGGCCTTTTGGATGGGCCTCCTTTGGCCATGTCTGTGGGCCTATGAATGACCTGTGCTTCCTGTGCGGAACAGGACAGTCTCCTGATTATCTGGCCAAAATAACTCAGGTGTCCACTTTGTTCTGGCCAAAGTTATCATTGACATGAGCTTAGGCAGGAGGACAGAAGAAACAGCCCAGGGCAGTTAGTGTACCTCACTCTGCTTTCCAGATTTCAAATTCCATGGAACTTCTGAGGACTTCTTTGTCCAGGTTGGGGCCAGACAGGAACCTGATTATTTCCAAGAGGGTCCACTGTTTCCCCTTCCCCACTACATCCTCCTCCTCCCCACTTAGATTGTGTTGTAGGTTAAACCAGCAATGGAGTGGGAGTTTGGAGCTGAGTTTGGGCAGGTGTCTTTCTGTTCAATCAGGTGTGTTCTGGAAGGTGTAAAACATAGTGAGCATGCGTGAACTGGCTAGGGAGGAAGGAGAGGATGGGGCTGACCAGGAGTGAAGCAATAGCTACGTATGTTAACCGTGCTTCAAGATCTCCTAGTGGACTGGAAGAAGACACCAGTAATGTGATAGTCCCAGCTGGTCTGATTTGCATTTGGGAAGCTGACTATTTCAGAGAGCTCAGTGATGTTGGAGCCATTCCTGAGGGCCTCTCTTGGCCAGACGGGCCTCTTCCCTCCTCCTAGCCTCCTTTCCTGCCTGGTCCTTAACCCTATTCCCTGTGCCCAGGACACATGATCATTCCTCTCCACCAAAAAGACCCAGCTGTGATCTCACCCTGCTTGCTTCTGTCTGAACGTTAACAGGTTTTCCTCCTGCATGGACTGCCACTTTTAGACTGGTACACGGTTTTCACAAGACGGGGTTTTGTGGTTTGGTTTTTTTTTTTTCTTCATAAGTTTGCAGCTGCTAGTTTTGAAACCACCAGCCCTGAGGCGCCTCAGAGAGAGAGAGAATGAATAAAAGAAGGGGATGGCAACATGTCTTTCTGTACATCATTTATTACATCCCAAAGCTTCCTGTGACTGCCTCCTTCTTGCTTTTCTCCCCCTGCCAGACTTCAGTTGGCAAAAGGCTCCTAGACACATTTAAGAGCTTGGGGCGTTTGTGTCAGAGGACTTTGACTTCACACGTCTATGCCCATGGCTGCCTGTGGGTGACAGGTGAGGTGTGAAGGGTCAAGATTTTCAGTTATGATCTGAAGTGGCCCTCAGCTTCCTATGTCCTGCTTGAATGTGTGCACATGTGCAGATATAACCGACATGTACACGTTGGGGACAAGGAAAATGGAGGAGGAGGCAGACACCGGAAGACCCTGATTGTATTTGTGTTTTGCAGAGGGATTTTGCTCCAGCCCATATAGTGGGTCATTTTGCACACACATCCCTAAGTATGGAGCTGAAATACGACTTGAAGCAAGCACAGGAGCCAGAAATACACTGAATCCAGAAAAAATGAGTCATATTCAGGTCTTCCCTTCCCCCTCCCTCATCACCTGACTTTTGTGGTGGTTAATTATAGTTCTTATCTGAACCAGGAGAGCACCTAGAGTAGGGGCCCGCAGTCATAGCCCGGGCACAGCATGGAAGACTCTCAGGAGGGTGAGCTAGCACCTAATCGGGGTGGCATGTGTGTGCATCTGTTCATTGGCATGCTCACTTGAACTCCAGGGTTCTCTGTGCCTAATAAAAGGACTTTTGCTGGTGCGAATAGGGAGAAGCACCACGGTGATGTTACCAAGGAAGGTAAAGGAGAAATAGCTGAGCCTCCAAACCAAGGTTGCTTTGACCTGAGAGGGCAGAGACCAATCTAGGCTGCTGGGAATCTCTGCCTCTGGAAACCTTTGTGCCTCCGCTAGAAATGCAAACTCATTCCCATTTTGTATCCAAATTATTTGTACTCAACTTTCTTTTCATTATTTCTCTGCTCTCCTTCCCAAATTTATTGGGGGTTGCCTGGGAGTTTGCGATAGTTTTCTTCTCCCGTGACCCATAAAATTGTCTAACACAGTGAATGCTCTGCAGATAGTGGGTGCTCTAGACCCACTTATTTAACTGAATTGAATGGAACGTTGGCTGTCATACTCTCTACAAAAACATGAAAATTTTCCTATTATCAACAACTAAATCCAAGAAAATTCAAATTCTCTATTGCCTGGTATACAGGATTCTTCAGAGTCAGGCTTCAACCTGTTTTCCCACCTCTCCACTGGATGTCCCATACTTGGGGCACCCTTACTGACCTAGGACATTCCTTGTGTATGCTCCTATCCTTGATGGTCCCTCTCTCTGGAGTACCTTGTCTGGCAAATTCCAGGTCATTTGAAAAATAAAGCCCATTGGTACCTCCTCTGTGGGTCCATCCCTGACTCTTTGGCCCTTCCCAGTAGAGTTAGTCCTTGCCCCAGTGGATCTCGCGTAATATTTCACACATGCTATTATGAAAGGCATGCACTGTGTTTAGCTTTAGTTCTCATTTATGCCTGCTTCCTTCAGAGTACCATGAATTCATCAAAGACGGGGAGCAAGTCTCAAGCACGATTGCATTTTTAATGCTGCTCATTGGTCAGCAGTGGTAGGTGCTTATCAAATAAATGCTCACTGTTAAAATTGAGAGAGTAAATGGGTTCTATTGATCTATTCTTAGAATCTCAAGCAGGGAATTCCTGTACCTTTCCTCTTTTTTTATCTTTTATCTTCTTTCCCACACGTGGCTACCTCCTGGAGCTCAGCAAGCATGAAGTCAGGAATGTGTGTCTTTTATTTCCATTTTTGAAATATTTCCATCCTTATGCACAAGTTCTGTAAGATCACCCAGAACAATTCCTGCTCACCATGCTCCTGGGCTTCCAGTGTTTACAAAGACAGTGATTCATGACCTGCAGATGCGGACACCTATGAAGATGAGCCTTCCTGTATCATAGGGCACCTCTTTCATGAAGCCCTCCCACATGAGTCCAAGCACACAGGGATTTCCTCTTCTCCTGAAATCTTTTGACTGATCCCATTTATACTGCCCGAGCCCACTTGCTCCTCTGTTCTTTTTCATTGTTCCTCTGCTGTTTCGTACTTTTATACAGTTGCCATGATGGTGTGGGCTGAATGTTTGTGTTCCCCTAAAATTCATGTTAAATCTTAACCTCCAGTGTTGTGGTATTAGGAGGTGGGACGTTGGGGAGCTGACTTGGTCATGGGGTGGAATCCACATAAATGGAATTAGTGCCCTTCTAGAAGAGATCCTAGAGTGCTAACCAACCTCTTCCACGGTGAAGACACAGGTAGAAGTCAACAGTGCAATGTAGAAGAGACCATGAGCCCTTCCAAGCTGGGAGCCTGATTTTAGACACCCAACCTCCAGAACTGTGATAAATACAATTTTGTCATTTATAAACCAGC
Source organism: Aplodontia rufa (assembly GCA_004027875.1). Taxonomy (NCBI): domain Eukaryota; kingdom Metazoa; phylum Chordata; class Mammalia; order Rodentia; family Aplodontiidae; genus Aplodontia; species Aplodontia rufa. The sequence continues at coordinate 177,806 of PVKS010000134.1, forward strand.
AAGTACATCCATCTCTCATCTCCAAGAAATCAATTTTCCCAAGAGTGCTGCACCTTAACTGACTAGCTCCTGCTTTAGCAATATTAATTAGCAACATCTCAAGGACTGTGGTTCTCATTATGTGATAAATCTCTGATATTTTACACATTTTTTTACTGCACTTCCTTGTGGATGCCATATAAATCCCTTGCCTTAAATATTCTTAAACATGGTAAAATTCTGCCTGGAAGACAGAACTGCCTTCCCTGGAGGAGAACAAGCACACTCCTGTCTGCTGGGTGGCAGACAAAGGAGTAAACGACCATTGTGAGCTCTAGCTAAGGAAGCTAGGTATGATTTTGGTGTCCACACTCACCAGGCTGTTCCTCTCCCTATCTGAGCATCCTCTTCCTGCCCTCCTCCCTCTTCTGGGTCAGGCCTATGTGAGAAGCATCCCTTGACCCAGATCATCTTCTCTGCTTTCTTCCTTTCCCTACTCCATATCCTGCCAAAATGTGCCAGGTTTCCTATATTCCCAGGAACTTTCTAGGACTAGCTCATACAGTAGGTGTCATAATATTGTATGTCAAATATCAAATAATTAAATTGTGTGGGGGTAACTCTTCTGTCTTTGACATGAGCCTCCTGGGAGTTCAAAGAAGTGAGCTCCTGGTGAGGATTTTGGGCAGGTGATAGGAACTGGCAATGAAGACTTTGGGGTATGGAGTTTTTGGGGTACCCTACCACACTACTTAGCTTGCCTACATCCAAGGCCAGCTATGGAAAAGGGGAAAGCTTCCTTTCTTCCCTCATAAGGCAAAGAGGAATCTTCCAACTCCAAAGCCCCTTTTGGTGGGAGTGGCTTTTCCTTGGGCAAGAAGAGGAGAGAATTGGGTCCCCCCAATCAACACTTGACCTGATTCATTTAGCATGGAATTCAGAGTTTGGACAGTCATTCAGTTGCTTTTATTCCCAAATCCGACCTTCCAAAAAGTCTAAAGCTGGCAAGTTTCAGATTCATTTGCGTCAACATGTTGTTTGGTTAATGCAGCTGAGCATCTAAGACCATTTTCTTAGAAACAGGAAATCCCAGTGTGCCAAGAGTAAACAGATCCCAGCCCCCAAAAGTTTGAGTTCATTTAGGAACTCCCTTACCACAAGGGTCTGTGGGGCTCTGTGCTTGAGCCAGACATGCTCCGCAGCCCATAATTGATCTTGTTAGAAAGAGATGGTCTCTCTGCAGCTCAGTGGTTGAACTGTGAGCTCGAACCACATTGGAGGCTGGTCACAATTTCAAGCATAAAGCAAAGAGTATCAAGGGTTTTCATGACTTGGTGGACATTTCCCCTGTGATCTCCATCATAGACTCTTCCATTCTAGTTGCTTCTCTTCCTTCTTTGTATCTTCCATGAGAACAAGGACCTCGTCTGTCTTATTCCTTATTCTATCCCCACACCCTAATTCAGTGCCTAGTGTAGGAGGCACTAAGTACAGGTTACGGAATGAATGAATGATTGGCAAAGTGGCACCGTGAGAACCCAGGTGTCAGAAGAAGGCTTGAATGAAGGTCTTGAGTGTTCCAGCTCTCTGACAGGCATCCTACAGGGGTGGGCCTGACATAAAGGCTAGTCTTGGGGGGCTCACAGAGGATTCTCCCTCACAAACTTGGCAGCCTCTGGTTGGCAAGGAGACAGATACTGCAGAAGCTGCCAGGAGAGTCCAGCCTCCCCATGTTGGTCACGCAAACTCAGGTTAGTTGGGGCTAAAACAGAAGAAAACCAACCATTTCCTGGGCAGGGCTTGCCTGGGTGGAGGGGGGAAGGGCAGGTGGTGACCAGAAAGGGGCTTCTGCTGCGCAGAGGTCTAGCTCCCTCGGCAGACAAAGAGCCCTCAGAAAGCTACCTTCCAACCTCTGCCACACACAGAGAAGGCAGAGAGGGCCTGGCCTCTTTCTGACAAGGAGCTCGGCTGACCTTGCTGCTGTGAGGGGAAGGAGAGTAGCCAACAGCTGCCAGGAGATGCCGGAGCCACTGATCACGGATCGGATTTTGGAGCTGGCACCAAAAGAAGAGACGCGACTCTTCTGGCATTAGGAGCTGCTTTCCACATATGTGTAAATCAAACAGCCTGTGCAAAAAGAGGCTTTCTAGTAGTAGGAAATTCGGAGCTGTGGGTGTATTTGTGCCATCCGATCAGTCCTGGACTTGCCTGCAATCTGCTTTCAGACGGGCTTCCATCTGGGCTGCATTAAGAGGCACAAGGAGGTGAGCGAAGGCCTGGCCCTGCCTCCCCCAGGGTTTCTGGTTTTATGACTCAAGGGGGTCTTTGTGACTTCTATAACATTGCCTTTTCAGCATTTCATGTGGGCTCATTTCTAAAGCCTACACTGAATATTTTATTAAAATTAAAAAAGAAAAGTCTAGGTTGGTTATAAAATGCCATTCCAGGTCTAGAATCTGGGGGTAACATACAATTAAAAAGCACACATGGGGATATGGCTTAGTGGTAGAGTGCTTGCCTGGCATAAACAAGGCCCTGCGTTTGATCCCCAGCACTGCAAAACAAGCAAACAAACAAAACCTGAAACTTTGCTTATTTATTTAATGTTTTTCTACACACCCATTAGAAGCAATAATGTGGAATATTTAGTAATGTAAGAAACTGTCCAAATTTTCTATTAAGAGGATAAGAGTTTACAAAATAATATTATGTTAAAATAAGACATGTATGTCTATATATTTGCATTAAAAAGACTGCAAGGAAATTAACAAAATATTAATAGATTGTTTTCTGTGCTGCCAGGCCAAGGGTGCTATTGCATTAATTTGTTGTTTTCTTTGGGTTTCAAATTGTATGCAAAATTTTATACATGCATGAGGTAGCACATTGGAAATCATCATTTTAAAAAATTAAAAAATAAACAACACATTTAATGAGTAAAATAACAAAGTAAGCCGGAAATAGCAAAGAGGTAGCAACCTAAGTAGGGTAAGCTTATCAAAGATGCCATTCTTGGCAACTTTGGATAGAATTTTCCTGTACCTCATCTTCCCTGTCCTTGACTCTTTCCTTCCCTCCTTTCTTGCTCTGAGCAGCTCTGGCTCATTTTAGCTGATGACTATGTGGTACCCTATCAGAGCACCTGGTAGTCCAGGTGCCTGCCCAACGTTGCTCCCTAGAAGCAAGAGCCCACATGATGAATGCAACTCAGCCTGCAAAGGTTGCTCTCTCTTGTCACTCGAGACCTCCCATCTCAGAGCTCATCCCTTCCAAACTAGAAACCATGCTATCTTTGTGTACAACACCATTTGACACTGAATTAAATATGTTTCAGCAACTTTCAAATGCTATATTATCAAAATGGGCTGCCTGAGACTCCTAGGGGAACTTATTCAAGCTATAGATAAATAAATAATATATATTATGTAACTACACAACATATTTAGTGTATATGTACACAGATTTGTATGTAGATGTGTGTATATATATACATGCACAAATACATGTCATATGTATACATGAGAAAAGGAGTGAGAAATAAATGTGTGCATGCCCATCACAGCATGAACTTGTATATTTCCTTATCTAATGATAAGAAAACTGAGACTCTGAGATGTTAAGTCACATGGCAGGAAGTGGCAGGACTAGAATTTGAACATAGTTCTGCCTAGGTCCAAAGCCTGGACTCTACCAAAGTTTCCTTCTCCCTTCCCTTTTGTAATCCAGGCAGACTGCTGTGGCCATTGTGAGTTCCAAAGCTCCATAATTACTGGTTTCAACTCGGCCTCCAGAATAACCATGATAAAATTTGTGGAAATGTTCACAGCAGCTCTCTACTTCCAGGTTCTGAGACCAGAAACGGAAGTTTCAAAATACCGAAAGTTCGTTTATGTTGAGCATACTGCTTAGGCTAAAAGCAGGAAGTCCAAGAAAGCCTGAACTCATGAGATTTTTTAGCCCAATTTGGATCCACATCTGCACTTCTGGATTTTCCACTGAATCGAACCTCAGCTTTTCTGCTGGTCTCACTGAGTCTCTACCTCTGGGGCACAGGGTACAGATAAATAACACAATCTTTTCTTATTCATTCAGATTTATCCAGTGACTGACCAGCTGCAAGGTAGTGAGCTGGGAAAGGCAGCAGGGAGGAACAATTGGAATTTGACAAATACGGAAGTTTCTTTCCATAAGGTTAAAGGAAAAAAAAAACCTAACCAAAACAAACAAAAACTCTAAACAACAAGTCAACACAGTAATGACCGGTTCTTGTCTCCAGGTGTAGGAAACCAGTGGAAGGGAATCTTGCCACCTACTCCTTCCCTCCTCAGACCTGGGCTCCCCATTGGTCAGACTCCAGCAGAGGGGAGAAGACCATGGCACTCAGCAGTGGGCTTGGGCTGCCAGCTTTTGGGGGTGTCTCAGAACATTAGGGAGAATCATTTCTGAATCCACCTTCCACAGACCCTCATGTTGCAGATGGGGAAACTGATGCTAGGAGAAGCTGAAGGATTTGCTTAAGCCATACATCTTGTGCACAGGCAGCAGGAACTGGGATGAGAATGCAAATCCATGGCATCAGGTGTCCTCCTTTCCCAACCAAGACAGCTGCCCTACCTACCTCTCAGTTTTCAAATGAATTACTAGACATGATAGAGTTTCTAAATGACAAAGTAGAAAGCTAAATGTTAACTTATGTTTCTACATATTCCAGTGTGACCGGTGCTACCTTTAATTTGGGTCCCTTTCCTTTGCAAAAGGAGGGTTTTCTAGGGATGCCAACATTTTGAGGCTGCCCTGAAGGGAGAGCTCTGAGACTCCCAGGACCCTCACCACCACCACAATCCCCAGCACCAACTTAGAGGTCCCTACATCTAGAGGACTATTAGATAGCAAGCGGGCACTGTGGATTGGGTTCCTCTGCTCTTGAATTAGGTCTTATTCTTTTGAAGCACAATTTTGAATCAGCCACACCCAACTGAAACCATCCAGGAGAGGTAACAGACCGCATCCCAGGGCCACCCTCTTCTCAGTTTGAGGAGCTCAAGCACACGTATGGGTTACTGTCTTGCCTTGCCAATCTGTTCAGACTGAGTGCAAAGGGATATAGCATGGCATGTTTAGCAACTTGAGTCAATGGTTTAACCTGTCTGAGCCTCGGTTTCTCATCAAAAAATAGGAATTACAGCTGGACATGGTGGTGAACATCTGTAATCCGAGGCTGAGACAGTGAGACAGGAGAAAGCCTGCCTCAAGTTCCAGGCCAGACTGGGCAACTTAACAAGACCCTATCACAAAAAAAAAAAAAAAAAGGAAGAGGGAAGTAGTAAAGTAGTAGAGTGCCCCTAAGTTCAATCCCCAGTACCCACCCCCAAATGGTAATTGCAATATATACCTCATGGGTTGGCAAAAGAACTAAAGAGGATGCTTATAAATTGCCCCACTGTACCCCCAGTCAGCCCTTTGGGTAAACTCTAGACGCCTAAATCTACCTGCTCTGGACGCTGCATCTCGAGCTCCAGAAGAACCTGAAAGAACAAGTCCTTAAATTTTGCAGTACACTTCTTTTTGGAGGAATTTCTTGTACTTAGCATTTATTAAATAAATGCCACCTTACAGCATCACTGTCCTAATCTGCTTTCCCTTTAGAGAATCCTTCTGGGAACGTTCGCTCCCCTTTCCCAGGTCCAGGGATGCTTCTTTAGCTGTATCCCAGGTGTGAATTCACCGCTGGGTACGCTAGTTTGGGGTGCACTTGGAGCGGAGGTGAAGTGGGCAATCTACCCCATTGCTCCAAACTGAAGTGGGAGGAACGGGCCTTTCATGTGGCAGGGTCGGAATTCTCGGCAGAGTAGTTTGTTCCCGGAAGCCAAGCCGATGGGCAGAGGCTGAAGCTGCCTCCGCTGCTTCCTCCCCACCTTGGAAAATTACACAGAGCGCTGCATTGCTTTGCCCGCTGGCTGCCAGGCAGATGCCCTTGCTGCCTGCTGAAGCTGTCCTGCCTCCTTAGGATGAAAAACAACAGTGCGCCCATGCCCACAGTGAGCACTCACCCTGTCCTCTTTCTCCTCCCTGCCCTGGAAAAAGTACAGGATCGTAAACAAGTCATTAGATTCAAGATCCTGCCCAATTTAGACTCTTTGTCTCCGTTTTCTTCAGAGTAAACTCGTGGTCACACCCACCCAAACCCAGCAAAGCCCAGAAGGAATGCAGGGCCCTGTGGCCAGGCTAACCACAGCTGACCCCTAGATGCCCAGGGCTGGGCGCTCTCCTGGGCTGGAAGAGCAGCTAGGAGCCACGGTTCTCCCTGCTCATTAGGATGGTGGGATGGTGGGTTCAATCCCCCCCCCCCAGGTTTGTTTTTGTTTTTATTTTTGGCACAGGGTGGGGTGAGGGGGGATGCCTCCCCAAATTATCAAAAGTCAAAAATCCACCTTCTTTGAAGTCTGGCAAGAAAACCCCCAAGACCAGCTTTTGGTTTACTCTTATACTTCCCATACAGCCATCTTCTAGAAAATAGAGGTTGGAGAAAACGAAAGCCAATGCCAAATACTAACCAGACAGAAGAACAACTGCTTCTCTCCACTGCCCTCCACCCCCAGCTCTGGCATTATGGGCTGGGGAAGTGGGCCTCTCTCCTGCTGTTGAAGATCTGTTTATTTTGCACTCCATAAAGGGAAACCAGGCCCTTTTCTGACATTTTGGCTTGGAGGGGGTGGGGAGAGAAGGAGGTCCCAAATTTAAACTCAAAACTAGATCAACTTCTCTAAATCTCCTGGTGCTTTTGCTATGATTCCTAAATGGGCCACAATCAGGCTTTTTATTCACCTGACCAATGTTCCTCCATTTCTAACACTCTGGCTCCTAACCCCTACAAACACCATAAACTGGGAAGACACCTTATTGACTTCCAACCACACAATTGCTCCCTGATGAAATTAGGCACAGATACACTCACAAACAGCTTGGGGGCTCTCTCCGTTCCCTAGCTGTGCAACCAGCCAGCCTTGCCTCTCCTCTGTCCACCAAGAATATCTATGCCTATGCCACGGCCCTTGCTCTCCTGAGTGGATGGTGACTTCCTTTAAACAATAAAACAGAATTTCCTTTGTCCTGGAAATGTGCCGCTTGTCATCCATGTTATTCTTATCAGCAGTCCACAGAACAGCGAGGAGAGGCCCCCAGCATGCTCAGGACACATGGAGTATCATTGCAAAATGTTTTCCTCTGCCTTGAATTCAGAGTATGACCTTTATGGGTAGAATTCAATCAGGTCATCTCTCAGATTCCTCAGTGGGGAAATAAAAGTGGCACAGGCAAAGCCTATTGTTTCCAGTGCAAAAAGGTAGAAATGTTATATTCTCTCTATACCATGCAATAAAATGAGGTGGGATTGGGAACAGGGAAAGAAGGGAAAAAACCAAAAAGCCTTAAAATTGTGTAAGACCTTGTTAGCCCAAGTCCTGGTATTCCCGTGGTGCATACTTAGTAGGATCTCAACTGTCACTGATTCCTCAACCTCAGTCCTTCTCGGCAGCTTTCACTACTTTTAATGAGATTAATTTTCTAATTGGATAACTTTGAAAATCGATTGTACCCTCCTTTAAGCCACAGGAGAGCGCTGCAGTTAGGAAAGGGGGTGGATACATGTGGAAACACCAGAAGGTCAAAGGAATTGCAAAAATAAATTTCTGCTAATGTTAACACTCTTATATTTCAGGGCAGGAGTAATTAATTGTATATGTTTAGTCACTTAGCAACCTGGAGCTTTTATTCTGAAAAGCCCAAACCGTTTCACAAACCTTGTGAGCAAAACCTTTGGTATCAAGCAGACCCTGCTAACTGCAAATCTTTTGGCAGGTCTCTTGAGTTTCATATGCATTCTGCTCCTCTCACTGGGAGAGTGGGTATAATAATGGATGGATTTTGTGGTAGGAATGAAGTGCTAAAATGCCTCAAAATGTTCAGGTTTCATCAGTAACTATTCAACAACCATCCCCTCTTTCCCCTTCCCCTTTCATTGTTATTGGCATTTCTGATCCCTCCTCCCAAAGTTGTTTTAAAGTAATAATTACATAAAGGGCACAGCAATTCCAGAAAAGATCTTGAAAGTCAATCCCAGTCCTTAACCTCTGTAGATTGGAGAGTTTCCTCTGAAATTCTAGTAAACAATAAATACAGATAGAATGCCTGTTCAGTAGATTTTTTTTCCTTTTTCTTTTCTTTCTTTCTTTTTTTTTTTTTTTTTTTTTGATCTTGCAAAACGCTTTTACCACCATCTTTATTACAACACCACTTCGAGGTAAAATTATCATTGGCAGCATCTCGCCTGATCTGCAGTTGAAGAAACTGAAGCCTGGGGAGACTCAGGCTTTGGCTTAAGGTCAGATAGCAGCTCATGTCAAAGACAGTACATCTTCCAGAGTGCTAGTTGCCCAAGAGCTGCCAGACTTTGCCAATGGGGAATGATATGAAGCTGAAACCAGGCTGGAATTTTCGAAGGTGGAATCAGCCTCCCAGAATCCTCTTGCCTTGAAATTTCTGGATAACCTGCGTGTTAAAGGGTTTTTTAACTGATATTCTAAGCACTCACTCTATATGCTAAGGAAAAACATTGGTTCTGATAATGCCTTCACAGATAGCTGTTCTTCCACAGAGTTCTTTATACGCTACTTGACTTTACTGAAGAGAGTGGCTAAGGGAACAGCTTAGCCAATGAATGTCTTAAAGGACAATGGTGGGAATAAAGCTCTACATACCTAATTTAGCAAGGCCATGGAATGGCTGTGTAAGAGAGCAGCCATTTCACTCATTCACTTGTTAGCAAAGACTTATCAAAGGCCTATTCTCTTTCCTTTTTACTTCTCTTTATGGTTCAGGGTTCACAGCCTGAATGTCACTTCCTTAGGGAAGCCATTGACCTCTGAGACTAGGTTAGGTCCCCATGTTGGACTCTCTGAGGCACCTCATACTTCCCCTTTCACAGAACTCTTTAGGCTAATACCTGCTTCATCTACTTGACTATAATTTCTGTCAAAGTATGAACCACATCTGCCTTTTTAACTACTGTGTCCCAGCACCTGTCATAAAGAAGCTGCTCAAATTAATACATGAATATGAAGCTGTAGATGTAGCTCAGTGATAAAGTACTTGTGTAGCATGTTCAAGGTCCTGGGTTCAATCCCCAGCACCACAACAACAAATTGGCAGAGTCTCTGCCTTCAAGGAACTTAGAGCAAACATTAAAAAATAACCCTTAGATCCTGAAAACAATGAAATGAGAGATTTAGTAACTTGCCCACAGAATTATATTCTATACATACTCTTCCCCTTATGCAAGAGTTATTGAAAAGGACAAAGGTGGACTATTTGAATGTGAACAAAGATTTTTCTTAAAATGCACAAGTTGAACCATCAGGACTAGATTAGTAGACTCTCACTGGGTATTCACTAGGCCTACAGACATGCATTGTATCCATTCTGGAGAGCTGGTGTGCATGAGAATCAGGACCACAACTGTTCATTGTTATAAAGAGTTAGTCCTCAGGGAACTTTGACTTGTTTTCTCAAAGGAGTCTGTCTGTCTCTGTTTTAAGCAATTCAACTTACAAGTTTACACCATAGATTCAGGATTGACCTTAATTATGATGTGTATTGAAGATTTCCAAAGCAATAGCCACCATAGGTCTGCTTTTTAGAAAGCTCTCAGTAATGAGTTTAGATCAGCCCAGGGGGACAGGTGTATTTATTCCTCATGGTAATTCTAAAGCCATGGTAGCTTCAGCATGTCACACGTTTCCGTTACCCATGGGGAAGGCATGAAGGCAAGAGATAAATTATCTCACATCTTGGATTTCCAAGGATGTAGATATTTGGAACTGAGCATACCACAAAACAGTACAAACCTAGGTGACACTGGAGGAAATTGCATTTTCAATACCACTGCTCCAGCTAATTATTTGCTAAATTAAGTTGCTTTGTTCACATTTATACTTAAGGAGAAATCTTGCAAAGAGTTATAGAGATGTGGTAACTAGAAAAGCAAACCATCTGTTAACAGTATGGAACCCTACATAATAGGAAATCATATTTTCATGGTGGCATAAAGCAAAACACATTGGAGTTGAAAACAACCTTAGAAAGAATGTAGCATAATGCTAGTATTTTGCAAATGAGGAAACCCCAATCGCCATGTTTTATAATGGTTCTCCTTGGCCAAGGTCATTTTTCAATGAAAGGGTTTATATCAAAAACCCATATCTTTGACAAGTCCAGTTATACATCTAGTCATGATTTGTGAATATCCCTTTGATAAAAATACAAATGTCCTCATTTTACAGAAGGAAAATAATACATTGCATTCTTAAATGTCAGCATAGAATTGGTGATAATGACAGGTAACCTGATGGTAACATTAAGCTCCAGTCCCAGGCCAAGCTGGGTGGCAACTCAGCGGTGCTGAGCACTCACTTTCCATTGGGCTTTGCTTCAGTGTTCTTCATGAGAGTAAATGGAAGTGTTAGTCTCCATGTGGACAACAGACACAATGCTGACTCAGATAAAAATAATCCATGTAAATATACCCTTCTGACTCAATTCACATCTTAAGATGTTTTTGACTTGAATTATATAGACTTGCACTGTCTAATATGGTAGCCACTAGGCATATAAGACTATTTAAATTTAGATTAATCAAAATTAAATCATTCAATCCAATTAAAAATTTACTTCCTTGTCACACTAGCCATATTTCAAGTGCTCAGTAGCCATTTGAACTGCTAAGTTAGTTCATAACATGATGGACATTTCAAAAAGGACATTTCTATCTTTGTAGAAGGATCTCTTGGATAACTCTGAAAATGAAAGTTTCTTTAATCTTTCACTTTCCTTGGTCTTTAAGATATAATTAAGAAGGTTGAAAAGAACTGATGATATTTCCCAAGTCTCTTCTCCTAAAAATTATGCAAGAGACACGTTTCCTGTAAAGCTTCCTATTCATGAATACCTTCAAAAGAGAGATGCTTAACTTTCTACAGCCCAGGAAAAAGTTGCTTCCTAAAAATTTTAAAAACTGATACATTAGTTATTTCCATATCTGTGAATATCTGGGCAAGATATAGCACACAGTGAAGATGATAGAACCTTCATACAATCCAATCTTACAAAAATAGGTGCCATTGTCAGACAAATTAATTTCCTATAAGACTACCTTTGTTTTCATTGTGTGCATTTCCTGAAGGACTGCCTTTACTTTATATTGTAATTTGAAATACGTATTTGAGATGCTCTATAATCTCTTTATATTCACTCTATTGTTGGTGTGGGAAAGTATGGAATGTACTTTCAGTGCAGCATCTAGGCTTTGGTGCTGATTTATTTTTCATAGAACAAGAAGCAGTATGGGCTGGAGCGGTGGCTCAGCAGTTACAACACTTTCCTGGCATGCGCAAGTACGCGGGTTCAAACCCCAGCACCACATACACAGTGAAGTCTCAGAGCAATGAAGGCCACATGAAAAACTAAATAAAATTTATTCTGTCTTTCTCTCTCTTTCTGTCCCCCTCTCTCTCTCTCTCTCTCTCTCAAAAAAAAAAAAAAAAAAAAAAAGCAGCAGGGCTGATCTTTCTGGGCTGTGGTCCCTGAGAGCTATAGATATATAGTGTCTGAGTAGCTTGACATCTAACTCTGTGGACTTTGAAATCCCAATTCTGTTGACTGAGAATAAAACCTAATACACAGCTCAACACATTCAGAAAGAAGATTTAAGAAGTTCTTGATCTCAATCCCAAATGTCTGGATGAACACTCAAAATCAAAGTAACGAACCTCATCTCACTTTTTCCATTTCTTCACTACTCAACTCTCTCAGTGCAGGTGGAACATGGGCAAATGTTTTCCTTCTTCATTTCACTTCTGATCACATAAGTATATTGGTGATTTAGGGTATCCCAAAAGACAGAGATACAACCTGTCTTGAGATACTGATCATGCACAATGAGGAAAAACAACAGAGCTTGCCTTGCTTGGAATCACCAAGTGCCAACATCATTCCTGACATTAATGCTAACAGAGGACCATCTTCAAGATGCATCATTTCCTTTGTTCTATTGCCCTGTCACTGGCAGTTAAATAAGCTAAACCCATTAGTAGGATCAGCACTTAAGACAGACCATTCCAAAACAAACCAATTGACATCCATTGATCAGGGAAGCTCAGTTCTACCATCCTTCCTAGATGGGAAACTCTTTCCTTGGAAGGAGATGGTAAAACAGACAGTATAGAAGGACTGAAATTGACCACCTTCAGGAATATGGCCCTAGCCCATATTCCTTCAACTCATTACAAAAGGAAATTGCGCAGAGAGTAGAAGAGGTAGCTCAGGTGAATGAGAGGAGGTCTGCCCAGTAATTTAAAAACTATGCACAAGGGAATGTTGTAAAAGATAATGTGTTTTTTAGTTTAGAATGTTCTTGGCTCTGTAAAGGCACAGACAAACTAAAAAATAAATAAATGGAGCTGAATAGCATAGGTTGGACAGGAGGATCTGTTTCTCTGGTGTTTTCTGTTTGACACAAGTCTCTTTATCAGCAGCTCAAGCCTGGAATTCCTGAAGCCACACTCATATCCTGCCATCGCTTTTTACGTAAAAACCCCCCATTGATGGGGATGAGAGTTTCATGACCAGAACAATGGCCGGATAGGAGGAAGGGAAAGGAGAAATATGGGATGTTTTATCTGTACTTGTGCATTGGGAGGGACGGTGTATATATGGGCAAAGAAATATGAATAAGTAGCTATTTGACAATTTTAGTCAAATGAAAGCATCTTTGAAAGTCTCACTGGCAAAAAAGAAAAGGAACCCAATGAGTTCAGTTTATGCAACATTAATTATCTTTTATGTTCAATCATTGATCTGAATGAATATAATAACCAAGATAATAATAACTAGCATTTTCATGACACTTTATGATTACAAAGTACTTTTGCTTCTTTTGAGTCTCATAATTAGCAAGGAAAGTAGAGAACTTAATATTATTTCTTATTGTTATATTCACTAGTCTTATTTTTAGATAAGAAAGGTGATCAGAGAAGTTCATATCTGGCTCAAGATCACACAACTAAAAAGTGGGACTTAATCTAGATTTTCAAACTTCAAACTGCATGTAGCTTTTACAGAATCATTCTGCCACCATCACAATCATCTGGAAAAACACTCCAGCAACTCCCTGCCAGTTTTCTTAAGACTTTGTGTCACTTTTCTTAGGGAGGAAGCACCTTGTAGCACACAGTATTCTCACATTGCATTGTGTACATACAAGGTTACACTTTGAAACTTTGACCAAATATTGCTAACCAACCCTTGACAATGAAGAGAGGGTGTGGGTGCTCTCTCTTTGCTGAGAAGTTCAAATAAGGCTAAGAATCAGAAACATTGCATGGTTTACAATTGGCAACAAGGACAACCATATAATAAGCTACACAGTACTAGGTCACATTGTAGTAATTCATTAATGCTTTTCTTCGAGGAACTCAAAGCAATTCAATACTCCAAATATTTACCAAATCCACTGGAGAAGAGGATTGTGCTATTAGTCTTAATCCTTTTGGGTGGATGGAGGAGCTAAGGTTAAGAAAGGGAGAGTAGCATGCCCAGTGTCATGCCGCCAGCCTACAGCAAGGGCAGGCACAGAACTCATCTAGATGACCTAACCCCAGTGCCTGCTTCAGCACTTTAGAGGGACAGGTACATAGACTATGGAGACTTTCAGTACAGAGGTATACCCAAATAAGTTTGTCATCAGAGCTTCTCCATGACTGTAAGGAGGAGATGGAGAATGAAGCTTGCTGAGATTATAGACAATTAACCCCCTCCAATCAGAAGGGAGCTGAGAGCAGGGCTGATATCTAGGAAATGCCAATCTACCTGCTCCATTTAGGTGGAGAACACTCAACCAAGTGCATATATTTGCCATCTCAGTGTAGTAAGAAGGATTTTAATGTTTCTTATAACAATCCCTGCTCCCTTCCACTGGATCTGAGCTCAGAGAACCCCCCCCCCCAACACCCCTAGTGATGGGCACCCATGTTTGGTGATTCCCCTTATTTTTTCCAGTTTATCTTAACTGAGGCTTTTGTCTCTCTCCCCTCTTTAAATATGCTTGTATTGTGCACACTAATAAAACATTTTCTCCTGTTTCCAATTATTTTTAACAATTAAGCATGCAAATGTCTGAACAACATTTATTAAACTTCTTGGACATTTAGGAGGAAAGAAAAGATGAACCAACAAGAATCGGGATCATCAAAGAGTTCTTACAAAACCAGCATTTTGAGCCTTTAATTGGAAGTGAATCAGAAACAGGCGTGTGAAATTTCCCATGAAATACACACAGGGTTTAAAGAAATTTTTAAAGGGTGCTCTGGGAAGAGAAGAGTCTGGGTCATACGCAGTCCACACTAATGGGAAGAAATGAATAATTTCAATGAGCTCCAAGCCCAACCCCACTTCCCTTCTGTGCCTCATCTACAAATCTTCTGGGGGCAAAGTCTAGGAAGGCAGGCAGGGGTGATCATGGTGATTCTTTTATCACACTACACACCCAGAAACTATATAGAGATCCACAAATCTCCAGGAGGAATAGCTTAGAAGCCCAGAGCAGCAAATCTACATGGCATGGCTGGTTACCTTTCCCTGGGGTACTCATTTTCTAAAATTACATTTCCAGAAATGTCCCCCAATACTCTTTCTCCTTTCCCATTCTAGAAAAGTACAGAAAACACAGGTGATCTTCAAGTCCCTGACATCTAGGTGAGTCCTATGTTGCACGGATAATCCTATTTTATTTATTTATGTATTTGCAGGACTGGGGATAGAACTCAGGGACTCAGACATGCTAGCAAATGCTCCACCACTGAGCTACAACTCCAGCCTCTAAATTTTCTGCTTGAGAAAAACTACTTGCGCTTTTATTATGGAAAAGGCCAACGTCAGTATGGATCTATACAGACATCAGTAAGAGGGATGGGACAGGGGGTTGGTGAAGTTGCAGAGAGACAGTCATGGATCCTTGGTCACAGACCTAGGTACAGGGCTGATGGCCAAGTAAAGAGCTAGGAAAAGAAAGATCTCATGCACATGCACATGGGCACCAAGCACCACGGAAGCTGGTGATGTGAGGTGAGGCATGCCAGCCATCTCACGCCCACCCTCACACACTCCTCTCACGCAAGGTCACTTCTGAGTTATTTTCCTCTCTGAGAGTACCCTTTCAACCAGTTTTTTTTTCTAGAGATGATAATGTTGAGGATTGGGTTAGCAGAAACCAGTAGAAAATCAACCATGACAAATTAGCCCTCTGGAGATGCCTCTTGCCGCAGAGCTAGACTACAGTTTTATTTTTTTCCCATTTCAAATCTGTGATCCTTGTAGACAGAAAAGCCTACTTTAGTAACATTTGGATGGCAATGCGATTGCTCAGCTGGCTAGGTGGTCTCAATGGAAAGTGCCCTCTTCAATTCCCTAGGTGTGTTGTGACGATGGTCGGGAAACAGGGCCAGTGAGCAAACAGAGCTTAAGTCCTTGTGGGTTCAATATGCCTTGGTATTTTTGCTCTGGAGAAACCCTCTTATTGTGGAATGTGTTATTTAGGAGCATGAATCCTTGATTTCTTCTTCTATTATCTCTTGCCCCGTTCTCATCTTTGGATACATCATATTTTTATTTTTATTTTTTTTAAAGAGATAGAGTAAGAGAGAAAGAGGAAAATTTTTCTTTTTCTTTTTTCATCTGGTTTTTGTTTTTCCTTCACATAGTTGTATACATTGCTGGGGATTGAACCCGGGTCCTTGCATATGCCAAGCAAGTGCTCTACTGCTGAGCCACTTCTCCAGCCCTGGATATACTGTATCTTAAAGTCTCGGATATCTTTTCTGTACAATGGTCTCTTACTTTCTAAAAGTACCTGAGAAGGTGCCAAAACTTGACACTAAGTTGTAGTTACTTTGGAAGATAAGTCAGAGGTAGAAGCAGCTGTCTTATTCCTGTCATTCTGGGTCATGCCCAAGAGGTTTCTCAGTAAGCATATGTGGAGCAGACAGTGAGGCCTAGTGGCATAGAGTGATATGGAACACTTTAGGCAAAAGAGGAAACCGAGGACCTTATCCCCATTTCTGAAATTTCTTCTACTAACTTTGATGATATTTTGGATACGTATTGAAGCTTCTTTTCCTCTATATATGTTCCTAGAGTTAGAAAACCAAATACAGATAGGTTGAAATCTCTAAATGAGAGAAATGTATGTTTTTCACTTTCTTTGTGTGTGGAGTGGGGGTGTTGGGGGTTGTTTTCTTTTAAAATTACCTGTCATGCTAAATCAAGGTGACAGAAGAATAAGCCCCTTATAGAAAGTTAGATATGGGGTGGGGGAGCTCATTCACTGTTAATGAGGAGAATGGGTTACTTTTCCCTCTTTGAATGAAATCAAACTACAACTTGGATGAGTTCAAGTGGCTCATTGACCCCTGATAATTGTGCATGGGCTTCATCATGATGCAGCACAGGATGCTGTGAAAAAAATAGCAAAGGCAGGCATTTGGCCTACGCGTTGAGAATGAAAATTTTAAAATAATAGGTTCTTCAGGGCTAAATTATGTTTGCTCCCAAGGATCCTTGGAGCTATAGTTTTCTTTGTTCTGCCAAAGGAAAAAGGAAATATATCAGGAAGCTGGGCCAGTCCGCAGGAAGTCTCACTTGGGCTGATAAAAGGAACTGATGTGAGGTGGCTTTGGATGCAGTTATAAGTCAATCAGCCTTGAAATAACAAGAAATGCTATTCAGGAGAAACTGGAGCCTGAAGTCAGCCTTGCTCGATGATTTCCTTTTAACCTTGCAGAACATTCCCTTCTTTGTGTTTCTCGTAACCTCCCAAATCTGCTATTTTTTAAAAAAATTGTGTGCACTTTTATGAGTATACGAGTGAAAGAGAATGAAAAGAAAAGAGAGCAAGAAGAGGAAGAGAGGAAAAGAAAGAAAGCAGGGAGGTTGAAGAGGAAGCATTGTGAGGTCAAAGAATATACTATTCTCTATTGAGTTACAAAACTTATTTCTGATCACATCTTTGGCTCATTATGGTAAAATAGAACCTGATGGTTTCACCAGTCTCTTATCAGCTCAGCATTACACCTGCTAACAAAAACAGCCGATTTTCTTACCTAGACTTCTTGAGTAATGGATAGTAGAGCATTGAGCGATTTAATGACTCTGACCAGTGCAGACTGTGGAGGGGGTTGTCACTGGACTAAGAAAAAGTAAAACAACAAATCCTACATCGTCCTCAACAGACAGGTTAGGTTTGGAACCTAAACTATATGGAGGTTTTTGTGTCAATGTGTCACTGTGGCTAAGCGCTATGAACTTTGGAGGTTAACAGAATTAAGTTCATATTATTGCTTTTCCACTTTTTTTGCCTGAATATATGCCCCTGAGTAAGTTACCAAACATTTCCAAAATGAACTATATCATAGGGTTCTCATAAGGATTAAGTGTAGGTATTTCCTAGAAGTTAGAATGGATATTATGCTGAAGCCAGACACATATCTTGTTCTTTTTCTTTTTCTAACTGTGATTGTTCTTCCTCATTTTTATTCCCCTTTAGAAGAAAGATGAGTCTCTTTCCATAAGGTGAATACTAGAGAAAGAAAGGCCTTAGCTGGGGCCACTAGGTCCCGTGCACATAATAGGTGACAGAGTTTCAAACTGAATTGGGGCCTTTTGGGGTTGGCTGTGTTTGCCCATAGAATAGCACCACTTCCTGTTTTAAGAAGAAGAAGAAAGTCTTCCAGAAAACTCATTAAGAGGTTCAACATTCTTCTTGGACATCAAATAAGTCCTCAAAATATTGTTCTTTTAAGAGTTAAGTGTAAATGAATCAAAACCAGACAAATTCAATTTCCCTTCAATTAAACAGGATTTTTTTAAAAGTCCAGGGTAAAGGCACTTGGGGCCAAATGTGTTTGGGTTTTAAAAGAGACCCATTTTGGAAAAGAATCTAAGACCCCAGAGTAGATTCTGGCCCTATTCTTAGTTTGCATTAACATGAGTGATTGGCATAGTTCCAGTATCACTTGGCAATGAAGACAATCAGCTCCCAGAAATTCACAAAGCACCTCCAAAGAGCCCCAGTCTTCAACTGACCTTGAAGGTCACTCCACAAAGTGAAGCTTAGCCCTGAGACTGAAAGGAGACAGCCACATAGAACCAGACAGAACATCTATGAGAGGTTCAGGCATCCACACCCCAAAAGCAGATGTAAGAATAAAAAGTGTATACAGGTTCGGTCACATGGACATGAGAGCCAAAAGGAAAATTTGAAATCAGACCTTCATTTTATATGGAAGAAAACCTTTTACAGAAGAAACTTTACATGAGTGGTGAAGAAGAAAAGCAATTTGCCTAAGACCCCATAGCCAGTCCTAGGTAGAGGTGGGGCTAGAAATCAGGTGTCAGGCCCTTGGCTAGAATATTTCTCTGTTTTAACCACACAATGGGATTCCAAAGTCACTATGATCAATATCTTTAGGATACAATGATTTTTACAGTCTATTTCTAATAGTCACCTTTCATTTTTTTCATACTTGTAGCTTTAATTATGAAAGTAATATATACCAATGATTAAAGATGTAAAATACTCCACTAACAAAATGTGTGATGCAATAGCTTATTTTTCCACACCCATAGGCAACTACTTTTAACTGTTTTTTATATATCCTTCAAGAAATTGTCAGTACAGGGGCTGGAGTGGTGGCTCAGAGGTAGAGTGCTTGCCTGGCATGTGTGAGGATCTGGGTTCGAACCACAGCACCACATATACAACTGTCAGAAAAATTGAAACCAGATGAAAAAAATAAAGTTGATTCACTCTTTCTTTCTTTCTCTCTTAAAAGAAAAAGAAATTGTCAGTATATAATCATATATAAAAAATTTTGCATAAATGGGACCATACACTTTGAAACTTGCCTTTTTCCTATGAAATAATATAGGGGAAGTTTATTAATCAGTGTATATGCTAATGAGTTTATTCTATTAAATAATGGCATGATTTTTTTAAAAGAATCTTCCCTCATTCATTATCTAGTCCTCTATTGATAGATGTTTAAATTATTTCCATTTCTGCCATTACAAATAATACTACAATAAACACCTCATTCATATATCTTTGGTATCTGAATGAACATATATGTAAGATGAATTTTTAGAACTGGCATCATTATCAAATTCATCTAAGTATTTACCTTCTCAAGTAAATGTTCCCCTCTGGAACATTACCAAGAGGGTAAGACAGTGACATGTCCCTTAGTCTTTCTAACATGGTGTATTATCAAGTTGTTTTTACTCTCTGCTCTTCTCCTAGGATACAAGTACATGAAATTTATTATTTGAATGTCTTTATGCACAGACTTGAGATTCTTTTGTATGATCGTGTTTATTTGTATTTCTTTTTTCTAGCATGTACTGTTAGCAATTGTTTTCTTTTTGGTACTGGGAATTGAACCAGGTGCGCTCAACCACTGAGCCACATTCCCAGCCCTTTTTATTTATGTTTTGAGACAAGATCTCACTAAATTGCTTAGGCTGGCTTTGAACTTGTGATCCTCCTGCCTCAGCCTCCCTAAGTCCTGCAGGGCTCTAGACTATGAGCACTTTTGCCTATTTTCTATCAAGTTGCCTTGTCCTTACTAATTTGTAAGTAGTCTTTGTATGAGACATTAAGTACGAGAGGTAGCCTTTCACAGTTTCTTACTTATCTTTTCTCTTTACTTTTGTAGTGCTAGGGATGAAACCCAGGCCTTAGGCAAGTTCTACCACTGTGTTACATTCCCAGTCCTATCTTTCCATTTTACTTAGGGTGTTTTTCTCCATGTTAATATATAAACAGAGGAACTTAAGCTGAGAAAGGGAGAAGCCAAGAAGTCCTAGCTTTCCTCAAAAGTCCATAGGATAAACTGGTATGGTCAAAGACAAAGGAGCAATGCAGTCAGTCCACTGGTTGCCACCTTTGGGAGAATGTGTCTAAATGTCCTTATAAGCCACAGATAAACCTGCCCCAACAGGCAGTGCGTCTTTTGGAATCACCAATACTCACAGCTTAAAATCAAGAGTCAGAGGGAGCTCTACTCTCTGGTTCACTTGCGTGGAAGCAGCCGAATGAGCACTGCACCAGGCAGTATGATTCAATTTTTGAATGAATGAGTAAATGAATGAATTAAGTGAAAAATGTCAAAGGACAAAATCACTCTGCAGATGCATTTCAATCTAAATATTGCTTTCATGCAGATTATTACAGTTTATAACACAAAGATGCCTCATGAGCTGAATAATTTTACCACAGTAACCTGTGTGTTTTCACATTTTTGCTGCATGAGTATTTAAAAATTGTTCACTTTCAGATTCCTTGCTACAGAAAATCAATGAATACTCACATATTCAGAACCAACAACTCTGCTACTGGAATGTCAGATTCCAGTAGACATGTGAAACCCACACATGTCTAGAAATTCAAGGTTAAAGCTCCCCTGGCAACTGTAATTCTGGCCTCTCACATGTGTGCACTGAGCTATGATATAAAGGCTTTCATTACCTTGGACACATAGCACTAGCCAGGTAAATGGGCCTGCTCTTGGGAAAGAATTTCAGTATTCAAGTCTGCATTCTCCTTGAGGTGGTTTGAAAAATTTCATACTCTGGGATTTTGTTCATACACTAAATGGCAGATAGATTGTTCCCTAAAGGTAGGAAATATCTTAAATACTTCAGTGTTTTGTTTCAATTTTATAGGTATGAGAAATTTTGCAACTGCTATAAAGTTGTCCTAAAGTATCTGAAAATGCATCTACACTTAATCCTGATCCAACTTGGAATGGTAGTGATAAGTCTCCAAGTTTTTGATTTGCTTGGGTGAAATGCCAATCCTTTTTTATTTCCTTTTTTATTATTTATATATTTTTTAAAAATTGACACACTCTTGCTAAATTGCAGAGGCTGGCCTTGAATTTATGATCCTTCTGCCTCTGCTCCCCAAATTGCTAGGATTACAGGTATATACCACCACACCCAGTATCAGTATTTCTAACTGAAGCAATGGGCCCCACCAGCACATGCGAGAATGTCAGACCTGTCTAGATTTCCATAGAAATTTGATTTGAGTTTTAGGGAAACAGCCTTCCTTTTAGTCTCTTCCATATATTGATTCATTATCTAAAGCAACTAAAGTTGTAGCCTAGGATCAAGTGCCCAACTGAAAAGTAAGCTCAAGGGCTGGAGGTAGTTCAGTGGTAGAGTGTTTGCCTGGCTTGTGTTCAGTCTCCAAGACCCAAAGCAAATAAACAAATAACAACAACAACAAACCTGGCTTAGATGAGATCCCCAGAACCCTGGATAAAAAGGATAATCACAGTTTTATTAGATCTAGTGAAAGAAAATTTCTCCTCCCTCCTATTTAATAAACAGGTATCTTTAAAGAGCACTAATAGCATTTCTGGTTGTCTGAACCTAACACTGGTTTTCTAATCCTAATAGTTACTCACTTCTCTGTAGATTCTATGAGTAATTGAGCCACCCTCACAGCCATTTTCTAGGGGTAGGACAATAGTAGGAAAGATTTAGGTCCTAAGGGATTATATAGCTTTGTAGCTCATGCCTCTATTCAAAATGTTTTGATTCCTTCTTTCTGTATATTTTACAAGACTCAAATCATTTGCTATGGCTTCTGAGGTCCTCTGTAATGTAGTTCCATCAGTTTCCAATCTCACCCCCTCCTTCACTTGAATCCCACTCAAAGTATCCCACTCTTCTTAGAAAGCCCTTGACCATATCTTTCTGAGTACCTCACATACCTCAAAGCCTAAGATCCAGACCCACGTATGCCAAGAGGCAGTGTGGCTGGTGTGTGGAGCAAAAGTAGGTACTCTGCACTCAGAAACATGGAGCTCGAGACCCAACTTGGTCACCTGTTAGTAATTTTGGGCAAGTTGCCTCACACTGTCTGAACTTTCATTTCTTCCATATAAAAGGGAAATGCAATGATATGACTTCTCACAGGGCTGCTGCAGAGATGAAATGCAAGAGTGCACGTGAAAGTGCTCTGCAAACAGTAGGAACCACACAAACAACTGTTAGCATTAGGCCTTTCCCTGTCTCTTCAGCTGTAATTGCTCTTTTCTTCCTCTGGGCTATCATAACACCACTGCATCTGCGGGCACACATGCACAGCTTATCCTCTGGCTAGGTCTTTTGCTACTAGCATCCTCCCCTGACAGAATTTAGTCACTTAGTTGAGTTCCTGAATAACAGTCATGCAATTGCATTTATATGGTTGATCAGTTTATAATGCCCACAAGGGCAGGGTTACAGATGCCTCTAAGACCAGCTCAGTTTGCACAGAAAAGAGTTATTGCACGGATAGACCCACTCCACCAAACTTCAAACATATTGGCCCTACAGGTGACAGTGTGGGGATCACTGATTGTCTCTGGGAAAATACTGCAGCAGGATACTGTTGGTGAGTCCATCAGGTCAGTAGCAGAATTATAACATGCGAAGAGTGATATCATTTAGTAATCCATCCTTTTGATGAATCAATACATAAATGGGATGCATGCTGTAGATATGAAATCATTAAAGCAACAGAAAATGAAACAGGGTGTAGTCTTTTGCAGAGGAAGAGACACCTGCACAGCTTTGAGATTACTAAAAGTTAGGAGGGTTGGTTGAAAGTTTTATGAGAATGTGTTTTGTGTGTGTGTGTGTGTGTGCATGCGTGTGCAAACTGGACAATGTCCTTAAGACTACTTAGTTTGTTACAAAACTTAAGAAAAAGACTTAAACTATTTTAAGTGTAGTCTTCCAAAAGAATTGTAATGAGAATAGGAAATATCAAACTTGTGTAAATGTTTACTTTTGCAAGTAGATGTTGCCCGATGGCCATTCATGTCATTCAAAACAAAGCAAAAACATTGTTCTATATGTGCATTATTTAGCCAAGAAAATAGAAGATTTTCTACTATAACTCAAGACAGATGGTCCTAATCTGAACACCTATACATCAAGCTTCATATTTAATGAGTTTTTAATATGGGGATATTTTATGAAGTTTGAGGTAGGATACAGACCTCATCCACTAAATGAGGTAGCTCATTAATATAAACATTTTTCAAACTTATTTGGTGGTGGTGGGGGTGGAGGTGGATACAAGTTAATACTGGCATTAGATTATGCCACATTTATAGAAAGAGGAGAAAAAGGCTTAAATTAGTCACCTTTTATAACCATGGTTTAAATAAGCTATCTATTAAAATCAATGAAAAGTAACTCTTAATCCCAAAGGAAGACATTAAAATCCTAAATTTTATTTAATATGATTGTTATTCAAGATTTTCTTATACAGGGTCTGGAAAATAGATTCCTAAGATAACATTCTAATACATCTAAATATATTTTATTTAAAATTCAAATATTCAATTATTAAGAGCTGAAAAAAAAAGAACTCATCCACTGCCTATGGTTGATAGTGGGGCCTACTGATCATTTAAGTAAAATACTATAGTTTTGGTTGCTCCCTGATAATGGAGACTGTTTGTGTTGCCTAAAATAAAAGAAGGATTAGATTTGCAAAACAGTTGTGAAAATCCTATCTAAAAATTTGGATTTTTAAAAAAAAAATGAAGTAATTTGAGATTATAATAATACAGTTTTCATTAAATAACAGAAGCATCTTTAGTTTAAAGTGCCAGATTCTTCATTATTTCTCTTTTAAAGTCTTCTCTCTCTGTCTCTCTCACATATACCTTACCTCCAGGATTCTATAATTCATAATAATATAACAAAAGCAAATGATATCTTCATGGTGTAGTGGAAAGGACACTGCCCTATGAGTTAGGAGCCCTGAATCCTCATCTTTTCTCAGTAAGAAGTTAACTTTTGATTTTGGATATTTCATTTAACACTCCAGACCTAAGTTTTCCTATCCATAAAATGAGAAAGTCCAGCTAAATATGCCCTGCAGTTCTAAGATTGCAAGCCCATGGGTTTGGATTTGAATAGTAATGGGAGTCTAAGGAAGTTTTCTAGTTGAAATTATTCACACAAAAAACAGGATTCACCATTTGGTAATTATCTTTGGGGATGGGTCATAGGAAGAGAGGAACTGACCAAGTCTATTTTGCTTGGAGTTCTCTTGGTATCTAGGTGACATGAAGGTTAAAAGGTGGGGGCCAGGGAGAAGACAACAGCCCCTCCTTGAAGATGGAAACAAGTATATTCCCATGTATTTTTCATTTTTCTGCTTCTTCCCCAGACCTCCTCCAGAAATTTCCCTGCTATGAGAATGGTAGCCTGCCCTCCCAGGCCAGTCTGATGCCTTGACTCTTCTCTGGTTTGCAAAACCTGGTAGTAAAGTCGACCTTTCAGTCCCAGTTTACTCTCCCAACATTTACTGGTTTTGTGGTGCTATGATTTTCTGAGATAAAAGATGAGAACACTTTTTATCTAAGAAAATATATTCTCATAAAAGATGAGAATACCTCTTCTCAGCTGTGGCTTTTTAGAGGCTATCTCCCTGTCCATCTGGGCAGGTACATTCCATCATTTTCTGTGCCCCTACTCTACATTTATAGCTCTCCAGAAGATGTGTCAGTACCAGACATAAATCTCTTTCTGTATAAATGTATCCACCACCTCCACTCAGGTGTAAATTGCCAGACAGTTTTGATCATTATTTTATCCTCAATACATAAAGAGTTGGAACTTAAGAGACACACTGAAAATATTTGCTGAATAAATGAATCATTGTTATGGTTAATCCACATCTGTCATCTAATATACTGATCAATAGATCCCCACAAGCCATAATCCAAAGGATAAGTTCAACTAATATGTATCCAGCTAAGGTACCAGGTTTCATTTCATTCTTACTGTGACTTTTGGCCAGGAAATTCTTTGGTCCCATTTTATAGATGAGAAAACTGAGACTCAAGCAGCTAAGTTCCTTGCTATAAGGTACCCAGCGACTAAACAGTAGAACTCAGAAGGCACTAAGGTTTTTAAACTCCAAGTCTACTCTTCCTTTCTGTACTTCCCAATTTTATTCACCATGTCTGCCCCTTCTCTGATTGTATCCACAGAAAATAAGTACATATAATGGCACTGTATGTACTTAAGCTTCCATGGATAAAATTAATTGGATTCAACTGAGGTCTGGATAGAACTAAGAGGCAGTTTTTAAAACCAGGTCATTTCTTCAAGCAGCCAGTAGTATCACGTGCTTTTTAACACTGATAATATCACTGTGGGGAACAGGGGTGGGGTAGGGTGTTGTTTAGTATGACAGGTTAACTTGACTATGGCAAAAGCAGAGTAACAGGCTTTGGTGTTTCCAGTATGGTGCTCAGAGCTTTCCCAGGAGACATGCTTAGAAGACAAGTAAACATAATGCCAAAGGACACAAGTACAGTGTGATTGGGAATTTATAATCCCATGGAGTTGTGCAAATTATGCACAAAGTAAGAGGTTTCTGTGAAGAATTCCAGACTTTTCTGGCATCATGGACCAAGTATCTCGGAGTGCTGATACCCACAGGCATTGTTAACCATAGCCTTCTATTTGAGAAAGAAATATGCAGGTATAGAAAGTCACATCCCAGAATCACTGATTTTTCTAGGCCAAACACACAGGCTGGATTAGTATCTACAAATGATATCCAGTCTACACTGTCTGAAGACTGTTAGTATAGGACAGGTTTAGTGTATGTACAGGTAAGTGTTCTAGTGTATGAGCAAAATATACTAGGCATAGAGAAGATTGAAAACATTCTATTGTAGAGGTAATTCAGTACCACTGTTTTGTTTTTACAAAAACTAAGGAGATCTAAAAGATTGAATGGATTGCGCATTCTCATAAGAGCACAGATAGATTGACTTCTCTCCCAGGTCACTGTTCTCCAAGCACAGTATTGAACCATCATAGCATTGTGATCTAGGAACCCCAAGATCCAAAGGTAACATATGAACAGGAACAGGTGGTATCCACATAACCAAAATGTCAAAGTATACAGTGAGGACTCAATCCTTCCAAACCTAGGGAATGAAGATCCCTGGAAAGCTACTGCTCTGTGGGTGACTCCATAGCCAGGTAACCTGGGTGAAAGATAAGGGTGGTCATGGAGAGGGTTTGGAGTAGCTCAGGGGCTCCTACCATCTACTCTAAAAGAGACCTTCAGTCTAATCTTGGCATGAAATGCCAGGTTCCTGGTCTAGGACTGTTCTTACTGCCTGCCATACCAATCCCTATGTGTGTATCTAAAGAGGTTAGTACATCCTGGGTACAAAGACCACAGCTTCCTCCCTCTGCTCAGGGCCTGTGCTTAGAGATCTGAGCACTATGAAGATATTGCTTCACTTCTCTCTAGGGTGTCCACATCAAGACCTTGGAGCCATCTTACCACTCTTGTATCAAAGGGGGGGGGTTATAGAGGTAAGTTGTAAGCGTTTTGATTGGGGGGCTATCTAGAATGGAACATCTCATTATGAAATTCAGGGATTTTGACACTTGCATGTATAAATCAAAAGGAAGCAGAGAAACAAGTATAAAAATGACCCAGTCACCCCTACTCCCTGGTCTGTAGGACAACCTCTCTCACCCACTCATTTTAGTTTGAGGAACCCAGAGACCTAGAGACTCTTAAAGGCTCCCTTTAACCCATTGCAATCAGTTATCTCATCTACAGATTTTTCAAGTTCCTTCGGTTGGTCGGTGTCTTCTACTTAAGTCAGCACATTTCAGATAAAAAAAAACTTAGAAAATTAAACCACCACGACCCCACCCAGATGATAAAAATCTATTGAATTCTCTAAGCCCAACATCTTAGCCTCCTCTCACTCAGCTCTGAGCAGAGTTGATTCCTTTGGTTCTGGGGAATGGCGGCTTTGCCAGTCCCCACCTCACCAGCCCAATACTTTTTCCAGGCATATGCCTGCTTGCTGTTGCATAGCCGCCTCTAAGCTGACTTCTGGTCCCATTCATTCCTCTATGTCCTCTAAGGCCAGTAACTTTAGGGGATGTCCCTCCTTTCTGCTCCTGGCCCCACTTCTCCCTTTCAGAGGGAGCAAGCAGTGAATCGTTCTGAAGTCTGACCTGAATCCAGACCCTCTCTGGTCCCTCTGGGCTGCACTTGCAACCTAGACCCAGGCAAAGCAATGCGGATGGGGTTGGGATTGACAAGGCAGGCGCCAAGACCACAGGCTCTGAAACAGCCACCACCGCTGGGATACGTCTCTGAAGGGCGGGCGGGACCCTAGCTGAGAAGACAACTCCTGGAACCCACGTCCTGAAACTGACGCTTGCCTGCCTCTTGCCGGGGCGCGAAGGACAGAGACGTTGGGTACAGGGGAGGGGTACAGACAGAGGCTGGAGATGGAGATTCCCTCGCCGGAGAAACGCCAAGGCCGGCCCGGTTAGTCCCAGAGAGTCCGCTCTGCTGAGGCTGAGAACTGGGCAACAAGTAGCTAGAGGGAAGGGAAACCAGCCTACGCTGACTTGTAAAC
The DNA here is from genome assembly GCA_004027875.1 of Aplodontia rufa. Lineage (NCBI taxonomy): Eukaryota > Metazoa > Chordata > Mammalia > Rodentia > Aplodontiidae > Aplodontia > Aplodontia rufa. The sequence continues at coordinate 205,375 of PVKS010000134.1, forward strand.
AGTTGCTTCCATCTGGAAAAGCCGGCTCAGAGCAGACCCTCAGACACGTTTCCTTGCACCCGTATCTGCCTGCTGCTAATCCACGAACTCACTCAGGGCCCACCGGGCAGGGAACCGAGCCGCGGCGGCTGCCGCCCCTGCCCCTGCCCCCGCTGCTTTCGGCCTCTGGCGAGAGGAAGCTGGCCGCCAGAGCCCTGCCGGAGTCTGGGTGCCCCGGTTGCCGGGTAGACCAGGAGGTCTCCCGCCCCTGACTCTTATCCGCACCGGGGTCTCCAGCTTTCATACCTCCCCCTCCTGCAGATCTGCTGGCAGCGTGGCGGGAGGGGCCGGACTCCCCTTTAGCAAAGTGGGTGTGGGGGAGATCGCCCTTCAAGGAGAGCTTGGAGGGCCTCCCCGAAAGTGGGACTGGCCACCCGAGCGCTGGAGGAGACCGCGCGAAGCCGGGGCGCGGAAGGAAGGGAGAGAGGCCACGTCTTCCGGGACCCCAGCGCCCCGCGCCCAGCCTGCCCGCCGCCCCTCCGTCCTGCTGGGATTCGCTGATCGGCGCCCACTGCCCCACCGCTTACCTTAATAGTCCCGTCCATTTGGCCAAGTTTGCAGCCGAGCCCCCCAATATTCCACACATTGACCCGGTTACAGCCTGACCTCGCAGCCCCTTCAGATTAGCCCGGCGCGGCCTCGCTGGCGCCCTGGGCCCTCCCTGAGTGCCCCCTTTGAGCGCCCTGCCCTCGCTCCCCTGTGCACGTTTGTTGTTGTAGCGGAGCGAAAAAGAGACAGTTAACCGGATGAAACTTTTTTTCAGCTAATTTTGGGAAGTGACTTCACTTTGCGAATCGGGGAGGAAGTCCTATCTCTCTCTCTCTCTCTCTCTCTCTCTCTCCTCGAGCTCTCCTCTCTCTTCTCTCCCCTCTGCTTTCCCTCGTCTTCCCTCCCCCACACCCCCTCTTCCTCTCTTCGGCAAGTCCTGCTTTTCGCATCACACACTATATATAAATATACGCGGAGATGCCCAGATACATTCATGCACTACGCACACAGGATACTTGCTCCTGGGAGATAAGAGCTAGCTAGGAACAATGACGGGGTCCACGCCCAGCGTCCGCGCCCTGATTCCCGCAGTCTGCAACCAGCCCCCATCACCTTCCCCCCAATCCAAAACCGAACTCCTTTGGCCTCTTGCCTTTTCCCGGGGCCGTTGGCCGAAGGTGGCCCTCCTGACTCATTCACTTTCCGCTTCTTCCCACAGATACGTTCATTAATGCTTTTTCCAGCCAGAGTAAAACTTTTGGGGAATGGGAGGACGGCGGGAGAGTTTACTAGGGAAGGGATAACCTGGCGCCTACTCCCGAGAAGATTCGGACACACACCAAGGCAAACCAACCATTAGAAAGTGCATCCAATGGAAATTTTCCCACTCGGGCCCTCTGATGCTGAGATGAGGTGGACTCCCACAGCGGCTCACCCACTTATCCACGCGGATTCGGGGCAGCTTCAGGCTGACCAGATCGGTCTGGGGCGCAACTCAGCTCCGGGTGCATTGTTAGGAAAGGGGTGCCCTCCCTGCGGCGTGCCTCCACTCTTGGTCTGCGAAGGACAGGGACCCGAGGCACCCTATGTCACCTACAACGTCTTCTTGGGTTAAATCTTCGCGCTTAACCGGACCCGACGGCCCAAGCCTTGGCACCCAAGCCAGAATCGTTCTTGCAAATCCTCCCGGCCCCCAAGAAACTGACACTACGGCAGACGTTCCCTCCAGGCTGGTCAGCAGGTCCCCGGAGCGCAGCAAGCAACAGCGCCACACAGACAGACTCCTCCTGGGATGAGACAAGGGTGTCTGCTCCGACTGTCATCCCGGTCCGGCCAGGAGACCCGCCTTTCCTGGGCCCACTGTCCAGCCCAGCTCACCCAGAGACCTCCCGGTCCCCCTGCTGGGCCGCCCCGCTCTCTAATTGGGGCAGCCTCAATGGTTCTGAAGTTCCCTTGGCCTGACTCCCTCTCCCCAACCTCCAAAACAGGTTACCTTGTCCACGCTCTGCAGACCACGTCTGGGACTGTCTCACTTTTATTTAAAAGTCCGACCCGAGAAAGTGGGGGGAAAAATCCAGAGAACATCCGTGAAATGGAAAGAAAAAATTTTCAAAAGGGTGTCCACAGCGGAGAAAAAGGTGACTTATTAATTCTTTATTTCTTCAGGAGCAATTGAGCCCGAGAGCTCGCTTGCCTCCCTCCCCCACCCCCTCTCGAAATTAGTCTCATCAATTCAGCTCCAATTTTGGGTTCGAATACAGACACGGGTCTGAACGTGACCAGACCTGGAGTGGCGGGTGCAGCCTGCCAGCAAAGTAGACTCGGTGAGCTTGTGGGGGGTGGGGTGGGGGTGGTTGGTGGGATGGGGGCCGGCCGACTCCCCCCCCTCTTGTCTGCTTCTCAATCCAGGGGTCTGCTCCGGGGCTCCCCTGGGACCTCCACATCTGGTTACCGCTAGCGGGGTCAGTACCCCCCCCCATGCCTGGGGCCACCAGTTCTGGAGTTCAATTAAAAGAAATCAGGCTTAACCCTTTCCTCTCCGCAGCCAGGCTGCCTGCCCTCTCGCTCTTCCCTTCAGCGTTTCCACATGCTTTCCAGAGAGGAAAGAGGTTAAAGGGAAAGGAAGAATGAATTACATCCTTTCAAACCCCAAATTGTTTCCTTTTCAGCCCAGACTCTACCGACCTTCAAACGACAACAGGGTTTTTGGGAGGGTGCGGGGAGACCGCTTCCCACCGGAATCTCACCAGAAACCTGTGCACCCCAGTCACATTGCTCCTCTTTAAGCCAGCAAAGACTCCAACTCCACCACCAAGAGGCCCCCTTCCTGGTGCTGCAATCACAGAGGCCCTCAATGGCCACCCCACACGTGGTTGCACGCCCCCACCCACCCCAACACACACACACACACACACACACACCACACTCTAAGCCTGTTACAAGGCACTCTGGCAAACACAATCGCTAGGTTTCTCTTTTCAATTCCTGTTAGTCTGGCAAATGACAGTCCTGTTTACTGTAGTGATCAGTAATCACCCCAACAGAATACTCCATCCCACCACCAACTCCATTTAACACCAGTTACTTCTCTGGCTGGAAGTGTGCAATACGAACGTAGATTAAAATGAAGATTTTTTCCTCCAGTTTGAGCAGTGGAACTCAATAGCATTTTCTGCTTCTGCCTGTAAAACCAAAGCTATGGAAATTTCACAATTTTGGAAGTCAGGGAGGGGGAGCCCTGCACAGTCATCAACCTATGCATAGACATAGGCATCATCACTCTTTTGTGACTCTCAGCTTGGCCCCAATGCAGCTACATTTTGCTATTTACTAGCCCCGCCCCCAGGAGCTCCTGCCCATTCATAGGGGTCTTTACTCAGAAGGAAGACCCCCGCCAATTCTGAGTAGATTTCTCTGGGAATATCAGATTCCTTCCATCCGTGTTGATGTGCTGATGGGCAAGTTCGCCTCACTGATGTAACTCAGGTCTTGATGCTCCACTCTACTGCTGCTGCTTCTTTTTTAAATCCTTAAGCGAAGCGGGGAAAGCCCTAACCAAACACAACAGTAAACAAGTCTGCCCTGTTTAATGTGGTTACCACCAGACATCTGGAAAGATGGTTTGATCCTGGCAGCTCACATTGTTTTCACGAGCAGCCAAAGAGAATATTTTGAATGTTTGCATTGAGACAAATTGATAGAGAGCCTGCGGTGAGGCCCCTACAAATGAAAACTATCTTGTGTGTGTGTGTGTGTGGGGGGGTGCTTTTGCAACACTGGCCTCTCCCTCTCCTTAGTCTGTCTCTTCCCTCTCCCCTCCCTCTCTTTCTCTTTCTCCAGCCTGTCTCTCTCCTCTACCAGGCTAACTTGGGATTGGTTTGCCCCTGCCCACACACTTGTACACACCCTCTTTCCTGGCTCACCAGCAACTGTTTGGCCCTACTCTTTCCCAGACTGGGCAGGGCTAGTGACCAGGATCCGGTATGGATGCCATCAGTCCCCATTCCACTACCCATTCCTGGCTTTCAAGTCAGGGGAAGTATACAGACAAGGAGGCCAGGCCCAGCATGTCTGTCTGTCTGTCTGTCTTTCTTTCTTTCTTTCTTTCTTTCTTTCCTCTTTCTGCTACCAACTTGGGGCGGGGAGATAAAAAACCCAGCCCACCATACCTTTCTAAGAAATACAGAAAAGGTGCAAATGTGGGCAAATATTTAGGGAATAGTTGGATTTGAATCATTTTCATTGAAACGTCGGTGAGACCACTCGCCTCGCACCATTCGCACTTGACAATATTTTCAAAGATGCGGAAGTCCTTCTTCCCCAGGGAGGGGAAAGGCGGGGAGAAACGTGTCTTGGCTCGCTCAATGTCAGCCCTTTTGACCGGGTCAAGACTTTCCAGACGCAGGCTTCGCGGGCTCCTTCGGTCCCAGTCTGGGTTGGGGGTGGGTCGTGACAACCGGAGGCGGGTCCCTGGGGTGCCACCGCACCCGGGGACAGCTCCTCACTTGAAATGTGAAAGACTCCAGGCCTGGCAGAATGTTTCGGGAGGATCCTTCCTTCTCCATCCTCTTTTCCCCCACCCGGCTGGTCCAGCGCGGCCGCTGGTGGTATCCAAGCTGGCAAAGCCAGAGGCGAGCGAGCTAGCAGTCGGGCCGCGGGGGAGGGGCGGGCGGGCGAGCGCCAAAACTCCAGACTGCACAACTGCAGCTTGAAGTGTCTGGCCTCTCGCTCGAGGCCATAATTAATTTGAGATTTATTTTTATTGGAGAACTCGAGTCTCGTCTGACCTTAGCCAAACAAGGCAGCTCGAGCCGCCCCTGGATGCGCTTGAATGCCGGGGAATATTTCTGCAGGAAGGCTCTGCAGGCGCGCCTGCTTTGAATTTGTTTCTCAGACTTCATCTACTCACAGATTGAAGGAAGATTTAGAGCCTCTGCTCGCCCTGCCTGCTCCCCATGCTAGTTCTTGCCTTAGCGCCGAGCGGGTTCAAAACGCTACGTGGGAGGCCGCAGCGGCTGGAGGGCCCCGGGCGGGCAGGCCCGGGAGGGGGAGGGAGGGTCTCTGCGCCCCGGACCTCAGGCGTCCCGAGCCTAGGCCCCCAGACCACGCGGCGTCGAGAAAGAAACTTCTAGTGAGTCCAAAGTTGACCAGAGAGCGCAGGCAGACACGAGGTGGAGACCAGCCAGGTGTCAGGACCCTCGCTTAGTGGCGGCGCCGAGATGCTGGAGGTTGGGGGGGGGGGTGTCAGCTTTTTCAATCTCCTTAGTCCTCTGCTCCCAATTAGCTGCCCCAAACACCACTCATTCCAGGACCAGTGTCCTTGAAATGCAGCCTCGGGACCTGCCGGCTGTTCGGCTGCGAACTTTACAGGGTTGGCAGCCTCACTTAGTCTAGGGGGCGGGCAGAAGAGGGCGCCTCTCCCAAATGCTCTGGGGGCTGAATCCTCTCTGGTAGTTGAGGGAGCGAGCGCAAGGAGTCTAAAGACCAGCAAAGAGGGAAAGAGGAGGACACTGCCAGAATGGCGTGGGGCTGGCGAGGAGATCTCCGGGATGTGCTCCACAAGCTGAAAGAAACAAGTGCCTTGCTTATTGCTGCTGTCGCATGTACTGGTCAGGGTTATTCCACCGAGTATTCTGGTCCCTCTCTTGTCACACAGAGGAATGCCTGATGGAACATTCTGGTTGGACAACTAACTGGGCTACCGCGGTTTGAATTCTACCTCTGTACTTAACAGCTCTTTGGCCTTGAACAAGTTCCTTCCGTGCTTCAGTGTCCTATCCATACAAGGGCTTGTAATAGATCCACCTTGCAGGGATGCTGTAAAGATGAACTAAGTTGTCTAGAACTTGCCTGACAGTCGGTACAACTTTATCCTTATTATCTGCGTTATGACTTTGTCCCTTACAAGCTCTGTCACATCAACCTCTCAGTGCCTTCTGTCTGCAAAATAGACTACTTGATAGGCTCCTTATTATAAGTGAGTTGGTATAAACACGCTGTTCAGAATCGGGCCTGGCGAAGATAAAGGTGTATAAGAGGTAGAGATCAATGCTATCACTGCTATTTATCTACTATTGAGTGCCATGATCTTTGTTTCCCTCTCCTTTTCCTTCATTCCTAGTTCAATTCCCGGCTGAAGCTCTTCCCCTTGAGGGCTCTGTGGGTCCCTCAGGTACCAGGCGTCATCCCGGATGGAGTGGGCATCCTTGACTTTCAGAGCCGGGCTCTCTTCCGAGCCCCTGGGGCCCGGGCGCCTGAGCCCGCGGTGTTTGTCAACAAGCCCTTAGTCGGTGCCTGACTGGGAACGGCAGGGACTTGGCAACCGGGGACTGTTTGTACCCCTCTGGCAAATGGTCGGCGGAGTGAGCCGGCAGAACAGACTCAAGATTGTCCCTGCCACGCAGACCTTTCAGCGTCATCAATGCACCCCTTTGTGCAACAATACAAACTTTGTGGCTGCTGAAAAATCCATTTTTCCCCCTTGAAAAGAGCTCCCGCGGCGAGCGCTCTTCTGGCGGCCCACAGCTACCAGACTGCCTCGCCCAACCCCCAAGGCTGGTCCTCTCAGCTCTCCTGGACCAGTTTGCTTTCTCCCTGACCCTTACTCAGGGTCAGGCTCCCGGACTTCCGCTTGCCACGTTGGGGTCCGTTATCCCTGAGATTCTGGATCCCGGGGAGTGTGTGAACGCTGGAGTCCCCATAAGTGGAAGGGAGGCTGCAGCTCCGTATCCCGGAGCCATTTACAGTTACAGGAAATAGCCTGAAAGTAGAGCTCCTTGGGCTGGGCTCCGGTGTGCTGGGAGTGGTAAGGGTATGAGGGGCTGCAGCGTCCTTCACATCTTAGGAAACCCCAAGACAGTGAACTTTGCGTGCTTTAGTGCAATCTTAACAGGAGCTGCTCAAGCATCTACTGGGAGCCATCTGTCCACTCCTCCATTCACTGATCATTGATACAAAGATTCATTCATTCATTCATCATTGATTAAACACCCTTTCCCGGCCAAGCCTACAGTGACCGTGGACTCCTTCAGACCTCGGGTGGGGAGCGCGAAGACGCTCCCTTGTTTCTACAAGTTTCCCTTTAGAGAGATCTGGAGAGGGTTGGACACACAATTGACGCTCCCCGGACAAGACTACAGGGTCCTAACCCTAACCAGGTGCAAGCTTACAAGCCCACGCACAGCCCTCCAGCTAGCGGACTCCAGAGGGAGCTCCACAGAGTGGCTCTGGTGAAGGTGGAGCATTGGGGCGGGGCTTCAAGATGGGGGCGGGGCAGGGAGCTGAAGGAAAGCTGGGTAAGTGTGCAGCACCTGAGTGAGACTTGCCTCCTCAGATCTAAGGCAAGTTCAGGTAGTCCGGGGCTCTGGTGACCAATTCGGAAGGGGGAGGTCGCGACCGAGCAGCGTGGGGACCTTGCTGCTCTAAAGACCTTGCTACTGTCCCTATTCTAGGCAGAGCCGCGCGCTGCGCACTCTCCTCCCAGCTCAGAGGATTTTCATAAACGTGTAACCCAGATGTCCCAGCTTTGGTTTGTTTACATTCTTGGGAACTGTTGTGGAAAGTTAGGGGTGGGGAGGGAACCCAACACTTCATTGTGCTGTAAAATATAGAAATCTGCACTTTCGGGGTAGGGGCGGGCTGGGCCGGTTTCAAAACCTTAGGAGAAACGTTTTGCGCCCGCCCACTTGCACGCACGCCCACTTGCGCGCACACACTCAGGCGCAAGCACTTACACTTGTACTCCCATATCTGCACACTAGCGTTCACAAGTAAATGCACACATCCTTCCTTCAGGGAACCAGCTGTGCGCCAGGTGCGCAAAGGGGACATCCTTTGGGGCCTGACGCAGGCGCGCGTCTAGGTCTTCTTGCACAGCCTTCACTATGCAGCTCACCTGCTTCCCAGTCTCCCAAACAGGAGTTACCAAGTGTTGTTCTTGAACCCAGAGTCCCAGGGGCTTCCCTCCCTTCCCTTTTCCTGGGAAAAGCCCGAATGAACCTTAGGCCTGGGGGGGGGGGGATGGAGGAGAGCTGGAGGATTATTACCTGTTTAAAGATGCTGTCTTGTCTTACCTTGACGTAAGACGACGTGTCAGGGACTGTCTGAAACATCCTGTATCCGTGAGTAATGGTCCACGAATAAAGGTCGGAAAGGCCCAAGAACCAACCTGGGTGGAAGAAACTTTAGTTAGAGAATGGAAGGTGGATCCATGGATCAAGATGAAGACTGCTGGGAGTTGGAAGGCTCTGGTTCACCTATGGCGTTGAGGGAGGGTCCCTGAGATTAGGGAAACAAGCTTCAGTATAGGGGATGCTAAGAACTGAAAGCGAGCTTTCAACACTGGGGATCTTTCCTGCAGTCGCATACCCGCAATTAGAGACACAAGCTTTTCCCAGGGCTTGTGTAGTTTGGCACCTGGGGCAACTGGGAAGCTTGTACTGGCTAGAGGAGGGAAAGTAGCCAGGGTAGAGTTAGATTTCACCTTCCATGCAGCCGGAGGCCCCATTGAGCCTTCCCAGGGCACAGGCCAGCTGCCCCATTCTTCCCTTATGGTGGATGGATCAGTTAGGAAAACTGGCTCAAGATTCAGAGGTCTGTGGAGGCCCCTTTCCCAGGAACTAACCCTCCTTCTGAAAGAAAACAGGTTTGTGGGTAGAGACAATGACAATGAATATTCGTTCCCCATTTTTAGTGGTAGAAGAGGTAGGTGTCTTAGGTTTGAATATTTGGACTGAAGAGAAAAAAAACACCCTACAGTGGCTCAGTGTGAGTGCATCTGTCCCTGCCGCTCTCTCTTCCCATTTTTTTCCATCCCTTAAGCCATCTTTAACGTGGCAGTGCACAGCTTCTCCGTCAGCCAATGTGTTTCTGATAAAGCACTTTTCTCTCTGCTAACAAATTCCAGCTTTTTTTGGGGGGCTCCTGAAGCCACAAAAGACACACACACACACACACACACACACGCGCGCGCGCGCGCGCGCGCGAGTTCAGGGACAAACCCGTTTCCTCCAGCTCCTAGATTCCCTTCCCTGGGTCCACCCTCTGGGGCACTTTCTCAGAGTTTCTCCCATTTTCTTTGCGAGACCTATTGGGATTTGCAAGGAGGAAAAAAAAATGACAGAAAGAGAAAAGAGAAAGAAAAAAGCAGTCCCAGAAAGCCCCTCATTTTCCAGCTGCAACCAGTACAGGCAGTTAGGCAGAGAACGGCGCCCCCTTACCTGCATCTTCCTCCACCTGCGGAGGATCAGACGCCAAGGGATACTCACCTTAGACACCCTTTCCTGCTAAGCCAGCAGGAGTGCAACTCTGGCAGCTCCAGGGTGTTCTGGTTGTCCTTGCTTAGGAGCTCCTTGGACTTTGGTAGTGAGGAATTAAACCTGAAGGCTGCCGGCAGTCAAAATTTGCCTTTCTTTTCAGAGCATGTAGATAGGCTGCCTGCGCTCTGGCGGGGCACGTTGTTGGGGGCTGCAGGAACCGCTGGAGTGTGTGCGTGCGCCTCAGCTTTGCTCTTCTTAGCCTCCCGCCAGCTCTCTAGGTCCCACTCCCTCTTCCTCTCTCTTTTCTCCTCTTGTAATTTGATTTCCGTTTTCTTATCAATATTTTAACTACTGTCTGATGAATTGTTCTAATAGGACAGGCACCAATCTGCCCCCAGCTGCTTTTCCAGAAACCTCCCTATGTGACTAGGAAACTTCAAGGAACGCTAGAAACCACACAAACATATCACACATATAAAGAATATAGCTATGCAGCTATGTGAAGCCAAGCTGAGACATAAGATCCAGGCCTTCTTTAAAATGTTTTTTTTTAATTCTCTGAAAGTTTCAAATTATTGCTATGCAAATGAGCATACCTCATTTACCTCAGACGTAAACAATATTAGTGAAGTCCCTGTTCCCTTTTCAAGTGGGTGTTTTCCTACTGTTCTTCCCCATTTTTATTCCCCCAAGAATATATCTCCTTCTGATCCAGATTTTTAAAGGTAGCATCTGTAAGAACACAGTAGGTTGCAAATGTCATAGGAATATCTCTATTATGGAGTTTTGATTTTTAAAAAATCCAAGCATTTTAAAGCACTCCTGCTAAGGAATGTTTTGGGGTCCTCAAATTTGTCTTTTCTTGAGATCTGAAATGTTGCTCATTTCTTCAATTTCCTTATAGACCCAACCTTGAATGGGACTCACACGTTTGAGTCCACAGCGCACAGCCACTGGGTCATCCACAGACCCTGTATTGCTGTTGAGTTACTTTTGTATTCATGGGTGGGCAGTTTTCAGAACCTCACACTCTTCTCTCTGGGTCTCTTGTGACAAGGAATTGCTCGTCAGTTTTCTGCCTGAAAAACCCTTCAAGGGCCAGAGTAGTAGGTCTTAGGTTTAAGTTAACTCTAGTTAACTGGAGAGGAGGAGGCAGAGGTGACAGAAGAGATGGGAGTGTGTCAGCTTTTGAAAACAAACCCAACAATTTTATGCACCTCCGTACTTTCTTCTTCTCTTTCCTTCTTTGGTACCCATATCTCTGGCTGCTTTGGTTCTGGACCCTTCAAGAAATTTTTTCACCTTCCACTTTCCCTAAGCAGCTTTGGAAATTTCTGACCAAAAGGCAATTGCTAGGATTCCATTTCAGGAGAAAGCACACTTATCACCCAGATCTGCCCACGTGGGGGGTACAGGGACTGGCGGCAGGGTTATTCATTATTTCCTTCTCAACAATATCCCGATTTTTCTCTCCCATCCCTCCCCCAAAGCTCCACATATTGAAACATTTTGCTGCTTAATAAGAGCAGCCGGGAGAGCTATGAGGTGAAAGGCCAGCCTGGGACCGTGACTGGGGCTGCTGGGCTCAATGCTGACGACCAGCCTGCCCCCGCCCTGCACATTCCTGACCATTGCTTAGGAAAACAAGACAGGGCTTGGGGAGGGGAGGGGGCAGAAGGACAGGAGCCACTGCCCCCAGATTCTTGTTCTTGGGATTCTTGGGGAGATCATCTTCCCTCCCAAAGGAACAAACATATTCTTCCAAACAACAGCAAATAAAACAGTAGTACTCTCACGTCAGCTAATACATTCTATACTGATGCTATGCCTTTTAGAGATAGGTTCTCTTTAAGAAAGTTGGAGATTTGAAAATGAGGGCTTCAGCTATAATAAAGTGAGAACTAAAGAAGTTACCTAATACCTTATCATTCTTGGTTTCTTCCTTCATTCCTCTCTTCTTCCTCTGTTCATCTCCCTCCTTCTTTCTCACACTTTCCCTTTCTTCCTCTCTTCCTTTCTCCTTTTTTCTCTCTGTCCTTCCCTCAGACCTTCTCATTCCTTCCCTCTCTTCTTTCTTCCTTCTTAAAAGAGGATTTCTAAACACCTCATTCTAGATTCCCTCTTCCATCTGTTTTCACAGTCCTTATGAGTCCTTATTTGTAGATGTATCTCTTTAACATCTGCCTCCCCTAGTTAGCTGGTAAGCTCGCTGAAGGCAGGTGCACTGAGCATATTCACTTATGACTGGATACCCAGAGTCCATGCTAGTATTAGCAGGCAGAGAAGTGGAACAATTATTTAACTACTCTTCTCCTTTTTGATCAATAACTAAAGAAGGGAATACAAAACAAATCATCACATTGAGATTAAGGAAACACCAGCAGGAAGATTTCACTTGAGTGATACTGATTCCTTTTCTGCTTTGCAGGGAGAGCGCTCATGTGTTTATTTCCTTTGTGCACAGGTAGTTTAACCAGGGAGCCTGAGATTGACCTCATTCCCAAGTGCCCTGGATGTGGTCAGCTGAGGGAGGTGGCCCATGTACTAGGTTCTGTATCTACCCTCCCCCTGTCCTATTTTCTACTCTTTCTGTAATTTCAAGAGCTAGAATGGGGGCTAGAGCAGTGGCTCAGCAGTTATGGGCTTGCCTGGCATGAGCCAGGACAGGAGTTAGAACCCCAGCACCACGTATACAAGGAAGTGTCAGAGCAACAAAAGCCACATGAAAAACTAAATAAAATTGATTCTTTCTCTCTGTTCCTCTCTCTTTAAAAGAAAGAAAGAAAGAAAAGAAGAAAGAAAGAAAGAAAGAAAAAAAAGAGCCAAAATGGGTATTCATTCTAGCAACTAGGCAAATGCTAAAAATCTTGGTGGTCCTGGGAAAACAGATGAGCAAGCAATGAACTCAGAACTAACCTGGAATTCCTTTCAGAGGTGGACGTACACCTGGAAGACTGCTTTGTGTATATGTGTGTGCATTGTGTGCATACATACATGTATGCATGTCAGCAGGGTTTGCAACATGCCCACTGGGAGCCCCAACTACCCAGTCCAAGCTTAGGGGCTGGGTGGGATCAGGACACCATGGGCTATCTTATTCTTCAGGAGGTTATGGCCAACTCCCTTTGTCACCTGGAACCTTCAATTCACCAGAAGAAAATTGCTAAAATTGGTAACAGCTGCCATGAGGCAGGAGCCAGAGAGAGGAGGGGGAGAAGAGAGAACTCATTAAAGACAGCTTATCTCGCCAACCTTTACTAAAGGGGAGTGGGAGGTCGTGTTTTCAGCCTACTGTAATGATTGCTCACCAGTGTCTTCCACGCGGCTGCTTCCCTGTGCCACAGATTTTCCATCGAGCGAGCTGGGTGAGCAGGCAACCCTGGTATGGAAATCAGGAGAGCAGAAGATTCAAGGTTAGGGGAATTAGGGAAGATAAATGGGTGGTGTTCCCCTGAGTTATCCTGGGGCTATATGATTCTGAGCAAGGCAAATTAGGACTCAGTTTCCTTATCCAGCAGATGAGGGGGGTACAGTTATGAGAGACTTTCCATTTTGAACATCCTATAATTCCATGGGACTATTTGGCTTGAGAAATAATGTGAATGAAAGAAAAATCAGTATTCTAGGGTTAGGAGATTTGGGTTCTAGTCTGGGTTCTGTTGCTGATTACTGGTGTCTTTGGGTGAACTGTATCCCCTTAAAATTCTTAAGTTGAAGCCCTAACTCCAGTACTTGAGGAGGTGATAGTATTTGAAAATAGGGACAGCAAAGTATTATCATTGGAAAATAATGTCTTACTATAGATTTGGGTTCACCAAGTAAGTAAAAGGGAATTGACAATGTTAAATGAGTTCATTCAATTCCTCTAGAACCTGCTGTGATGATCAATACCAATTTATTAAGTGCCTTTTCTTTCTCTGTGCATGTTTCTGTCTTTGGGGTTCTTTCCAATCCAGATAATGTCCACAGCCTTATTAAATTCAGTCTCCTTTGTGGTTCTTCTATGTTTTCTTTTAATGATAGTGAAGGAGGCTTGTCACTTCTTGCTCTTCAAATAAGCAATTTCAGATTTTAAAGGGTAGACAGAAGGAGACATATTTCTCGTTATCTGGGTTCTCTTGTGGCCCTCGACAGGCTGCAAATCTAGATCGAGCCCCTGGTTATTTCAAGGAGAAGTAGTGGGAAATCTGGTGCTAGAGATAAGTTCAGGAAATAGAGGCAGTGACCAAAGCACCATTCAGGGAAAGAGGAGTGGTCGGACCTTTGATTCCCATCGTATACCAACACATACACGCTGATATATATCCTCAGTGTCAAAGAGGATCTTTGGATGACTAACAGAAGTACAAATGAGGGGGCTGTTGGGGCATAAGATCTATAATCCAAACAGTTACAGCAGAAAGGGCCTCCCCTGGGCTAACAGATTTACCTCTGCCTCTACCTATAAACCAAACATATGCAAAGTTTCCTGGTATCGAGGATGAAGAGGGGAGGGGCTACTGAAGAGTGAATGAGTGAGACTTTAAATTGAAAAAAATGTGGAACTCTTAGACCAAAGAATTTATCTACTGTATATTCTTTAATGCCCTCGGCAATTTTTCTTCTCAGGTTCATCTCTTCATGAATGCCAATTAATTAATTTTATTTTGTTAGATAATCCCTGGCACCAGTTCTGGTTTAAATTTTCACAACTCTCAGGAGCATGCTATTAGTCTCATCTATGTTTATATGTATTTTTTTCAGGTTAGCAGAGACATTCTCCATTCCTGCTTTTGTTTAAAACTGTGAAATTATGGGCTGGGGGTGTAGCTCAGTGGTAAGTGCTTGCCTACCATGTATGAGGCTCTTGGGCTTGATCCCCAGGACTGCAAACAAACAAAAACCAAACAACCAGTCAAATAAACCCTGTGGAATTAATTTTTTTTGCAATAATTCCAGAATGACTTCAGAAAGAGTGCCACTTTTTCTGTTTGAATGAAATCATTCATTCATTCATTCATTCATTCATGTGTGTGTATTGAGGAAAGCGTAGTAGAAGGACCTGAGCAATATCATTTACTCTGAGAAGGTGAAGGATCACAAAGACTGTGTTATCTATCTAGCTGAACTTACTCAACCCTGAGAAAAAGAGAACAAAATTAAAAAATAAAAAAGTACCAAGACTCAGAACACGTAGGAAAATTGTGCCATTGTGGAGGGGTGATCAGCAATTTTGGAGAATGCAAAACACAGAGTAGGACAAGTAGCCCATGAATTGCAACTTTGAGGAAGAAGATGATTGTATACGTTGAAAATAACTCCCAAAACCTTTGGACACATGCCACAGGAATACAAAGCATACTTACTCTAAGCCACTAAAGACAATAGAGAACAGTGTTGTCCAAAGCACAGATAAGCACAGATGTTATATTCTTTGCTTTCTGTCCTTGCTTCCTGTCCCCAATTAAAAAAAAAAAAGAAAGAAAGAAACGAAAATAGAAAAAGCATGGAGAGAAGTCAAGCTGGGCCAAGGTCAATTATATTCAACATGAGGTTTTTTGGGGTATATTTTTAAATGGGGCAATAGGAGTAGGATGAAGTGCAGGTCGATATGTGGATGAAATGAAGGCATACATAATATCCCTAATAGTAATGTCTAAGCTTATTCTTTGGCAGACTAAGATTAATTTGGCCAAGTGCTTCCTACTTTTAGAGGAAAAGGATGCTATGTAAATATTTGTCTGACAAAATACTGGACTGATGTGTTATTATTAATATTACGGTAACCCTCAACTTTGATGGACAGCGGACTCTGGGGTCCCAGAGACATCACAGCCTCTATTACTTCAGTGCACCACACAGCTGAGCACAAAACAATGCACCTCACTTAACACAATAAACACTGGGGATTCACAGCCTTGAGAGTCCCTCTGAGGGAACCTGGTTTTCCTAGATAAGAGATCAAATGTGCAGAGTATGTTTTCATTTTCTTGGTGTATGTTTTTAAACCAGACTTTGAGAACTAAGATGTCTCCTAGATTTTTGGCTGAGGGAAAGGGGGACATAGATATCCAAATCCTTTTTTTTTTCTTTATAAAGACCAGACGAATGAATGACACATAGATGAACTATTTGACTCTGCAGTTCGCATTGCTTCCAAGTGATTGGAAATGTAGAGATAGAAAGGGGGGAATTAGATTTCACAGAGTCTGCTCCTTAGAGTGATGATTTTTAGGTGTTGTACATTGAAAAAAAAAAAAAAGACTGGAGGAAAAGGACTGGAGAAAATGGACCTTGAAAAAAAATAGTTCTCTTTAAATATTTAATGTCCCTCCTACCTATACTATTACTCTCCTTCCCCAAGCTTTGCCCCAAAGTGAGTATGACTACCAAAGCATGCTTGATTTAAACTAGAGATAATTTAACATGCCAATTTTTATTTTAGGTTAACTGGCCACTCTGCTGGCTCTTGTCCTTTTGAGATCCCTATACTTTTTTACTCTACCAAATGTTTTATCTTAATGACAACAAAACTAAAATATCAGAGCTAGGGGCAGGGATGTTCCTACTGAAAATTTCGCAGATCAGCAGAGTTAAGTGTGTACCATGACTCTAGCTCATAGTCTGGAGCCAGTCACTCCAATCTTCTTTTCAAGCCCCCCTCTGGGCCCTAGGTGAGTCCAGTGTTGAGGCAAATGGTGAGCAAGGATCTCTCAATTGTCTAAGGAAGGGAAACCTCTTCTGGTAAAAACCCAGTAAGTTGTTTGGAGTGGTTTTCTCGTAAGGACCAGCAAGGGTGGATGGTGATCATATTTTTCAGTTGGACAGCCCTTTCAATTTGGAACCAAAGTAAATTTTGGCCTGCATCTTTAGAAGAGAAACTTGTCCTGGCTGTGGGGCCCAGAACCCAGTGAGATGATAAGCACTTGCAATCTTGAACACTTATCTCCTCCTGTATCTGGCTTTCTTGCATTTATAAAGTAAATCGGGAAATCTCACCACAACAGGCTTTCCTGTGAGAAGGCTGG
Organism: Aplodontia rufa; assembly: GCA_004027875.1. Classification (NCBI taxonomy): domain Eukaryota; kingdom Metazoa; phylum Chordata; class Mammalia; order Rodentia; family Aplodontiidae; genus Aplodontia; species Aplodontia rufa. The sequence continues at coordinate 221,666 of PVKS010000134.1, forward strand.
CATTTCCTGCCAGCCCCAGTGGGGACAGGAATGGAGGGAACACATGGCTGAACCTCAAGCCCTCTCATTTCAGCTCCTTTGCAACAGTACTGGCAGGAAAAGTGGAACCCACCAAGATCAACAGCAGTGGGAGCTAGAGCTGGGAGGTCGTTATTTTCATCCAGCAATCGAACACGTGAACTAAGGGGAAAAAAACACAGTTACTTGCTCGAACACACACACACAAACGCACACAGTTGCACTTTTAGTATGTGTGTTGTGTGGGGAGGCAGTTGACATTAGTTGATGCCATTGCTGTTCTTGTGACAAAGGACCATTAAATTGATGACATTAAAATTCTTATATTTTAATCCACTGGAGAAATAGTTCTATGAATTCAGTGGTTAAGTATTTTTAAATTTTCATGAATAAGTAATGCTTGAATAAAAGGAATTGCCCCCTCCCACCTCTCGCATTTATCTTTAGAATAAATTTTGTCTGAGTTTTAATATATGTGCTATTGAAAAGGCCACCCGTGTTAACAAAGAAACACACATATTACTTCTGTCAAAGATATGCGTGTATGTAGAAAATCTGATCTTGTTCTACTATTATGGCATTCATGTGATATATTTTATGCAGTGCTTGGAGTCATATGTGACTGACTAGAAAGGACTCAAGAGAATTTGAGCTCAATTTCCAAATGAGCAGAATACCAAACTGAAATTGCTTCCTTTTTTCATGGAAAAAATTAAATGTTATTTCATTCTTTTAAAGAACATGATGATTGTTGATAGTATCTTTGGATTAGTGAAAACTTCTAAGTCTGTTGTGAAAAACCTGAGTTGGAGCTACATTAGATAATTCACCAAACCTTGCAGAGCAGGCCACAGAGCAGGGCTGGACTCACTCGGGTTGTCCAACTTCTAATCTCATATTTCCTGGTTGAGTTTCTATCAACCTGTTCTGTGATACAGATGAACTTGTCATCTCCATGGGGAGGAGATGTACTGATGATGCCCATTCACTCATTTCCAGCATTCGCTTCTTTCCATGTTCAAAATATCCAGTATTTCCTTTTTTCCCTTCATTTTATGCCTGGAGGAAGAGTTGCAAGGGTGGGACAGATAATTCACACCTCCACCCAGTTTGTCTTTGTGTTTATTACATAACTGCGGTATTATGATTGAAACATAGCTTTGATGCAATACTATTAACTAAGTTAATGACTATTCAGACTTTATTTTTTATTTTTTCTAAAATTTCCTCACTCTGTTCCAAGGTCCAATCCAGAAACCAACCTTGCGTTCAATGGTTATGTCCTCAGTCTCCTCATCTGTAAAGGTCTTCAGTCTTTACTTCTTTCATGACCTTGACATTTTTGGAGAGCTTTGCTGAATATGTAAAGAGATATTCTACATAATACCTTACAGGGTATTTGAGTTTGTCCAAAGCTTACTCATGATTAAGGTGAGGTTTATGTATTTGGGGAAGAGCACAACAGAGGTGATGTACTTTTTGCAGCATATTAGCCAAGGGTACATGACATTGACCTGTCTTATTACTGGATGTATAGTCAGCTTCTCATTAGTACAACAAAATGCTTGAGGTAATTAAATTATAAAGGTAAAGGTTTATATAGTCACGGTTCTGGAGGATCCAGTTCAAGATCAAACTTTCTCATCACTTTGGGCTTCTAAAGTTTCCCGTGGCCATGGCAGGAATTGTGTGTAGGAAGAAGCTGCTCACATCATAAGCCAGGAAGCAGAGAAAGAGAACTGAGAAACTGGGATCCCACAATCACCTGTGAAAGCACAATAACTTTAAGGACCTCCCATAAGACCCTGCCTCCTAAAGGACCATAGCACCTCCCAATAAGAGCAAGCCTTTGAACACATAGATTTAGTGTGTGTGTGGGGGGGACATTAACCATATTCAAACCATGTTATGTTAACCTTGGTTATTTGGTCAAAGTGTTCCTGTCCGGATTTTCCACTGTAAAGTTAGTATTTGCAATTAACAATAATTTGAGATATTTGCAATTGACAAGTATTTTATGGGGAAATATTTGAGGCTGTGGAAATATCCTATTTCTCCTTACTCTTTCTTTAGCGCACTGATTTTAGCATTCATTGATGAATTTCAGGTTGAACAACAATTACTGTGGGGTTCTGAGGGCGCTTTCTCTCATCCCTTCTCCATGTATCCTTCTTTTGTAAGGAAGAGATGCCCTTTCTCATTTGTAGATTGATTGGTTGATTGGTTCATCATTCCTCAGTATGGACTCAGGGATTTTTTTTTTTTATCCTTTGGATTTGGATTGTAATCCATTACTCTCATTGTTTATTTTGAGCTCTTTCAGTTTGACTTCAGCATCCTTTTGACATTTTCTAATTTTATTTTTTAAATTTTTATTTCTTTGTGTACCTTTCTGTGTCTTAGCTGGTGAGAGGCACGACATAACAAAGTACCAGAGGCTGGGTGGCCTGAGCAACAGAAATTTCTTTCTCACAGTTCTGGAGGCTGGAAATCCATGATCAAGTTGTTGGCTAGGTTGTTTTCTCTTTGGTCTCTATCTGCAGCTTCTAGGTGGCTGTCTCTTTGCAGTGCCCTCATATGGCCTTTCTTCTGTGCAATATATTACTGGTGTTTCTTCCTCTTCTTATGAGGACACTAGTCATATTTGATTATGGGCTACTCCAAAGGCCTCATTTAATCTTATTTAAAGAGCTAAACTTTAAACACAGTCTTGGGAGGATTAGAGCTTCAACATGTGAACGGGGAGGTTCACAATTCAGTATATGTCAAACTGCATACGTAGATTCAAAATGAGTTAATGCTGATACCTCCAGTGCTAATCTAATTAAAACTACAAGGCTAATTCTAACATTGCCTTTTTGCTTATTTATAATTTATTTCCTCAACAGTGAGAAACTTGGCATTTATTATCTATCAAATATTTACTTATTTGTTCAATCCTAGTGTACCTATAAAGTAGTTTCAAAATTGCTAATGCATACCCTTGGGAGATTGAACCAATTGTAGTTCAGTGTCTATGCATGGTACTTTTGGTCTTTGGCCTTACATTATCTGATCAATGCCCTGCCTCCCAATGTTACTTAGATGATCTCCTTTCTGCCTCTTGTCATTCATATGTAATGCATTTGACTCAGTTTTCATAGTACTCATTCCACCTTGAATTTCCTTGAAATCAGGGTTGATTTTTAAAATTTACTTGTAGTAACATTTGCTCTTTGTGGAGTATGTTTCTACAGGTTTTGACAAATGCAGAGCATTACTATAGTATCATACAGTAGGTCCATCACTCTCCAAATTTTCTCATACTGCCCCAAATGCTGGCAAACACTGATTTGTTTTCTGACTTCATAATTTTGCCTATTTTTCAGTGTAATGTAAATGGAATTATATAATATGCACACTGTAAGGTCTGACTTCTTTCACTTAGCACGATGTACTATAGATTCATTCCTATTGCTGTGTGACTTGATAACGGTCATTTTGTTGTATTATTCCATTATATAGATGAGCCACATTTTGTTTATTACCTATTGAAGGATATCTAGGCTCCTTCCAATTTTGAGTGGACATGAATAAAGCTGTAAATATTTGTGCTCAGGTTTTTGGTAGTATGTAAGCTTTCAGTTTGCTAGGAATAAGTACTGAGGAGTGAGATTCTGAACTTTGCAGCAAGTGAATATTTAATCTTACAGATAATTGCCAAACTGATTTCAGAAGTGACTGTTCCACTTTGCATTCCCACGCTCTTAAAATTCATCAAAACTAGATTCTAGTTTGCATCTCCCTAAGTGATTAATGAGGCAGATTGCACTTATCATCCATGTGTCTCCTCTGATGTTTATTTAGATCTTTTGTCCAGACTTTATTTTATTTTTCTCATTTTCAAATTTAGAGAGTTTTAAAATATTCTGTGGAAACAAATCCTTTATCGGATTTGTGCTTGCAAATATTTTCTACCATTTGAGGTTTTTATTTTTTATTCTTTATTTTTTATTTGTACTGGGGATTTAATCCAGGGAACTTTACCACTAAGCCACACCTCCAGTCCTTTTTATTTATTTATTTTTTAAATTTTTTATTTTAAAAAATCTCTAAGTTGCTTAGGGCTTCATTGAGTTGCTGAAGTGACCTTTAATTTGCAATCTTCCTTTCTCATCCTTCTGGATAGCTGGGATTACAGGTGTAGCTGGGATTACAGGTGTGCACCACTCTGTCGGGCTATTTTTTGATTCTCTTAACGGCATCTTTCTCAGAGCAAAAATTTTAAATTTTGATAAGGTAAAATTTATGTTTTTTTCTTAATTTTGTAAATCTTGATTTTGATATATTTTAAAGTGCTTTTCCATACCCAAGGAAATACAGATATTCTTCTGTTTTCTTCTAGAAGTTTAATAATTCTAAGTTTCATAGTTAAGCCTGTTAATTATTTTAAACTAGATTTTGTATAAGGTGTGAAGTATGTGTAGTGGTTCATTATTTAATTACTTAATTAACTTTGCAGATATCCAAGTGTTCTAGCTACATTTGTTGAAGAAAAGACCACCTTTCCTCCACTGCATTACATTTGGACTTTTGCTAAAATCAGTGGACCTTATTTGTGTGGATCCAGTATGGGTCCTTCATTCTTCTCCATTCATGTATACGTTTATTCTTTTGCCACTTATGTAGTGTCTTGATTATGTAACTCTGTAGTCAGTCTCAAGATCATAGTGTTAATGGAAAATATGAGTCCTTCGACTTCATTCTTTTACAAAATCATTTTAGTTATTCTACCTCTTTAGCTGTGTCAATTTTAGAATCATTTTGTTGAGATCTTTAAAAGCCTTTTGGGTTTGTGATTGGGTTGTGTTGAGCCTACAGATAAAATTGAGTAGAACTGATGTCTCAACAGTATTTAGAAACATAAAAATTGGACTGCATCTTTTAAAGAATTATGCATGCAACATTGCCAAAAAATTGAGTTGCAGTTATCATTTGGTATCATATAAATGGCTCAGTACTAAGACAAAAATACGAACATAGATTTCTCTGGATTAATAAGGGACTAAGAGTGCCATGTTTCCAAAGTGAGACCTGAGCAGCCACGCAGCACTGTGGAGGCACAGATTATTTGTACCTCCATTTTTATTACATTTGTAGTTAAAAAGTACCTCTGTCCTTTTTATTCCACTCAAAAGCTCCTTGAGAAAGAGAGATCTTTAGAAATTTGAACATATATTAGGTGCTCAAAAATGTGGTTGACTTTAGTAACTGCTCTTAAACTAACATTACCAGCAGTACAGCGAGGCAATGTGATGTGGTGCTGATGATTCCAGCCTCGGGTTCAATAGTTCTCAGTTTGAGTAGTGGCTCTGCTTCATACTGGCTGTAGGACATTGGCCAGTTATTTAACATTCCCAAGCCTCAGTTTCCCATCCTTAAACTAGGAATAGGTAACAGCAGCTATTTCTAAGGGCTCTAGTAAAGATGAAGTTACTTTATGTGTTAAATCACTTAGCATAATGCCAGGTTAATTTTTAATAATATTAGCTTTATTAATAAATGGATTTTCATACTAAATGCTCAAAATATTCATTTTTACTTAATTGATGAAATGAGGTCACATCAAACTATAAACCATCCAGCAAAAGCAGTTGCCAAAACGTACTTATTTGCAAGTGTAATTACATCACTGGAAAAAGTCTAAGAAAATAATTGGTAAATAAATTATTTGCATTTTAATCAACCCACATACAAAGGGTCTGTTCATAAGTTGCCATTTGTCAGAAAACCGAAGGTATATGTGATTGATTGCTGACTCATTTTAAACAGAACTAGGCAGATGATAAGCTAAAGTGTTCATGAACTATTTATGAATGCAAGAAAGCTTTCAGTTTTGGACACACACATACACACACTGTATGGGGTTCAACGGGCCTTCAGAACTCATATAGTCCAGCTCATAAACAATCCTGCTTGGTTACTTAAAATAAACTTTTGCACTCGTATTATTTTTGCATGGTTGTAGGAAAAGTTGCCTTTGTTGACCCCAAATCTTCATCATTCTGGGGTATCATTTGCCCAGCATCCATATGCACACAGTTGCTGGCACAAGCTGTCTCCACCACAAGGTGCACAGGACCCTCTCTTTACTTTTAGACCCATAATATATCAGATTGGTAAAAACAAGATAGAAGTGAAGCGATTGGCTTTCAGAGTTTTTTACATGGTAAGGAGCAAGGCGGGGAACATATGGCCTGATTCTCATCAGAGTTAGCGTGTGACTTGACCCTGTGGGGTTGGTTTTGCAGGAAACACAGGGAAGTTCCTCAAAGAGTTGGGGGCAGCAGCAGCTAGCAAGGATGCAGTCCCAGGTTGAGAAGCAGCTCAGGGAACTCGGTGGGCCATCTGCGGCCCTAGAGGATTTGCACAGGTGCAAACCAGGCTGGGGGCTTTTGGACCTGGAAGAGCTAGAAACACCCTGGGCTCTCCATGGTGGGTAAGTTTGAGTCTCTCTTCTCGGATTCCATTTCCTGCCTCTAACTGCCACAGCTTGATCGTTGAGACTTAGCCACCCGTGACTGTTGAGGGAAATAGAGGGAAAATTGAGCCCCCTGCATTCATCTCCTCTCCTGGCACAAGGGGCAGGGCCGGAGATAACTGAGGCCCGACCAGAGCCTGTCACTCACAGTCACCCTTATTTTAACACCATTTTATTAAGACCCAGGGACAGGGATTCTGCAAGTCTTGCAGGGGAGCTCTTTCTGTACTTAATTTTTTTTCTTTGAGTTTAGGGTTGGGGAACTTTGAGCTTTTGGGTGGAGAAAGAGAAAAGTAATGCCCAACAAAGGGGCAATATTTAAGCTCTAGGGAGGGAGTAAATGAGTGAATATTGAGAAACCGAGATGAAAGAGGATGGCAGTTGGTGTCTTTGCCCTGAGAGATGTGGTGATCAAGGGTTGTCATGTCTAGACATTCACTTCTGTTTATCAATCACTGAGAACTGATGCAAGTCATTTGCTCTCCACCTGGCCTCAGTTTTTCTGGCCTTTTAGATGGGGGATGTGATCCACTGTGGAAAATGTGTTGAGACAGCCACAGAAAGTAAAGATCCTAAATAGCATATCCCAGGGCCATGTGCAGAGCACCATGCCGTAAGACTTGATTTTAAAAGTTCACTGATGGCTAAAAATACCCTGTTGACACAGACCTGTCTGCACCCTCTGATTTTTCATTTTACGTGCAAAAATTTATGTTTTTCCATTTTCGTTGGCTAGGGTTCTGTTATTTGAAGGTAAGGTGTGGGAAATCCTTCAGAGGTTCAATGGGAGACAGGGAATCGGATATAGTTTTTCTCTCTGGAAGGAACTTTCATCAAGATTTAAAAAAAAATGTTTAGGCTCTGCTTGCTACTGTAACCTCTAGTCCCCTGCCAAATGGCAACACAACAAAGACAGCCTCCTTTTCAAGTTTCTGGTTAATAAAACAACACAACGAAGACAAATAAACAGAAACAGAAGGCTTAAGTTTGCATAACTTATGTGCACATGTGTGGAGCAAGGAGAAGCTGCTCTGCTCGGACAAGCAGATTTCAATGGACATCTTCGATTGACTGTCCTAAGACATGCCACTGGGCCCAGAATCCAAGACACATTGCATGCCCTGGGAAAATCTCATAAACAAATGGCCTGTTTTCCCTGTTCCCCACCTTTAGAATCTGTGTTCACAAAGACTGGAGTCAATGCCTGAACTTTTAGAGGCTATGGCTACAGATATGCTGGCTGACTTGCTGGTTTTGGATAAAAGAGTGGATGTGCCTGGAGGGGTGGTGGTGGCATGGCATTTAGGAGAGTTAGGATAGAATGGAAAGGACAGATGACTTATTGTGACTATGAGGTCAGCCATCTTGGGTGTGTTAGTCACCTTTGTGTTTATGTGACCAAAATACCTGATGAGAACAACTTGGAGGAGGGAAAATATATTTTAGCTCAGAGTTCCAGAGGTTTAGTTCATGGTGAAATCAGGTCCATTGCTCTGGGCAATGGTGAGGTGAGAACAGGACGTCATGACTGAAGGGCGTGGTGGAGGAGTAGTGTTCTATTCATTGAAACCAGGAAACAGGGAGGGACACAGAGAGAGGCTGCAGGGAAGAAGCACCCTTCCAGAACATGCTCCCAGTGATCTACCCTCTCTAGCCATATTCCACCTGCCTAGAGTTACCACCCCGTCAGTCCACTCAAATGAGGTTTGATTAGGTTACAGCTCTCACAATCCAATCATTTCACCTCCAAATAGTCCTGCATTATTAACACAGGAGTTTTTGAGGGACTTTTATATCCAAACAATAACATTGGGCTTCTGCTCTTTCCACTTCATGATATTTGTTCTTAGAACTGTCCTGTGAATGGGATGGAAACCTGGGGCCCCTTGCTAGAGGGGAGGGACAGTGGAGGGTGCAGAGCTGCTGGTTGCATGCAGGACTACAGTCCCAGCATTGTGAAGGGACCCGGAGGGTTCATGGGGTTCCTGTAGCTGCCCTGCTTCTCACTTCGTGGTGGGCTCTGGGAGGGGAGTTGGGCACCATCAGGAGGGCAGTACAGTAGTTAACGTCCACTCCTTCATCGCGTGCTTCTCTCTCCTCTTTTATTCTTTGACTCGGAAGGATGCACTGAATTCCCTCTCCACCTTCTTCCAGGACACACAGGGAAGTGGCTTTCTTCACAGGAGTGAGGATGAGTTTCCTCCTAGTCACTTCTCTTAGGCATGCAGGGGGAAGATTTTCCCAGTTCTTTATCTCTGTTCTCAGGGGACATCTTCAGGCCATTACGAGGTAGTATCTGTGGATCAGCTGCAGCTAAATTCTGGAAACAAAGAGTAGATCCAACACTTGAAGAACTGCTAAGGATTTATGATGATTCAGAAGAGAAACTGTTTGTAAAAAGGCGATGAGTCAACTTTTCTGCAATGCATTAAATAACAAAATAAGGGCATAGAGCTGCTTTTTGTAACATGGAGTAAATTAAAGGGCAAGAACCACTGAGAGGCCCTGTGAAGCCCTGGGTGGGATGTGTGAGTGTTTGGAATTCAAGAGTGTACAAATTTCCTTCCTGAGGATTTTGTGCATGTTGCATCTCTTGGTTCAGAACTGTTCCTTCTCCTGTTTTTGGTCAGTTTCTCCAGCATTTCTTCTAGGTTATATGGTTCCCTTGAATCTCACTCATTTTCTTTTTAAGGTTTCTACCAGAATCATCTAAAACTCTTAGTTTAACTTATTCTTACTTTTGGATGATGGTCCCAAAGAAAATAGAAGCTGAGGAATGTCCTCAAACAGAAACTATTAAGTCTTAAATATCTAATGGTTTGATGATTGTCTATTCCCTCGCCTTCCTTCCTGAGACAGCCTTGGCCTGGCGTGTACCTCTTCCCTATTGCACCTGATTTTTGGAACTGTTAAACCATCCTTCATTTCAGGGGTGGGATAGAATTTGGCTACATAAATCAGAGTTAGTCCACCCTCCCAGGAAACACTGGGCTCTGCAGCAATCATGTGACCCTGCTTGGTGGCAAAGACTGCAAACATCTCTCTCTTTTGCTCTTGTTTTTGTTAATTATTATCTTTATTTTGTAGTTTCAATCATTGCTCCTCCTATACTTTGACAAATAAGATACACTGGAAGCTTCATTTTTAAGGGGAGTGGTGAGTAGTTATTTCTTATTCTTTCTTTCTCTGGCTCAATTTTTGTTGGTGTTGTCTTATCATCACAAAGGACGCTACCCCAAGGACAAAGTTGATGCCCATAGGAAGGCAGATTCAAAGAATCTCAGTGAAATGTAGCCGAAGACCCCATGCATGCTCATCGTAGCTGCCTAACCTCTGGATGTGTGGTTCAATGAGCAAATCAAACTCCTCACTGTCCAAGCCTTTGAGTCTGCTGAAATCATCCTAACCCACTGAGGGTTTAGATTCTCAGCTTGGTATAAAATGGGCTTGGTGAAAGAAAACTCACATGGGGACCTCCAGTCTGGGCTGGAGTGTTAGGCAATCAGATACAAGGTATGTCTGCTCTACCTCCTGAGCCTGATTCCCAGTAAAGAACTGTAATGATCACCACGTGTCACAAAACTGTGACAGATACATCAAAGCTGTAAAGCATGTGGCACAGCATGTTGTTATCATCATCATTCCATCTATTATCAAGAAAATCACAAGAGTGGATGTCGTTATTGAGGAGTTGTTACGTGTCAGGCACCGTACTGAGTGCTTGAATGACTTCATTCCTTTAATCTGCGTTGTAATTCCATAAAGTATGCTGTTCTATCCCCATTTTACAGATGAAGAAAAAACATTAGGACATTAATAATTTTTTTTCTCTCTAACAAATACAGCTGATAAGTGGGGAGCTTACTAATACATATTTGAGCATGTGTCCAGAAATTATACATTGCATAAAAATCTTCAGTAGCCTCAAATCTGCATTAGATTTTCTCTCTTTTTCATTGTTTTAAATTCACACCATCATTATTTAGCTTCCTTTTATTGCTCCCTAAGTCCTTAAGCTCCTACAAACTTCCCCTCACAATTAACTACTGTTTTGAAACTTTATTGCACTAGGAAAAGAAATAGCATGTGCTGGTGTTGGTTTACACCACACCTCTAAAAGGGTGTGTTTGTGTGTGTGTGTGTGTGGGGGGGGACTATTAATGGAAGTGGTGGGTGCTTCAAATATTTTGAAACTGTTAAAATAAATATACTCATTGGGATGGTGTCTGAGATTGTGGCTTGCTGGTCACCAGCTGTAATTCTAAGAGATCTAACATTTTGCACTGGGATGCTGAAGGTAGGTACAGATTCAGTGTAATTAGGGAGGATCTTCTAACCATCTAGACCAATAGTTCTTAATTGGAGGTAGTATTTTATTTAATGTTTTTATTAGTGCACTGCAGTTATACATAATTATTGAGGTTCATTTTGACATAATCATACATACATGGAATATGGTTTACTTTTCCCCTACCATCTTCCTTTACCCAGTTCTCTTTTTTAGAGAGAAGGACAGTGAGAGAGAGAGAGAAAGACACAATCAATTTTTATTTAGTTTCTCATTTGGCTTTTGTTTCTTGGACGCTTAGTTGTATACTTGGTGCTGGGGTTTAAATCTGCATCCTTGCACATGCCAGGCAAGCACCTTAACCACTGAGCCACTGCTCCAGCCCCTATATATTGTTTTTTAATTGTTGATTTATAGATACCAAAAGATGAAATTCACTGTGATAGATTCATATATGTACATAGCATACTTTGGTCGATTTCATTCCATGGTTCCTCCCTATTCCACTCCTCCTCCCTCCACACCCCCACCCCTTTCCTCTACCCCACTGATCTCCTGTCTCTTTCCATGGGATCTACCCCTCCTTTATTTTTCCCTTCAATTTGCCTGAGTTCCTGTATATGAGAGGAAACATTCCACTCTCGGCTTTCTGAGTCTGGCTTATTTCATTTAGCAGCTTTTCCTCTTCACATTTTGATTGACACACCTAAGAGGTGGTGGTGTGCATCTGGAGGGTGGAGTCTAGGGATGCTGCTGAACATCTGCCCATGTATAGGACAGCCGCCAAATGGGAAGAATTGTGAGCCCCAAATGTCCATAGTGCTGAGGCTGAGAAACCCTGGTCTAGACCTGCCCCAGGAACAGTGCTGATTTTTTTTTTTTTGTTTCTATCCTTTACTGCTTGGATAGGGGTAAGGTGAGCTATCCTGATGTAGGGGGGATGAGGGAACGTCTTGGAATGTTCACAAACTGAAGCTCAGGCAGATCCTGGAGGCTGACCAGGTCCTTCTGTTGAAGGAGCCATGGTCCTCTTGCTGGATGGCGGGCTCCTACCTGAGAGAGCTGGGGTCAGCTGACACTCACTGCTTGAATAGAGTGGGATGGTCTTCAGTTCCTAGTGTGGCTAGCTGTGGATGAGGCATGGCTGTGTCTGTGCAGGCTCCTCCCTCTCCTCCTCGTATCTTCAGTTTATTTCTATTGTTGTTACAGTACCAGGGTCCCAGCCAGAGCTACACAGGGTACCTACCATCTTCACATCTCCGCAGGGTAGGGCACAGTGTCATTTGCTTTTCCGCTCACCTGTGCTCTGCCATACACATTAGTCCTGACACACCCTTAGTGTTTTCCCAGGAGCTTCAGTTAGAACTTTAAAACAAATAGAATATTAAAGCTTCTTTTCTTTTAGTCCTGAAGCTAGAGAAGTCAATTTTCCGTAGGGCCACGAGGATGCCTCTCAATTCTGTGGACAGAGTCAGGACATAAAACAAAGAAATGAAAAAGTCTCAAGGGTGAATATGTCAAGATTTTATTTTGCTCCATCAGAGATTTCATTGGTTTCCTCCCCCTATGCTTTGGAGTTGGGAAGGAGGCCGTGGTGGTAAAGGATAGTTTTATAGGTTCAGCCAGATGTGAGGGACATCTGGTGACTGGATGCTTGTTTTTAAGCATTTCTGAGTGTTATGCTCATAGGATGGGGACTGGCTCCTCCAAGCTGGCCTTAGTTTTGAAGGTGAGGATTGGGGCAAGAGTGAGGGGCAGGGCTTGGCCTGGCAGAAAGCAGCTTTTTCCCTCTATGCCTGCACATCTTTAGTTTATGTGGGCTCCACTTTTCTCTGATGTAATCATAATGAGCCTAGCTGTAATTTAGAGTGCTTATTATGCCCACAGGCACTGTGTTAGGCTCTTTGCTTATGTTATCTTGTTCACGTTCAGTTCTCGTGTGCTACAATCTGTAACGCATCTAAAGTGATGCTTCCTGATGCTTCTAGAATGTGTCTCACTCTTTTTCTCTATTATCAGAGCAGATATCATGCTTTAGACTGAAACATGTTGTTCTCACACTTTGAAGTTTTACTCTTGCCAAGCCCAGTGTAGCATTTGTTTGCTTGTTTCCCACGTGGTGTTAATGGACTTTTTTTTATTAAGAAATTTATATGTTGAGAAATCAAACAAGTTTCTAATGAAATATTATAATATATATAAATTCTGAAAATTAGATTGACCCCCAAAAGCCCCCCTAATTACTCGTCCTTATCCCTCCCCTCTCCCTTCCCAATACATCACTAGGAATGCCTTACGTTATCCATATCCGTTAGTTCAGTTTTCTTAGGGCAGATCCTCGACTAATGGGCTTATTTGTGACTGTGAAAGCCTTTATGGAAAATGAACTTTCTCACTCTGAAGTCAACACCCTGGGACCTTTGTTTCCTAAGCTCCAGGATTCAGCCAGGTGAACCCATGGATGTCAATGAAGAAAGTGTCAGCTTTTCTGGAGGAAAATACTCTTGAACTTGATTCTTTGTCCCACCAAAGGCAACCTGGTAAAGCAGAAAACTGTACTCAGTGCTCAAAACTCATGCTGCAGAGGAGGAAAGTCTGCATGAATATATTGGATGTGCAGATTTGAAGACTGATGGAACAAGAAGATGATGAACAGAATACTACCCCTTCCAAAACACTGTGTCCAGCACCCAGAGTCCATTTGTTGTAAATAGGCTCTAGGTAGCTTTCAGCTCTTGTCCCACTGACCCACCAACTAAGGTTCTTAACTTAGGGACATTTTCTAGAATCTGCTAGAGGTTGTTAGTGGCAGCAGGGAGCAGGTTCTGAGATCAATAGGAAGGAAAGAAGCAAAGATGGAAGACATATGTTGAGAGGAAAAGAAATCCCTGATCTTTCAAAGAAAAGAATGATGGATTGGAAAAAAATATGATGGAAAATAAAAGCTTCAGGAGGTAGAGAAGAGATCTTGACCTGGTAGCCCCAGATGAGCAGCCTAGCTAGGGTAGAGAACAGGCTGAGAGATGTAAATCCAGAATAAAACACCTTGGTTAGTAGTCCAGAGCATGGTATTCTTGCAGGCACCCAGCCTTATCCCCATCATTTTGCAGAGAAATCTAAAATTGTTAGATAGGGTGGGGTTGGGTTTGGTAAAGGGTTGGTAACTGTCAGTACGAATAAGCAAGCCCATTAGCTGAAGGGCTGCCCTGTACTAACCAGATCCAAGAGGATCTGTCATTATTTGAGCACTTGAGACGTAACACAGCTTAGAAGATTTGCAGGGGATTTGACCATTGCTTTACAATGGGTGGGCTTTCTCTGTTCAGATGGGCACCAGCAGGCTGTGTTGTCTTGTTTTCTTAAACTGGCAGGAGGAATTTGAATGGGCAGGAGAGCCCTCAGCTTCAGAGAGTGGGAAGGGCAAGAATAAGACACAGAGGGTCAGACAGAATGTACTTTGGAAGTTTCTCTGCACAATGAGGGGCACTCCTCCGCTTGGAAAGAAGCTTCTGTTAAAAAACAAAAAGGAAACCCCTCTAAAATAGTGAGTTTTGAAAGAGTTTATAAAGCAACTCTGAAAACCAAAGAAACCCCCAACAGCTCCCATCTACTTCTCCTGTTTTTCCATTAACCCCTATGTTCTGTGCTGAGCAGCCAGAGATACCAAGAATTGGCTGTAAACCAGGACCTCTCCCTTTTTGTCACATCATATGAGGGGGAAAGCGTTTTCAAAATTTGGAAGTTTCAGAAATTAAAAAGAATAGTTTGTGAATGGATCCTTATAATAAACAAACAAAGCAGAACAATTGCTTTCTATGATATCGACTTTCATGTCCCGTTTAAATATTACTACCACTTGGGATCAACCAAATACTTTCAACTCTATAAAGTTTCCATTATTTCATTTAGCCAGAGAAATCTGCCAGCTAATATTTTACTAAGCCTGAAAAAAGTTTAACTAGCCCTTTCCGTATCTATCAAGTTCAAAGAGATGGTATAGTTCAAGTATCAAGACTCTATAAAGTTTAGTCCTAGAAACAGAGATTATATTTCCAATATTTATTAAAAATATTTTCTTTGTCCATTGGCTGGCTTGTTTTAGCCCATGAGCATATGTTTTTATCGCATGGTAGGCTGAATTCGTATGCTCTGTCTAGATGACTCTAGCATCTTTCTGTTCCTAAAGATCACTTAAGATGAAAGGCATTAAAAGAAGGTAGACTCGAGGTATCTAGGCATCTGTTTAATACAGCCCCTCTCCATAATGCTCATTTCTGGTGCTGGGCATCAAAGAAAAAAAAAAGAAAAGTCGGCACTGTTCTCTTAAAAATACGTCAAGGGCCCCCAACTCTTTAACAACACAGGAAATGTCAAATATTATATGGATATAAATAACTCAGTAAAACAGGGTTACAAGAACATCTGGCTTTGCACAGTTCCGCGCACTCGGCTGGCGCAGAGATATTTCAGTAATACTATCCAGTCTTTGGGTTGTGTGAGACTATGGGGCACAGAAGGGAATTTGAGTGTCGAGTGAAAAATGTGCTTGTAAAAAGGTCTGAGTTGTTATCTGTCTAATCCGTCCTAATCTGTTCAGTCATTTGCTCTGGGGGCTCTTAAGAGTGGAACACTGACCCCCTCTGGAAGTCAGACTCTTAGACGGATATCCCTCGGGACCCCAGGGTTAGGGACAGAGGGCAGAAGGTTAACGACCCTCCAGGAGCAAGCTGCTCCAATGATAACTCGAAAGATCATTTTTAAAAGGGACATCTCAATTTTCCAAGGAGCTGGCAGTTTACTTCGATTCTAATATCATGGTGGCACTTGGCTGGGAGAATGGCAACACACATCCCTTTGTTCTTGCCAGTCTTGCCTCATCCTTTCGGCTCCATTCCTGGTTCCCCTCTTCTCTTTATCACTTTGCATTTCTTCACTGGAGACTTTCACTTATGAAGATCTGACTTCTTTGGTCTTTGGGCAAGCCACCATTTGGGGAAGGCAGTTTGTGCAACTGACACTATTTTGTGTTCATTTCATGCATACACACTTTAAAAGGAAAGTAAAACCTCCCAAACAAAAATACACATATACAAAACTTCACACAAGGCACTTGAGGTTTATGGTTTTCTTCTACGTCTAAATTACAATGTTCAGCATTATTAAGAATAATAAACAGCAGCATCATCCATGTTGAAGCAAGGCAAGCAAAATATTGAGCTCATTCCCAAATCACATCACTTATTTACTCTTTGAATATTAGTAACTATTGTGTGCCAAGCACCGTGGTGGGTAAAATCTCAAGGCCTGACCTTGCTTAGGGAGCTTACAGTCCCGGGGAGGAGGCCGCTCATGGAAATAGTTACAATGTAATGCATAGCCTGGCCATGCAATATGGTACCAGAGGATACAATAAGGCACAATGCACTCCAAAATAAAGTGAACAATTGAAAGAAAATAGATACCAGATAAAAACAACTTGCTTAAACACCTCCTGCCAACCCTCGGAATATCTAGTTACATTTACATTTTTCTGTCCCTTCAACAGTTTTTCTGGAAGTCATTTGATCCTTGGCTAAAACCAAGTCGAGGTAGGGAGCACGGAACTCAAGAGCTGAATGGCCCAGCTCCCCAGCACTACAGCAGGAAGTGGGGATGAAAATGATTTCCTTCTGAAGCAGGTGGGAAAACTGTGTGTGCTGAAAGAAATCCCTTTATTGGTGTGTGGCAGGGAAGTGCATGTGATAATCTGGTTTTTGCAGATTTGAAGACCCTATAGTGCTTTCCTTGTGTGTGCTTTCTTCAATTCATTCATTAATCGATTAATTCAACTATTGTGCATCTCCATTATGAGATGAACTCCCCACCTCTGTGTGTGTGTGTGTGATTGGCATATGCTAAGCACGCACTCTGCTCTACCACTGAGCTGCACCCTCAGCAAAAACTGCTATTGTACATATCAAGGTCTGTGGTAGATGTCCATTCTAGCTTCCAAGGATCTCAGTAAGGTGGGGGAAGCCATCCAAAGGGTTAAAACATAACATGGTAACTGTTAGGAGATCTGTGCTGGAGTTTAGAATTAAAAAACCCAAGGTAAATGGATAGGAATTCAGATGGGTCAGAGTAATTCTCACACTAGATATTTAGATTTTTCTTTTTTTTTTCAATTTTTTATTTAGTTTCTTATATGGCTTTCATTACTTGGACACTTCATTGTATATGTGGTGCTGGGGTTTGAACACGCGTACTCACACATGTTAGGCAAGCGCTCTAACCACTGAGACACTGCTCCAGCCCCAAGATATTCAGATTTTCAATGGCATTTTTCAACCAAACTTACCCTGATTGGCCACATACCTTGTATACATTAATGGTACCATTTCCTTCTTTCCTTTCCATTGTGTTCTGCATAGACTTCACATGAAAGGAATGACCAATTAGTCTGAATGAAGGACTCTGCCCAGGCCATGTGATTATTTCCCCAGCCCCTTGAGAAAGTTTCTAAAATTTGTGTCTTGGCTGGATCCCAGCCCAGCCCCAGGCAAATGCCCTGTTGAACGTCACCTGCCAACCTGCTCTTCTGCTGGTTTCTTGAACTCACTCTTGTCTTTCTCTTCCCATTCCGTTCCGGGGATTTGACAGAACAAACTGCGCCCAAACACCATTGAGATTGTGACACAGGCCAGTGCACTTCAGGAAATTCAAACTGACAGAATCTCCTGCCTTCTGCTATTGCAAAAGTGGCTTAGTGGAGCAAGACGCCAGCTCAGAGCCATGGGCTGCAGCTCAAGGTCCCTGACCCTCTCTGCAGAGGTGGGAGTGCCTGGAGGCTGAAGGCTTTGGCAGGGCTGAGGTAAACACTCAGGTTGAGGTATTTTTCATCTGTTTAACCAGATCTCATTATATTGTCAAACAAGGCTGCGTTGCTCACAAGAAACAGTCATGGTACTCCTGTCGAGAGTTGGGGTGAGAGGTAAGAATGTGTTGTTTTTCCCGCTGAAGTAAATATCCTTAATGCTGGGATGCAAGGCCAAGTTTTCATTGAGACAGAAGCAGGAGGCTTTGAAGAAAGTCCACTGGCATTTGCTATAGCCCTGCCCTGCCATGCCTGTAATAGGGGGAAAAGAGGCATTTAGAACAACATCTCCCACATCCTGTGCAGAGGACTCCTACACAGCTTTATTCCCAGCCCTGTACTCTGTCATTTCTCTTGACTATGGGAAAATGCCACTTTATTGTCTTTCATTTCTTTTTTCTTTCTTTTTTTATGGGATTGAACCCTGGATACTCTACCACTTTGCCCCATCCCCAGCACTTTTTCTTTTGAGACAGGGTCTCGCTACGTAGCTGCAGCTGGTCTCCAACTTGTCTTCCTCCTGCCTCAGCTTCTGGAATATTTGGGCGTGTGCCACCATGCCTGGCTGTAGTTTCCAAAATAACTTTTCTCATCTCTTGTTGGTTGAGTTGAGTCTGACGTCTTGAGGAAACTCGAAAGCTAGGCAAACTACCATGCTATCCAGCCATGAGTTGGAATTGCATAGGAATGGTGGTGAGCTTTGTAAAAATCCTTATAGACAGTCCTATAAAAGATTCTTGCTGTAAGATAATATCTGCATTTTAGGAAATCCAAAGCAAATGTTTGGTCAATGAATGCTTTTTTTTTCTTAAAACTATCCTAATCTTATTTTACATTTTTAAAGTGCATTTCCACATATTGTTTTAATTTTAAAACTCTATGGTAAAGCTTTAATTTAAAAAAAGTTATTTGTTTTTTCAAAAAATATTTTATTGAGTTACTGCTTTGGTGTCCTCACGATGCTCCTTTTCCCCATTTGTTATGACTATTCCACATCTCCTCTGCTCCCCTTCAGAATTCAGCACTCCCACTTGGGTGACCTCATGTCCTACTGGACTAAGAAAACAAAAGTCAACACGGAGAAGTGCCTTTCACTTCCCACCACAAATTGGCAAAGCCATCTTCTATGTCTCCATATCGCCCTTCTTCCTTCCTATGATGGTGGAGCAAGGGTTAGCAACTTTACAGAGAAAAGTGGGTGTAGAATGATGGGGAGACTGTCTCCTACGAGGTCAAAGGCAGTGCCAAAATTTAAACTCAGCTCTCTTGATCTTTTATCCCAATGCCATTTTCATTGCATCATGGTGCCTTTCAGTTTTTCAGCTGTGTAAGAAATATTTTATTTAAAAAGTTAATAGCAGACCTATCTCTGCTCCTTGTACCCATTCCCACCGCCTGGAGCTATGTGGTGATCCATATAATTCTAGGGAAGCTGATTGCATTTTTAGCTCTCACTGTGAGGGAATGACCTAGCAGCATTGTCCAGCTGCAGTGATTGGTTTAGAAGTGGGCCTGTGTCATAAGCTGGCCCAATCAGAGTGGAAATAGATTTTTTTTAAAGATCTTTTTGTCTATCTGTATGGTACAGTGTAAGGATGGGAAGTTTGGAACTATGGCAGCCACTTTGCCATTATGAGATTTTCAGGAAACAAAAGCAGTTTAAATCATAATAGCCTTCTTGGTGATATTAGCCTTATAGTCATTTAAGCCACTTTGAATTTGATTTTCTGTATCCTGTGACAGAAAAATAATAACTAATATAACATTTTTTCTGAATGAAAGATTAATGCATTTTCTTATAAATAACAGAAAAATTTGAAAAACAGAAAAAAATGAAAATCATTCATAATTCTACTACCCAGAATAATTATTGTTAAAAATTTTGAGGTTCATATTCCATTTTTCTTGAGGAAACGATAGAAATTAAGATTTGTTTCATCAAAGCTTTTACTTTATTTTTTACTGAATATTTATTATATGAAACTGCACATGTCCTTTGTAATTATTGAAAATGCCTTTTAAAATGACATCATGTTTTAACCATTTAATATATTTATTTTCAAAGCTATGATTCAACTTAACATTCAATTTTATGTTTCATGCATTCCTTTATAATTTCATTTTTTTCTCCCATGTGCCATATAAAATAGTTGTTAAGTTTAGTTATTAAATGTTTATTGGGCTGGAAGAGGTGGCACACACCTGTAATTCCAGCAGTTCAGAAGGCTAAGGCAGGAGGATTGCAAGTTCAAAGTCAGTCTAAGCAACTTAGTGAGGCCCTGAGTAATTTAGAGAAGAGACACTGTCTTAAAATAAAAAGTAAAAAAAAGAGGGCTGGGGATGTGGCTTAGTGGTTAAGCACTCCTGGGTTCAATCCTAGGTATAAAAACAAAGCAAAACAAGATTTATTGAGCACTTGCTACATACAGCTGATAGGGTTTAGGAATGATGGGTTCCTGCCCTCACGGGACTTATGATCCAGAAAGGAGAGGTTTTGTTATGAAGGTATTATTACAAAAATGATGTTTATTTCAAAGGACAGAAACCATGCATAGGGTTAGGATGGTGCAGAAGTGCATCCCTGCCTGTGGGTAGATTGGGCGGGATGGTGTAAGGTGAACTAGGCTTCAGTGAAATAGGCAAGGAAGCAAAGTTAGCTGGGGCCTGGGAGAGGGCGGGGGATGGGGAACCCTTCTCTGCAGAGGGAAAGGAATGGGGAAGGCCCTGTGGATCAAGAGGTAGCTCTGCACATCTGAGGACCTGCAAGCTCAAGGTGGTTTTGGAAAGCAGAGACGGAGGGAAATAGTGGTGAGGCTGGAGAGCAGTCAGAACCAGAACAGGAGGGACTTTAGAGGCCACACTAAGAACTTTGGGAACTTGAGAAAAATGAGAGGGCATCAAAGAGCTTTGGTTTAGGTGTGGGTGGGCAGAAAGCACAGGTCTGGTTTGCCAAGTGCACTTGAGAGGAGGCTGGTGGGAGGGTGTGGGTCTGCAGCAGCCAGGCTTGGGGTTGGTGGTAGTGGAGGGGAAGGAGGTGTTGAGGTCGTGCTGTGAAGGGCTTGCGGAGAGTGTAAATAAGAGACACCTTGTGGGCCTCTGTGCCTGTGGATGCACAGTGGTGCATTGAGGGTGGGGATCAGGAATACAGGGTGGACTCCACGAGCCCCAGGTGTCAGGAGATGTCACAAGGACATGGAATATGTGGCCTGGAGTTCACAGAAAAGGTCTGAGCTGGAGTAACACATTTGGAAATCATCCAAGACCAGACAAAATTGAAGCATGAAGGAGATGGCCCTTCATGAAGAAGTCTAAGAATGAGATTCCCGTTCACAAGAGGGCCTAAGCCCTGGTCTTCAGGAGAAGCAGCTTTCAAGCAGGAAAGGGAGGTGACTCTCCTAAGGATACTGTGGAGGAGGAACAGAGAAGAGAAAAAGCCAAACAGTGCTGTTGTAGCATCCAGAGTGTGTCAAGCCACAAAAGGTCATGATAAATATGTGGCGACACTGGGGTCAACCAAGGTGAGGCTAAATGTCTGTTGGCTTCTGTGGCACATACATCTGCAGTTTAGCCAGAATTATCTCAGAAACATGATGGGGCAGAAACTCAATTGTTGTGGTTTAAGGAGGGGGTTAGGAGAAAGGGATTGGGGACAGGTTTCATGAAAAGCTTCTAAGAATTTTGCTGAGAAAGGGATCAGAGAGTTAGGGCTAACGGTGGCTCTCAATTTTGTGCACAGAACTAGGTGAGATGCCTTGAAAAAAATCCCCAAGCCAAGGCCATTCTCCAGACTAATGAGATCTCTCAGAGTTGGACTCCAGCTCAGAGTTAGTTTATAAAGCTCCCAGGTGATTCCAATATGTAACCAAGACTGACAATCACGAAGTTAGAAGGAGATGTGGGGTTGAAAATGTATGTAAATACAGTCGTCTCTCAGCATCTTGTGGGGATTGGTTCTTGTGGATTTGCATATGACCTATACAATCCTCCTGTAGACTGTAAATCATCTCTAGATTACTTATAGTGCCTAATGTGATGTAAACGCTGTGTAAATAGGTGTTATATTGACTGCATGGGGAATAATGACGAGGAAAAAAGGTCTGCACATGTTCAGTACAGATGAGATATTTTTCAGAATATTTTCATTCTCTGATTGATTGGATCTGCAGATGTGGAAGCCAAGGATGCAGAGGGCTGGCTGTATATTTTAAGAACTGGAAAGGTTTAAATAAGCTTAATTGTTGTCGGGAGGGATAGAGATGAAAGGGAAGAGAAGGAATAGTAGATTTGGTGAAGTTCTGAGAAGACAGAATTCAAAGCTTTAGTTAGAGGCTTCAGAGAGGAGTGGCTTGGAAGGAAACCATTTTTCCTTTAACTTCACTGTTGGTAATCTTGACATTTTAAACTTTTTTATTTAAATCTACATTTCCTTAATTACCCAGAATGAAGAGTGAAGTTGCTACTTAAAGCATTTCCTATAGAAGTTAATGCATTTAAACCATTTTATTTTGTCATTGTCTTTTCCCGCTAGTCAGTTTTGAGTCCAGATGATGGTTGCAAAATATTTATTTTTTTACACTCTGGACTATCTCTTAAAAACCACTTCTGACATTTGCAGTTAACTTTGGAACCATGGCTTACAACAGTTATTTAGGTGTGATTTTGTATGGGATTCCTTTAAATGCTGCCTTCCAGAATGATGTCACCATGTCCCCCCACCCCTGGGTTGTAAAATTCTTCCATCATTTGGTGTGAATGTTCGAAAAAGTTTTGTGATGTTCTATTTTATGAACTCTTGCACAGTTGAGAACCCTTATTTATTTCTTCAGAAATGAAAGACAGTGAGGATGAACATGTAATACCTTTACTTTAATGTTCTCTATAAATCCAACCTACCGCAGGTGTCGTTACCTTCCTATCTCAGACCTGGAGGGAGTTCTCTGTTATCCTTATGCTCACAATGTATTTCCAAAATGTGGCTTTTTGTTTCTGATTGTATCTGGGCATGGTGAAATTTTTGGTCTCCAGGACATTTTTTTCCCTCCTCAAAAAAGTATTCTTTGTCTGGGTACAGTGGTGTACCCCTCTATTCCCAGCGGCTTGGGAGGCTCAGGCAGGAGGACTCCAAGTTCAAAACAAGCCTCAGCAACTTAGTGAGGGCCTAACCAACTTAGTGAAACCCTGCCTTAAAAATTAATATTAAACAAATAAATTAAAATGATTGGTTATATAGTTCAATGGTAAAGTACCCCTGGATTCAATCCCTAGTACCAAAAAACAAACAACCCCCCCACAACAACAACAACAACAAAAAAAACCCAAAAAACAAAATCAACAAAAGTGTTCTTCAGTTAGACTCATGACTTTGTTTTCAGTAGCATCATGCTTAGATAAGACCTTCATTCTTAATCCTCTAGGTCTAACATCTTTTTCTGTTTTCACTGGAACCCTTGTTATTTTGAAAGAGATTTTAAAATTCATTCTCTAATTACAGATTGGTTTCTCTCCACTTTCAATTCTACCTTTTCCTGCTGTCCATGTAATTCTGCTTGTAATCTTCCATTATTTTGCTCATCTTCTTTTCATCTTCTTGTATTTTCTCTCTCTGCAGCTACTCTTTCCTCCCTCCCTCCCTCCTTCCCTTCTTCCCCTCCACCCTTCCTTCTCTACACTATAGCATATCTCATTCTCTCCCTAGGCTTTTTGTGACAATTTCAAGAAGAGTGCATCTTCTGGCATTCTATTGTATTTGCCATTTAAGAGCTCTGATATTTCCCAGAAACTTTCAGATGAGGTGCCATTTCTTTCATTCTGTAACTTTCCCCAGCAGATTTGTGACTAACTAAATGGCATGTTGGTCAATGTACACCGTATGTGGATTGCCTGTGTGTACTCGGCTTCCTTGGGCATGGGAGGAATCCCCTTTTCATTAATTAGATTCATGTACATTCAGGGCTGAGCTAAATTCCCAGTGCCCAGTGATTCTTCATCTAGCTTGCTCTGCTGGCCTGCTTTGTCTTTGATGCTTACTCCTCCTGGGAGGCAGTGCACTCTTCCATCCAGTTTCATTCTTGGATTTGCTCATGGCATTCCTGGGCATGGAACTGCCTGAGGACAGCTGACCAGCCTTGCACCCATGTAGCAGAGGAGAGGGGAGCTGAGAGCAGGCTTCCTCCGTTCTCCATGTCCTTGCCTGCTTCTGTCATTCAGACTCCCTCAGATTAATGGAGTGGGAAGTCTTTTCACATTTTGTCAATGCTCTCACATTTTTGGCAGTATAGATTTTTATCTTTTCCTATTTTAACAAGAATGTTAATAAATGGTAGGCATGTCTTAAATGAAGAGCTAAAATTGAAGCCAGATACCGTTTCTGCTTTTATTTTAATGTTTGAGTAAATCTTCATTACAGTGAAAGCTTTTGGCAAAGGTGAGGAAATGGTAAGAGTCATCCTACTGAGTTTTTTTTTTTCCCCCAGTACTGGGGATTGAACCCAGAGCCTCCTGCATGGTAGCAAGTACCCTGCCACTGAGCTATATCCCCAGCCCAGGAGAGAGAGCCATTCTACTGATCTGCACCAGGTGGTGTTTGGATGGACCTCAATCCCTGCCTATGGAGTGGACATTTGTTTTCACAGCACTCAGAAGGGCTCTTCTAATTCTGGACTCTCGCCCGTCCTTAGGCTGCATAGATCTCTCTTTTTGGGAGGGGAATCCACATCTCCTAGAACTGTCCCATTATTTCTAGTAGGGTGTTTAAAATTGCTTAAGAATTAGTGCTGTAAAGTCTATGTGAAATTGTGGCATAATAAGAAATAAATATTTGACCTTTATCCCTGGTTCCTGGCAGCGGTGAAAGGAGCACACTTTGTTTTTCATAATAAGTTGCTTTTTTTTTTTCATTCATACCTGAGTTTATGCTCATGAGGTGATTCTTGACAGTGTGATTAAAGGTTGGAATTTTCAGCCCCACTTCCTGACAACTGAGGAGGGAAGGGGGCTGGTTATGAAATTCAGTTGCCAATGATCAATGATTTAGTCAATCATACCAACAAGTGAAGTCTCCAAACCCTGGAGTAGGATCAGCTCCTCCAAGCTGTGGGCTCAGTCCCATAAGAGAATAGTACGGAGACTAGCCTGGGTCCAGGCTGCCCACACTCTGGCCAACTGCAAAACTCAGGGGTTCCTGGGATTTGATAGTAAGAATGATTCGTAGAACTTGGGGAAGGTTATTTATTGTTACCTATAATTATAAAGAAGATTTTAAAGGATGCAAATGAACATCCAGATCAAGAGTTACAAAGAATGAAGGTCTGTACAGACCCTGAGCAGTGGGATTTGGTGCACTTCCAGATTGGTAAACAAGAACACATCCATGTGCTGGGAGTGTGACACCTCCAACATCAGAGCCGGAAGCTCCTGTGCTCAGAATCCTTTCTGGACCTTCACTCTTTGTACCTCTTCAACTGGATGTTCATTTGCATCCTTTAAAATTTCCTTTTACAGGTACCAATAAACAACTTTCCCCCCAACTTCTACAAATTATTCTTAGAAGCTATTAAACCCCGGGAACCCCTGATTTTTCACAGTTGGCCAAAGTGTGGGAGGCCTGACTCAGGCTGGTCTCTGCACTGTTCTCTTGTGGGAATGAGCCCACAGCTTGGAGGAGGAGCTGATCCTACTGCAGGAAGGTCATGTGAAAGTTGAGTTGAATTATGAGAAACTCATCAGTACTTAGAGAATTGGAGAATTATTTATGTGGAAGAGACCCACATATGTGGTGTCAAAAGTGTTTGCAAAAATTTTTTGCTTGATTTTGTCTGGTTAGGTGGGAGGAAGTTAGAGGAGAGTCCCCCAGCATACTGAGACTTTTGGTTGTGTTTGAACAGGTGGTGTTGACCAGAAATCACACAGATTTAGCTGGCTCTCTGATAGAAATACCTGTGGGTCAATAGAAAGGAAGAGATTGGAGGACTTTTAGATTATTTACCAACATCTTGGTGTACATTTGGAAGTCAGACGTTATTCCATTTGTTTAATAATAGTAAAAGGTTATTAAGTACCTACTGTATGTCAGGCACTGAAATAGGTACTGGAGTTACAAAAGTGAATGAGACATTCTCTGTATGCAGCCCAACATTTATTGGTGAAGACTGTCAAATACTAGAAAATTGCACATGCTTGGAATTGAAATTGAGGTAAGTTCAAGGCACCATGATAGAGTGAAAGATGGGGAATATTATACCAATCTCAATGCCTCAAGGAAAACTTCCTAAAGGAAAAACTTGAACAACAATAGGGACATGTAACCAAGAGTCAATATTCAAAGAAAGTCTAGCATAGAAAAATACTTTCCTGAAGTGGAAAAAAGACCAAAGTCCACAGACTCAGAGGGGACACCAGAATCTGATCAAATTGAACTTTTGGAATTAACCTTACAAGGGAAATCAAAGATCTCTACAACAAAATTTATTGTTTATTGAAGAATGAAATCCAAGATAACCTAAGAAGATGGAATGATGTCCCATGCTCTTGGTTAGGCAGAATTAATATAATAATGGCCACTCTACCAAAAGCTCTAAATAGTTTTAATGCAATCCCTGTTAATATATCTATGTCACTCTTTACAGACATAGAAAAAGCAATTCTCAAATTCATTTGGAACAATAAGAAACCTAGAATTGCCAAAACATTACTAAGCAAGAAGATGAAACAGGTGGTTTTGCCATACCAGTTCTAAAACTATACTATACAGCTGTAGTAACAAAGACAGCATGGTACTGGTATCAAGATAGGAAAGAAGACCAATGGAAAAGAATTGAAGACCCAGAAACAAACCCTCAAATCTTTAAACATCTGATCTTTGACAAAGGGGGACAAAATATTACATGGAGGAGAGACAGCCTTTTCAACAAATGATGCTGGACAAACTGGATAGCCACTTGCATAAAGTTGAAATTAGACCCATATCTTTCTCCTTGCACAAGAATCAAATAAAAATGGATCAAGGAGCTAGGAATTAAACCAGCTGCCTTGCAACCGATGGAAGACAAATTAGGTCCAACACTTCAGCATGTGGGAGTAGGCAAAGACTTTCTCAACATGTCTCCTAAAGTGAAGGAAGTAAAGTAAAAAATCAGTGATTGGGATGCCTTAAAGCTAAAAAGCTTTTGCACTGCCAAGGAAATAATCAAAAATGATCAAAAGGTTTCCTACATAATTGGAGAGAATTATGGGCTGTGATTCCTCTGACAGGGGTCTCATATCCAGAATCTTCAAAATCCTCAAAACTCTCAACTACAAAAACACAAACAACCCAATCAATAAATGGTCCACAGAGCTAAATAGAAACTTTTCAACAGAGGACATTGATCAAGCCAATGAATACATGAGAAAGTGCTCTAAATCACTAGTAATCAGAGAAATGCAAATGAAAACTACATTAAGATATCATCTCACACCGGTCAGATTGGCAAAAATGAAGAAACTAGACAATAATAGATGATGGAGGGGATGTGGAGAGATAGGCACACTAACACACTGTTGGTGGAACTGCTGATTGGTACGGCCCTTCAGGAAAGCAGTGTGGAGAATCCTCAAAAAAACTAGGGATGAGCCCACCATATGATCCTGCTGTTCCTCTCCTGTGTATTTTTCCAGGGGATTTAGAATCAGCACATTACAGTGACACAGCAATATCTATGTTCATAGCAGCTCAATTTGCAATAGGTAAATAATGGAAACAACCCACATGTCCCTCACTGGATGGATGGATCCCAAAACTGTGGTACATATATATCATGGAGTTTTACTCAGCAATTAGAAACAATGATATTGCAGCCTTTGAAGGTAAATAGATGGCTATGGAAGAAATTATGTTGAGTGAAATCGGCAAAACCCAGAGAACTAAGGGTCGAAAGTCTTCACTCATCTATGGAGGCTGGAGCTAGACCCTGGCCATGGAGAAAGAAGACCTATTATCATGTGTTAAATCCGGATAAGGTGTAATGTCATACAACTTAAGGCATTCATAGAGATGTATTGGGAAAGGGGGGAGGGATAAAGGTGGGTAATTGGAGGGGCTCTTGGGGGTAAATCTAATTTTCAGAATTTATATATATATATATATATATATATATATATATATATATATAATTTCTTTTGAAGCTTGTTTGATTGTTCAACAAATAAATTTCTGGAGAAAAAAGTATGTGTAGTGAGTGCTGAACAGCTCAGGTTCTGGGGTAGACTCTTTCGACTTGAAGCTCTCATTACTGTACAAACATCATGAGATGTTTGAATTTAAACCATGGACTCAATCTCTTTAGTTTTTTCATCTGTAAAGTGGAAATGATAACATTTACCCCAAAATGTTGATGTGAAGTTTTAATGAATTAAGAAAACATAAAAAATGGTTCCATAGTGTCCATCACCCAGTAATTGTTTAATAATTACTGGATGACAGTAGGTTGTACAGATCACTTTGTGAGTGAAAAGGAGTAGGGAGAAGGAAAATGTTTTAAATGTCTCATCTTATTGGTAAATGGAAAAATGTCAGGAAAAGAACATCTTGGCAGTGGAAAGAGTTGGTATTTAATTCTCGGGCAATGAAAACAGAAAATTATGCATCAGAATAAGGAACATGGAAAAGAAAGATGACTCTTAGGAAATGAAATTCCAGTAGAATTCTGAATTATTTTGAAGGGAAATGCAGTGAATAGCTACTTGATCAAATAATTTAAAAAAGGAAAAAATTAAAGCAGCAAAGTAAAATCAGCAATAAAATGGAGCAGTCACGTAGTGCAGCAAAGTCACAGCACCAGTGAGTCCGAGATGCACGTTCCCTCCATTAAGTGCTTAGAGCATGACGTTAGGTGAGTTAGCTTCTTCCTCTACCTCTTCTTTCTCATCCTCCTCATCCTGCTCTTCCTCCCTCTCCCTGCAATAAACCTAAATGGACTGAATTATTGTATTAAAAAATAAAGACTCTCAAACTGGAATTTCAAAAACAATTCAGTCATATGAAGATCTTAGAAAAACACTTGCAGGGAAAAGGATTAGCTTAAAGGAATGAAGAATCATTATAGCAGGTAAATGCTAACAAAAGAAAGTAAAAATGGTAAAATTAATCTTTTAGAAGTTTAACTTGAAAGCCAGGGAAGAAGATAAAAGAAAAATAATTATGTGAAACTGGAAAACATATTTTATGAGCACAAATAAGATATGAATGAGTTTATATTAAACCAAAACACCAAAATATTAGAGAAAACTATAGTGTGTTTCTAGACAGAAATTGCAATATTGCATAGGCAAAAGCAAGTAGAATTACAGATGAATTGAATGATATAATCAATAAATGCAACTTAATTTTATTTACATATTTAAATGTATTAGGTTTATATATAAAATTATGAGATTCAATTATATGCATTTTTCATATACTTTGATTAAGAAATACATATTTTTCCATGTCAAAGGAACATTTATAAAAATATATCTTATACTCAAAAGGCTTGACAAATTATGAAGGTAATTTTTTTATCTTTACAGATTATATACAGATAATAATTTAAGTGACAATAAATAAGTCCAGAATAATTTCTTATTGAGAAATTAATGCTCTGAGATTAACCCTGCATCCCAGGCTTGGGTTAAACATAGTCAAGCTCATGTACTGGACTCACCAAAGCTGAAGCAACACATAAACTAGGGAACCATAGATGATATGTACAGGGGAAAGAGGGGAGGGAAGAGATAGGAGGGAGGGGAGGGGAAGAGATGATAGTGAGGATCTACAGGGGGAAACAATAATGTAGCTTACTCTTTACTCACTGGAGAAGCCAAATAATACTTATGCAATTATTTAATTCTGGAAAATGCACAATCTTTTTTTTTTATTGGTTCAACATAGTCTTGCATATTGGAGGGAATCATTGTTACATATTCATGCATATATAGGTATTATCAAAGTAAGTTAAGCCCGATTCTTGTCCAGGGTCTCCCCATCCCTTTTCACATTCCCTGATCTCATGTCTCCTTTGTAATTCCCCCATGTTATAGATAGAAATGAGCATATACATGTATAATAATTATTGAAATTTCAGGTTTATATGCCTGCCTGAATATAGTTTAGCTTCTCACGGGAGTTGAGTGTACCCAACCATATAGGTAGCCCCCCTTTCCCTCCCTTCTTTCCCTTCCTCCTTCCCTCCCCTTTATAGCTATGGTTCCTCCAGCTTATGTGATAATTCAACTTTGGTGGATTTATCAATTAAACTTAGCTAACTTTCATCCTATCTTAGGTTTTACTCTAGCTTCCACATGTGAAAGAAAACATTTGGCCCTTAAGTCTCTGTGTTTGGAATGTTTCACTCGGCATGATTTTTTTCCATTTCCATTCATTCAGCTGCAAAAGCCATGATTTCATTCTTTCTTTCTTGGTTTTTTTTTTTTTTTTTTAAGAGAGAAGAACAGAGAGAGAGAGAGAGAGAGAGAGAGAGACAGACAGACAGACAGAATCAATTTTTAAGTTTTTCACATGGCTTTCTTTGCCCTGACACTTAGTTGTGTACATGGGTGCTGGGGTTTGAACTGTGTATTCATGCATGCCGGGCAAGCACCGTAACTGCCGAGCCACCACTCTAGCCTGATTTCATTCTTTCTAATAGAGCAGAACCATTGTGTGTGTATGTATGTGTGCATATATATACATGAACACACAGGCATCTGGGTTGATTCCACAGTTTAGCTATTGTAAATTGAAGTGCTATAAACATTGATGTAGCTGTGTCTCTGTAATATGTTGATTCTACTTTTTCTTAGAAAATACCCAGGAATGGGATAGCTGGGTTGTACGGTAGTTCTATCCCTAATTTCTTGAGGAGTCTCCACATTACTTTCCAGAGTGACTGTCCCAGTTTGCAGTCCTATGAGAAGTGTGTTATTGTTCCTTTCTCCCCACAACCCCTCCACCATCTGTTATTGTTTGTACTCTTCATTTTTGTTATTCTGATTGGAGTGAGATGGAATCTCAGTGCAATATTTTTAAGAGAGAAAGAGAAAGAAAGAAAAAATTTCATTTAGTTTTTAATGTGGCCTTTGTTGCGCTGACATTTCATTGTATATGTGGTGCTAGGGTTCAAACCTGCATCCTCACATGTGCCATGCAAGCGCTGTAACTGCTGAGCCACCACTACAGCCCCAGTGCAGTTTCGATTTGCATTTCTCTGATTGCTAGTGATATAAAACACTTTCTCATATATATATATTTTGGCTTTTTGAACTTCCTCTGTTGAGATGTTTCTGTTTAGTTCCATAGCCCATTCATTGATTGGATTGTTTGTGATTTTGGTGTTAAGTTTTTTAGTTCTTTGTATATTCTGGACATGTGTCCCCTGCTGGAGGCATAGCAGGTAATGATTCTCTTGACACTCTTGACCAATTCTTTAGCTGTGGAGAAGCTTTTCAATTTAATGGTATCCCAGTTATTGACTCTTGGCTTCAATTCTTATACTATGGGAGTCTTGTTAAAGAAGAAGGTGCTTACACTGATATGGTGGAGTGTTGATCCTGTTTTTTCTTCTAATAATTGTACAGTTTTTGGTTTAATTCCTAATTCTTTGATCCATTTTGATTTGATTTTTGTGCAGGGTGAGAGATAAGGATCTAATCCAGTTGTCTGCATATGGCTGTCCTATTCATCCAGCACCATTGTTGCATTTGTTGGACAGGCTGTCTTTCCTCCACATTATATTTTTGCCCCCTTTGTCAAATATCAGATGGTTAAAGACTTGTGGTTTTGTCTCAGTGTCTTCTATTCTGTTTCGTTAGTCTTCATATCTGTTTTTTTTTTTAAGAGAGAGGGATAGTCAGAGAAAGACAGAGAGAAAGAGAGAATCAATTTTATTTTGTTTTTCTCATGGCTTTCATTGCTCCGAGACTTCATTGTGTACACGGTGCTTGAACTCACGTACTTGAGCATGCCAGGCAAGTGCTGTAACCACTGAGCCATGGCTCCAGCCCCTTCATGTCAGTTCTGATATAATACCACCCTGTTTTTGTTACTACAACCCAATATTATAATTTCAGGTCAGGTATTGCAACACTTCCATCTTCTTCTCCTCCTTCTTTCTCTCCTCCTCCTCCTCCTCTGCCTCCTCCTCCTCCTCCTCCTTTTTTTGTGGTTAGTAATACTTTGACTATTCTGGGTTTCTTGTTGTTCCAAATGAATTTGAGAATTTATTTTTCTGTATCCATGAAGAATGTCATTGATATCTTGATGGGGATTGCACTCAATCTGCACAGAGCTTTTGACAGAATGGCCATTTTAAATATATTGATTCTGCTTAACCAAGAACATGGAATGTTTTTCCATCTTTTCTGGTATTCTTCAATTTCTTTTTTCAATGTTCAATAGTTTTCACTGTAGAGGTCTTTTATTTCCTTTGTTAGATTAATGCCCAGGTATTTTATTCTTTTTGAAATTATTGTGAATGTGATGGATTTCCTGATTTCTTCTGCAGCTGAATTGCTGCTGGAGTACAGAAAAGCTATTGATTTATGGGTGTTGATCTTATATCCTGCCACTTTGCTAAGTTCATTTATAAGCTGTAGAAGTCTTCTGATAGAGTTTTTGCATCTTCTAGGTATAGGATCTTATCATTGGCAAATAGAGATAGTTTAACTTCCTCTTTTCCTACTCGAATTTCTTTGATTTCCTTCTCTTGTCTGATAGTTCTGGCAAGGGATTCAAGGTCTATATAGAATAAGAGTGGTGAGAATGGGCAGCCTTGTCTTGTACCCAAATTTAGTGGGAATGGTTTCAGTCTTTCTCTTTTAAGCATAATGTTGGCTCTGGGTTTGTCATAAATGGCCCTTATAAAATTAAGGTATGCTCCTTTGATCCCTATCTTCTCCAGAGTTTTGAATATAAATGGGTGCTGGATATTATCGAAGTCTTTTTCTGCATCAATTGAGATGATCTTATGTTTTTTGTCTTTAATTCTGTTTAAGTGGTGAATCACTTTTTTTGATTTGCAATTGTTGAACCAGCCTTGCATCTCTGGAATGAAATCACTTGATTGTGATGTATTATCTTTTTGATGTGTTTTTGGATGCAGTTTGCTAGAATTTTATTAAAGATTTTTGTGTCTATGTTCATCAGGGAACATAGACACAGTTTTATTTTCTTAATGTGTCTTTGTTCTGTTTTGGTATCAGGATTATGGTTGTGTCATAAAAAAGTGTTTGGGAGGGTTCCATACCTTTTAATTTCATGGAATAGCTTAATAAAGAGAGATGCTAACTCTTCTATAAAGGTCTGGTAGAACTCTGCTGAGAATCCATCAGGTCCTGGGCTTTCCTTTTTGGAATGCCTTTGATTGCTGTTTCAATTTCACTACCTGAGATTGGTTTCCTGTGTTAATTTGGGAGTGTTGTATGTGGCTTGGTGTTTGTCCATGTCTCCCAGATTATCAAACTTGGACAAGTATAGCTTTTCAGATTAGGTTCTGATAACTCTCTGGATTTTGGATGAATCAGTGGTGATGTCTTCCTTTTCGTTTCTGATTTTGTTGGTTTGCTTCGATTCATTTCTTTTTTAAAAATATTTTTATTGAGGAATTGAGTTATTGTACAATCATAAATAAATTTAAAGTAACAATATGATATGCATATACTCTTTTTTTTAAGAGAGAGAGGGACAGTGAGAGAGAGAAAAAGAGAGAATCAATTTTATTTAGTTTTTCATGTGGCCTTCATTGCACTGAAACTTTGTGTGTAGGTGGTGCTGGGGTTTGAACCAGCATCTTTGTGCATGCCGGGCAAGCATCAGAACCATTGAGTCACCACTTCAGCCCAATATGAATATACTCTTAAACCATAATTACCCCCTAGATCCCTCCCTATTCTCCCTCCTTCTCACCTCCCCCACCTACCCTATCCCCCAACCACCACTACACATCTATGATTGCCCCAGATTATTTGTTCCTATGCCTTTTTTGGGTCTAATACATGAGATTAACTACCTTTCACGCAGGCCTAGGTTTAGTTCCAGCCTCCACAAATGAGTGAAAACATTGGACCCTTGTCTCTCTGGGTTTGGTTAACTTTGCTCAGCATGATTTCTTCCATTGCCATCCATTTACCTTCAAAGGCTGTGATTTTGTTGTTTCTAATTACTGAGTAGAACTCCATGGTGTGTGCGCGTGTGTGTATGTATGTATGTATGTGTGTATGTATATCACAGTTTTTGGATCCATCCATCTTGTGAGGGGTATCTGGGTTGGTTCCATAATCAATTAATTTCTTTGGGTGGGGTTGGCTAGGGATCTGTCAATTTTCTTTCTTTCTTTTTGAAGAACCAACTCTTTGTTTTGTTGATTCTTTGTCTTGTTTTTTTTTTTTTTCCTCTCAATTTCATTGATTTAGGCTCTGATCTTGGTTATTTCCTGCCCTCTATTAGATTTGGGATTGGGTTATTTCTCTTTTGGTAGGGATTTGAGTTGGAGCATAAGTCTATTTATTTGGGCTCTCTCCTAATTTTTGATTAAGGCACTCAGTGCTGTAAATTTTCCTCTGAAGAATGTTTTCATGTTGTCCCAGAGATTTTGATATATTGTGTCATCATTCTCATTCATTTCTAAGAATTTCTTGATTTCTCTTCTTATTTCCTCTTTGATCCATTCTTCATTTAAGAGAGTAGTATTTGGGCTGGAGCAGTGGCTCAGCAGTTACAGTGCTTGCCCAGCATACACAAGTACATGAGTTCAAAACTCAGCACCACACATACAACCAAATCTTGGAGCAACGAAAGCCACATGAAAAACTAAATAAAAATTTGTTTTTCTCTCTCTCTTTAAAAAAAAAGGGGGGGTTATT